>CM037853.1:206920198-207112262 GCA_021234595.1 Delia radicum
ATTTCAAAGTATTTAAGTTAAAATTATTTTATAAGTTTTTTTTTTTTTGTGTGTGTGTTTTATATTATTATTTATTTTAAAACAAAGTAAGGTTTTTATGTTTAAAAATACATAACAAAAACTATTTATATGAACATGTTACACGAAACTTATATTTAAACAAATTATGAAAAAATAAATAAATTTATAGAATAAAAACAAATAAATAAAATAAATATGAACAAAACCAACCAACAAACAGCAATAGTTAGTTTTTTTAATATTTTTTTTTTCTTTACAAAATTAAAACATTTAAAATAAACTAGATTAACAAAAATATTATTTATGTGTAAATAAGTCTTGAAAAAAATTATTAATAATAATTATAAAACAATGAACCACATAAATATGGCAAAAATCATACACATGCAATATTAAATAATACAACAAAAATAAATTGAATATCTATATTTATAAATTTAAAAATAACTCATAAATACTATAGTTTGTCATTACACAAAAAAAAAATATATGATATTAATACAAAAATCTACCAACAAATTAAATAAACAAATGCATAGAACACAAATAAAATGATAAAATCAAATTTAATAAAAAAAATAAATTACTTTAAATAAAAAAAAAAAATATTACTTTGTTTATTTATTGTTTTATTTTGTTTTTAAAATTTTTATAATTTAGGCCTGTTACCAAATCTACTTCTAAAATGCCGAAATTAAAGGATGACCAATGCAGGAAGTAACAAATTTTTATTGAAGTATAAGTGATATGAGGAATTTCAAAAATTGTCGGCTTTTTGAAGCAAAATGTTATCAACTTTTGTTTGTACGATATGAATAGCCTGTTGTGTTAGCCGATGTTTAAGCAAGTTTAAGCATGCTTAATCCATACGCGTTAAACATTTATCTTTAACGGCTCAAAAATGATACTGGTTTTAAGTTGAAATCACATTAAATATATTGAAATAACAGTTGTTGCTTAGATCTAATTAAATTTACATACATTTTTATATATTTAGTTAGAGCAGAGATGCCCAAGGTAGTAGTATTGGTGAGAGTGACGAAATAACACTGGAAGAAAACAATTTGATATTCATTTTATTTAGTCTTCAACGAGATTGCGACGAAAGCGCATGTGTGGCGGGTGTGATATATTTCGAAATAAAAAGATTCTTCGAAGTGTTTATAAATTTTCCCTCAATTAATCATTGTTCAATTTGCAATTAAAAAGTAATGAAATCTTCTATATTGATACTCTTATTGCAGTTACGCACTAAAAGTATATTTCTCAAACTAGAAGAATTCAGCTTATTGCATTTTTTGAGCAAATATAATTCAAATCTGAAAATATTTGTTCGCAAAGATACGTTGAGGGAAATAAAGATAAACACTTCAATGAAATCTTCTTTATTTCAGGATATATTGTACCATCCAGATTTTTCCAGAATTCTATATTGTTAAAATTATCCGGCAAATCTATTTCACTTCGAAGTATAATAAGTTCTGTTTGGATTGGAAATTCGTACTTTAATATATCGCATTTAAAAGGGTTTTGAAAAATATCCAGTAAATGCTGAATATTTTCAAAATCCTTAAACCTGTCATTAAAGTTATTAAAAAGCGTTTCTAATACTTGCAAAAGTTCCAACTTTTTCAAGATTTTCTCCTTGTCGTAAATAACAGAAGTTTTTGGAAAGTCCGAAAAGTCTTCAGAATCAATTTGAGCTGCAAGTAAAAATAGCTGAGTTTTAAAATCTGAAAGAATTTTGAACATATTCGAAATTTTATTATCTTTTTCCTGCAGCTTCAAATTCAACTCATTCAAAAATTACAAAAGTCTGTTAAAAACGCCATGTGTAAAATAAATTGATAATCTTTTAAATATTCTTTCTGCAAGTGTAGTTTGTCTCTCCCACTCAACATGCTGATTTCCTATTGGTTGATTGACGATCAAACAAAAGAGCGTAAGTATACGTGTGAGTTTAATCTGGGCATCTCTGAGTTAGAGCAAGGGTGCCCAAGCCCTATGCGCTTCGTGCTCATTTGTTTTTGTAAAAACACTTAGCTACAGGCTGTGTGTTTTAATACACACATAGAGCACTCAGAACTAGCAATACGAAATACACAAACAACTTTGTCTTATTAGTTTTTTTTTGTCGTTCTTCACTATATACACGCAAGTGCAAAGCAACGACACTTTCGTATGCTTTGCTGGTAAACATTGAAATATTTTTTTCTTTGTATGTATTGGTTTTTACAACAAAAATATTGAATAAAAATTAGTTTTTCTTTAAATGTATTGGTGTTTGCTCTTCCATAAGGAACTCTTGGGCACTCCTGAGTTAGAGTATTGTTCTAAATAAAGCCCAAAAATCTAATATGATATTGCTATATTCGATTTTATTTGTTGTTTTTCAAAAAGTTTTTAATCATTTTCATGATAGACAATACAATTGTTTCATTGGCATCACCCAAATCTTTAGTTGTCTGCAATAGTTTTTCTATAATTGGCTTAACTCAAACCGATACATTACATACACCAGACAAAATAAACTCTATGAGAATGTTTTTGTTTGCCTTAGTGTATAAACTGCCTGATCTGGTAAACCTTATTATAAAATCAAACTACTGAAAAAACAACAAAAAAAAAAAATAGTTTGATTTTATAATTAGGGTTACCAGATCAGGCCGTTTTTTAATACACTAAGGCAGATTCTCATACACGCGGCCTCAAAACTATGTTTCCTACAGAAATAAATGGTTTTTTTCAATTAAACTATGGTTGCTTTTATCGTTCTAGTACAAATTTCTCATTTTTTAAGTTATCATATTATTGTATTGTCTACAATCATATTATAGTATTTATCATCATATTCCTCTATGTAACTACAACCATATTATAGTGGCGCCAACTATAAGATGATCAGTCGGTTTTTTTATGAGCATATTCGCTCTTTTATTTTCATTCTTGTTTGAGATTTTGTGAAAAGAAGTTGTGAGAAACAGTAAAATTAAATAATATTTAACAGAAAGACATTAAAAACAGACTAACAACGTATGAGTGTTAATTGTAATGGTGATCTGTTTTGCGGAAGAAGCAATAAGTGTGTAGTCTCAACCCGGTCTACCCTGGAAGTCTAGGCAAAAGTTTAATTGTCGCGCACCCCTTAAATAAAGTTATTGCTTATTTTAGAAAAGTGATAAAAAGTGCTTTATTTTTCAATTGTTTGTAATTACGCAAAAAAAAATATTGTAAAACAAAATATGAATTTTTTTTTTACAAAATGCACGTGCTTTAAAGTCTGTAGTACGAAATAATCATAATATGTTTGCAATAATCATAACATGGTAATAAATGATGACGAAATTCTTATCCAGGATCATAATATGATAACTAGGACTATAATATGGTTATAATGCAATTATTATGATTGATGCAAACATAGTTTGATCATTATAAATGTATTGTGAAATTGTTTTCTAAACAATATTTGTATGCGTGCTTTATTCTGTAATCACATGTATAGCTTGTTTAGCTGACACAATATTTCACAAAACTTATTCTTCAGCGCAAAGACATTGTGATTAATTAAATTATTTTAAACCTAAGTTTATATAAATGTGTTAATTATTAAATAAATATACACACAGAGAAATAAAGTGCCAACCAAATTAAAAAGTGTATATTAACAGTAACAACTGATAAATTCAGGTAGTACAACGACATTTACATTAGATTTCTGAATAGTTTGGGTGTTGTAGCTAAAATTCAGTTGAATTAGTGGTATTTTGTTGTAAAAACTAATGTTAAGTTGCTTCAACTGTCTGAAGTTCGTAATAATCTAATTTGGGTCGTAGTAACCGAATTTCAGTTGGCAAATAACAAAATTTTTTCTGTGTGTACTATTAAAATACATGCATATCTTTTTAATCCAGATAGGAGAATACTGCAGGGCTTATAATATAATAATTCATACAAATTTCCCGAACCATAATATGATAATATTAGGATATATTTGTAACTATAATATGGTATTTTAATTATTATATTTAAGATACAATTTTTTCGACTCTAGTGATGACATAAATAACAACATATTTTTGATTAGGGGAGTGTAATGGCAAATACCGAGTGGGCACATTTCATTAAAAATATTAGTTTATTAAAGGTAGTTTTTTTTTGAAAAAATTATTTTTATGCTAATTACATACATCGACAAGCTGCCTTGGTTTGAATGCCGATATGTGATTTTTATAATCTTTGATTCCCTGATTTTCCATCACTTCACAATTTTGAGGAAACCTCGCATAAAGTTGTCGAAAATTTGCTGTTTTGGTGCTTTTTTTAAGGCTTTTATTACACGATTGGCGCTTTCTAATGATTGAAAATAAATATAAATATTTAGAATACACTTTACTTTTGAAGATACGGCAATGAAATTTTCTAAAACTAATTGCTAAGATAGCGTAAAGATACATAAGAACAGGATAATGAGTACTTATTAGTTTTTACATTACTTTGTAATGAGTACTTATTGCCTTTTGCATTACTTTAAATTATAAAATAATGTGTTACCGATAAGAAGCTTATAATGGATTACTTTCATACAAAAAATAATTGGTAAACAATAATAGGTTATTCTTCTTATTATCTTATCTTATTGCTACCGCGCAAACTATAATGACATACCATTTTTCTGGATTCTATTTTTAGACTCATTATATCTTTTTGTAAGCTAAAGCGTAAGGTGCTAGTTTTGGTATATCTTGAATGCATTTAAATAGAAGATACCTTCACTTATGTTTTAAACTATGAAATGTTATATAGATTATATGGCTTGTTGTATAGAGGAGTCACCTGTTGATCAAACGACCCGAAATCGATTCCCTCCCGGCTCCACCATGTTTAAAAAAAATGTTAATATTTTTTCAAATTTGTATTGTTTTTTATATCTATTTTAGACAAATTATTTTTTGCATTCTGATCATAGGTTATTATTCATACACTTGTATGTATATAGGTTACCCATTGTAATTCATATTTACCAGTAATGCATAACTTAGTACTTTTGTTAGAATTAGATATAAAGGGCATACGTAAAAACCTTTGAGTTTATGAATCGCTGTTCAAAGAAAATCGATTCATTTGTGACAGTGTGTTATTTTTGTCCATACTGGATTCAAAACAGATTCTTGTTGTACTTGGCAACGCTTCTACACTCAAAAAAATTAGTTAGTAGAAAAGTTAGTAAAACATCTTGTAAATCAGGTATATTATTTTTCAGAAAGTTTTTTGCTAAAATTATGTTTTAAACTAAAATTTTGTTTCTACTTATTCAGCACTTAACTTTTTTGAACTAATGTTTTACTAATATTTTACTAATGTTTTACTAATTTATTTTGTTAAAAAAATTGTGTTGATTAGCACATCAATAGTGTGAACGACAACCAGACTGAAAGATATACTCAGAATGAATTAGATGTCGCGGCATGTCACGATGTAGTAGTGGCGAGGAAAATTATACTAAAAAGTACAACTCTAGTAAGACATAATATAAAAAAATCAACCATGGAAGATTTTTGTATCTGTTTTTCATACATAAACAAAATTGTGGCTTACAACAACTTAAATTTCGCGACAAAATAAAATATTAAATGTGTATATGTAAACTAAATGTTTATATATATTAATAATCTTGTGTGATCAAATTGCAAAGAAATATGCAATAGGTAGACAGACTAAAGCGAAAGACAATGACATACATCTTAGGTAGATTTTTCTGTTTCCTTTTTCTTATTGCAAAAAAGAGTTGTATATGTTATATTTTGTTATATTTTCGTTTCGTTTCTATAATTCTCTGCGGCATTTGCGTTCCTTTAAAAGATAGCAACATTTAGAAAATAATTCATGTAAGTAGTTCAAAGATAATTTCGTTTATGTTATATATAATTATTTGTATTGGTTTTAGATATTACATTAATTCATGTCGTCAATTTGGGAGTATGAACATTTTTATATTTTGTAACGTATTGTAAATTATTTTAAAAAGAATCACAAAAATATGTTTTATGATTTTTAGCAAATAAATTAACTAAAGTATAATTTTTCTACAAATTTTTTGCGTTTTTTTCAGTCTACTAAAATTCAGCAAAAATTTTATTAATTCTTAGCAATGCTTTTTTATTTCTAATCCACTAAGTGTTAGCAAAACTTTAGCTGAATCTACTAATTTTGTTGCTAAAAATCAGCTCGCCGATTTTCAGCAAAATATTTTGCTGATATTAGCAATTTTTTTGCAAGCACCCTTCTGACTAAAATTTTGCTGACTCAGTAACATTTTTTGTTGACTTTACTATATTATTTGAGTGTACCAGAAAAATACTATCACTTCACGATTACTGTTTTTCAGTCGCACCGTGTTATTTACATTCTGTCAAAGTTTCGACTTTGGTTGCCAATATTATCACTAGATGGTGCTTTAAGGACAAACAATTACAAAAAGTTCTTAAAGAAGCATGGTTTTATACCTGTCTCCGAAAAGTTTGGTTACAAAATGTCCAGCTGTTCTAGGACGCTGCATTAGTGAGTTAATTGTTTTTAAATTTAAATGTTTGCACTATACAATAACTAAAACTATGATGCATCGAAATGCTACTCATCCTTTATTTTCATCTTTGAGATATAGTTAATTTCAAGTTTTAAGAAATTTTTAAATGGTGTTTGGTATAAATTATGTTCGTGAATATTTCAATAAGTGGAGCTGACTTAAAAATTTGAGGTTTACTATGGGTCGGATTTTTTTTAATTTTCTATTAAAAAAAATCAAATCACTTCTTGTGAAAGGTCCGCCATCTAACGTTTTTTTTTCAACTAGTGCTTATTTCGTGAATGGTAACACTTAGCTCATGTCTGATAAGACAGAAAATTAGTTTTATCCTTCCGCCGAACGAATATGGTTGTGTATTCGCTTGAACAACGCTGTGAAATATTGCGACATTACTTTGAAAATCATGGTAATGTTTCAGAATGTGTGCGAAAATTGCGTACGGATTTTGGAGGAAGAGAAGCACCGTCAGCTCCGTATGTTCGTTATCTTGTGAAAAAAGTGAAAGAAACTGGCATCCTCATCGATAAACCAAAGCGTGAAAAGCCAAAAACAGTGCGTACACCCGATAATATTGCTGCTGTGGCTGAAAGTGTGCGTGAAGCGCCATCAACATCAATTCACTGTCGTTCTCAACAATTGAACATTTCGGAGACATCATTGAGACGAATTTTGCATAAAGACCTTGGTATGACGCCATACAAAGTCCAATTGGTTCAGGAGTTGAAGCCAACTGACCATCCAATGCGTTTTCGCTTCGCTAAGTGGGCCTGCGATAGACTTGCCGATTTTGCCGAAAAAAAAGATGGACCGATCGTGTAGGCTACTGCATGGCCAGTCGAGGCAGCCACTTGAATGAAATTATTTTCCATTATTAACCGGAAGGATTTTGCTTTCAAATAAAAAAATACATTTGAGAAAATATTCAGTAGTTTTTTTTATAGCATTTTCAAAAAAAAAAAAAGTTCTTTGGCGGACCCTTTATAAAACACAATGTTTACAAAAAATGTAATAGCATAAATTAAAATTCATATTTTAGGAAACTTGAAACTAAATTTTAAAACTGCCAATCTTTATTACGAACAACATTTTTTCGATTTTCATTATTTTTCTTGTTCTTTTACACAATTTTCTATTTCATATTTTTTATTTACTCATATATGGCCTCAATTTTAAAAATTTAGTTTTCTATCTTAATTTATTTTTCCATTAAAAACACATGTCAAAAACATAAAAATCTAGAAAATAAATTTAAATTAAATATAATATGTACTCTAGTACTATACAACATATACAAAGAAAAAAAAACAAATGTTGAAAATAAATAAAAATAAATTTCTTTCTAGAAAAAAAAAAAAATAAGGAACAAATTATTGATAAACCAATACAAGGGATAACATATACTAAATGAAGTAAAAAATAAATAAACAAAAACAAAAAAAAAATAAAAATCTTAATTTATATATAAAATAACACTATTTGAAATAGAAAGAAAAACAATTAATGTTAAACTAAATTATGAAAATATAACAATTAAACTCTGAAGAAAGTGTATGTAAGTAATAAAGAATTAGGTAAAATAAATTGAAAAAAAAAAATTAACTAACAAATATTTTAAAATAAAATCACAAAAATATTGATATACAAATTAAAAGAAAATAAAATATTTTTTAAATAAGAATTGTTTTGTTTATTTTACAATAAATTTAAATAAAAAATATCATATTTAAAAAAAAAAGAAGAAAAAAACTGGATTATTAATAAACAAGGATTAGTAATAAATTATAACTTTAAAATAATAATATAAACAATTTCAAAAAAAAAAAAACTAAAGTTAACCATAAAATATATGATTAAACTTGATGAAATACAAATATTTAGTGATTTCTTAAAATTATTTAAACCAACAACAAATTGATAAAAAAAATAAAAATATTTAATAAATATTAAAGAATAAAATAAAATAAAAGATTTATTTAAAAAAAAAAAACTATAAAACAATGTTTTTTTCAATTTATAACGAGCTTTCAACCTCCGTATATTTACAAAAATAAAGCAAATCAAACATATTAGCTAGGTTGATACTAGTATTTCGATCTGGCTAAAGATCTCATCAGAACCCGAAGTTTTAGAAAAGTTAGAGCCTATATAATAGGCAGAACTTTAACAAAAAACCTATTAATAATCAATTTTGCTCCATTCTTGTCTTCTTAGTAATCAACCACGTGGTTAGGTCTTTTCCTAACAAGCATCATGACGTTACTAAACTTTGTTTTTTTTTTAATTCAATGGGAATTTTTCAAAAATCTGGAGGGGAGGAAATAGAGATTTCTTTCAAAATGTATGGTAAACTGGTGGCGCACGTAAAAGGTTGCTTTGCCAGCTTTAGCCCCATTTTAGCACTCTCTACTTATTTCACGAATTACGTAAGGGAATGTTTGTACCCTGTTCGCTAAATTTGATATTTCGTATTTCTTTTCTTATTGTTGCATGTTTATGGCAAGACTGTTATTTCGCTATCTCTGTTTTAAAAAAATTTCTACGTAAATGCACACGTAATTTTTGACTTTATTGTGTTGTTGGAAAAAAAAAGAAAACTCAACATAAAATGTAATTTTTCATTAATATTAAAAGCGAATAACAAGCAAGTTTTAAAGAATTTTCCAAGTCGGATTTTTGCAAACGGTAAGAACTCTATTCACAATTTTAATAAAGTAATTGATTACATAAAAAAATACAATAAATGAAAGAAAAACAGTTTGTTTACCGCAATTAAAAAAAATTAGCATGTTGAGCAGCTTCAAACGATTCATACATCGCACTGTGGGCGAAATGGTCGATCTAGCGTCGTTTAATTCAATTTTCAAAGTGTTTAATTGTGCCAAAATTGTGTCTCTATCGATTACTAATATCCCACTGAACTTATATATCGATTCTATTTTTAATGACATCTAGTTGAACAGCTGTGAGCTGTCAAACACAACATATGTTTCAGCCGCTGCATCACTAAGCCTTACAACATGTTTTCTTTGCATTGCCAAATGTTCTCTAAAGTTGGATTTGTCTCAATTAAGTGGAAGGAAAGTGGTTTTATTTATAGTTAGAGGTATGTATTAACTAAAAAAATATTTGTTTGTGACCTGTGCTTAACTGTTGTAGAAAAAAATATAGTTAAAGTTGACTGTACCACTAACTACTTGAAAAAGACTGGAACTTCTGATATTCGTGGGTATTTGCGCTAGAATATTTTCTTTTAATTACTGTGTTGTCTTGTGATTGTAAAATGTCCAAATCTTCTGCAGCCACCTGTAACGTTACATGATATTGCATTTTTTAGGAACAATGTCGGTGCTCGGACGAGAAGTTTATTTACTATGGCGCAACGAGCCCGTGCAAAATAAAAAATGTTTTGTCGTTTAAAATTATATATTTAATAATATAATTAATATCAATATGTATGATGCTAATGAAATCCTTATAATAAGCAAAATAATTAGAAATTTTGCAGCAAAATTGGCTGAGAAGTGTAAATTGACACCAATAACGACAATACAGCCAGGCGATTTTTCAGAGAACCAAAATTAGCATCCGAAATAACCGGAGTAATTAAGGAGCTAATTTACAGATTCAGTGTCATTTACGCTCTATTGCTTGCGAGCACAAAATCGAGTTTGAATCTTTTAGGCAATATGCTTTACAGACCGCAGAACTATTTATCACACGGTATCCTTGGTTTTATAACCGGTGTTCCATACTTAAAATCTTAATACATGAAGCCGATATAATAAAAGTATCAACACTTCCAATAGGAAAAATGTCGAAAAAAGCGTTAGAAGCCCAGAACAAAGACTACCTAAAGACATCGCGATTAAATACAATGGAGGACTTAATGCGTGCGCTTTTGTGTTCATCAGATCCCTTGATTTCAAATTTACGCAAACCACAAGGCAACTCAAAAAAGAAGGATGTCCGTAATCATATTTCACAACTTTTGTCATAACATTGTGTACTTTGCACCTTAGATTCATCTAGTAGTTCCGAGTCGGAATAAAAAACTGTTATTACCCAGCAAAACTTTGGTAATGGGTAGGACTTATTTCAGACCTTCCAAAGTAATGACTATCCATTCCAGTTTTTGTTATTTTGAAGGTCCGAAATAATACCTTACTAATATGAATATATGTAACTGCTTATTTGTACGATAAAAAACAACGCCTTACTAATATTGTGTTAAATATCTGCTTATTTGGAATAGCAAAAATAATAAGTTACTTATTATCACTTATTTCAGACCTTTCGTAGTAATGACTATCCATTACATTTGTTGTTATTTTTAAGGTCTGAAATAATACCTTACTGATATGAACATACATCACTACTTATTTTGGAAGCTAAACAATTATGTCTTACTAATATTGTGTTATATACCTGCTTATTAGGAAGGGCCAAAGAAATAAGGTACTTGTAAGGTAATAAGTAACTACTTTTTTGTAAGGTATATTTATAAAGATTCATAATATATCATAATTAATAATTTAAATGCAATTTATTGCAATTTATTAATTTATTTATATATATAAATTATGCAATATTGCCTATTAATACCTTCTTATTTAGGTACATGTTAATACGTACTTATTTTTGCACCTATAAATAACTACTTATTAACATCCTTACAAGTAATACGTCATATAATGGCTTTAAGCATTACTTTTGATGCTACAAGTAAGAAATGAAATAAGTACTTATGTGTAACTGGTGATTTCACTACATATTTTGTAATGTCTTATTTTTGTCCCTATATGTAAGCACAAGGCAAGGCCTTGCCTCCTATGACACCCCCATGTTAAAATCAGGTGTTCTTGGCCTCAACTATAAGTACTTCTGATTCTTGTTTTCTTCTTCCATTTCCCATTCTATGGTAATAGCAAGTTTTCCTGGGTACTTTTGTTATTTTATAATTAAATTATATTTAAATTTTTGTTACGAAAACAACTGAAATATATGAAGACTGAATAAGGCCAAAAATAGTTATTTCACGAGAAAAAAAATTTAAAAAAAAAAATTAATAAATAAATGTTAAAAAAATATTTCTAATATTAAAGTTTAATATATTTTTAGCCCAAAAGAATGTGAAACATTAAATATATTAACTTTATCATGATTTCCTAAATAAAATAAACAATTTCTAAAATGTGAAAATAAGTTGCAACTTCCACAAAAAAAAGAAATATAAATATATATTAAAAAAAAAACTTTTTGTTTAACATTGCAGCTTAATCTATTTTCAACTAAAAAAAAAATATTACACAAACAAAAAAAAAAATTCCCTAAGTGCTATTAATTAAACGCCGCTAGATGAGCCTTTTCGCCCACTGTGCATCGGTTTAATAATCAAAATTAATATACATTTTAGTTTAAATACAAATTTTTGTCTACTTTACATCAATTTTTAATAATTTTGTATGCTTTTAGAGAGTTTTTTGTTTTAGGGTCAATTTTTGCGAACTCCACTTTCTAACTCCCATTTTTACAACATTTGTGGGGAAATTTCTAAACTCATAAAAAAACCTATAAAAATAGCAGAAAAAGCTATACAAAAATGGGTCCAAAACTCGATTCTTTGGAACTTCTCAGCATAATTGACCACAAAACATTCTAATAACCAAAAATTATTTCGTGGGATTTGTTATGGTCATAAGATGAAGCTACGTGCCAAATTTCGAGATACTAGCTTTCTTTGAATCTTTATCTCTCTTTTTTCGGAGATAAAGATTGATCAAAAAATCTGTCTTTGTTAACAAATATCGAAACTTTATAGTTTTACAGTTTATGCATATAGTGACTTTTTTTTTCAACTACCAATATCATAATGAATATATTTAAACAATAAATAAATTATTTCATTATCATATATAGTGTACAAGGGTAGTGAAAGGGTTAAAATCAACAAAATACTTGTACTGTAATATGCAGCAAATGTATGCTATACTCAACTAAAAGTTAGTTGAATGCAAATAACAGTAAATTTTGCTATAATAAAAAGAAATCTTTCTTAATAAAATTGTAGGCTGCTGCTTTATTCGCGATAAAAAAGTATAAAAAAATCCTAGAAAAATGTCACCTTTCACGGAATTGTTTGTATATTGGTATCAAATTTTATGCTGATTTGAGCAGATCAAAATTAGCTCAAATGTAACTAAACTTTTATAAATTTAACAGATTTTGTTTGCTATAATTATCTTACTAATATTTAGCAAAAAAATTGTTAATTTTAGCAGTTTTTTCTTCAACGTCATTTTGAAATATTTGTTAGTAGTTTTAGAAAAAAAATTTACTTATTACTTTCTATTAGTATATAGTCAACGAAACAATTTCGTAAACATGCTATATTCATAAAAATTATTAGACTTTTCATAAAAATTAAGATAGTTTTCTTTCAGTTTTTGAAGAATAGTTTCATTAGTTCATTACTGAAAAAAAGTATTTCATCTAATAAAATTTCCTGTGTGCAACATCTAGCACAAGCCATCTTAAACTACATTCACACTGAACCCCAAAATATACTTATTTTCGTATTTTTCAAGTTTTCGACTTTCAAATTCTATACAAATTTTGAATCGAAAACTGAAAAAAAACGAAAATACGTATTTGTGGGTTCAATATAAATATAGTATTACACTCTCCTCCATATGGGAGCAATTTAGCATTTTTCGAATCAACTGCTTTCGTACAAAGATCAGTAACTACACTGAGAGGCTATTTACATAAAATTACTGAATTTGTTTCATGGTACCAATAAAGTTGCACTGAAACTCGTTTAAAGACAAATTAGCTTAAGAGGTTTTCTAGCCTTAGAAATCAATAAAAACGACAATATTTAAGCAATTATTAAAAAATAAATAAATGGTTTACTCAATAGAAAAACCCAATATTAAATATTATTCTGAAAATTATAATTTAGAATTCAGACTACCATGGCAACCCTGGTAACATTTTAATTATATATATCCTTTTTAAGGCAAAATCGGGTGACATCATGCATTTTGTTTAACACACGAATAAATTTTCTAGTCCTTAACGTAGCCGGATTTTTAAATTTTGATTTGCATTAAAATTGTACGAAAGTAAACTCAAAAATTAAAAAAAACTGCCCAAAAAATATTTGTTTTTTATTTTTCAAAAAATACTGTTGGGAGAGGAAACCGCCTCGCTAGTGACTTCCACGGGGATTTTGAATAAAGAAACACTCAATTCCAAACAAAAATACAATTTATTTAAAATTCAAGTTTCTTATATTAAAATTCCTATAAATACAATTTAATCAGATAAATTCAAGCTATTTATTGAAATTAAACTTTCTTTTTGGTATGGAAACCACTAGAGTAAATTTCTCTACAAATTAAAATTAATATAATCTTCAAGATTAACAACAAGTCACCACGCCATGCCAAGCTATAATACAATTTTATAATAAAATGGCGCAGTTTACCTAACGCAAGTAGCGTCTACTCCGAAAAATATAATTTGACATTTAGAAATAAAATAATAAACACATCTCATTAGAAAATTAGCAAACTGGACTATTTTCTAGCGATTTTGCCAGTGTCGGCAACAAATACTAGGCAAACACTTAAAAACCTCCTTACTTTAGGTACTTAATTTTTTAGTACTCTACAAAACACAGAAAACCGATCTAATATCGCTCAATCCATTAAGGCTTCACAGTGGTACCCGATTTTCAATATCTAGCTTTGAGAAAAAGGCATTTAAAGTAAATATTGCTTATGTAAAATTTAGGGCAAGGAGTTTGTTTAACAAGCTGTAACTAACTATTCAACAGTTTTAATAGTTTTCTGTTTTTATATACTTCGAAAATATTTTTATATTATTTTCAATTTATAACGAGCTGTCAACCTCCGTATATTTACAAAAATCAAACAAATCAAATCAAACATATTAGCTAGGTTGAAACTAGTATTTCGATGTGACTAAATATATCAACAGAACCCGAAGTTTTAGAAAACCTAGAGCCTCCAGAATAGCCAGAGCTTTAAAAAAAAACATATTAATCATCAATTTGGCTCCATTTTTGTCTTCTTAGTAATCAAACACGTGGCTAGGGTATTTTCCTAACAAGCATCATGACGTTACTAAACTTTGAAGACAAAAAATGTATATAAAATAATTTTAGTTTTTACTCTGGCTCAAGTAATATTTTTTACAGTTTTAATAGTTTTCTGTTTTTATATACTTCGAGAATATTTTTATATTATTTTCAATTTAAAAAGAGCTGTCAACCTCCGTATAATTTACAAAAATAGAACAAATCAAACATATATATTTCATCGATTTTTTCTCCAAAATTTTCAAAGCGTATAGAAAAAAGTTCAAACTATTAAAATATGAAAAATTAAAAAAAAAAATCGAAAGCTAGTAAACAAACTAATGCAAATTTTTCTTTTAACTTAGACAAATTTTTACGCGATTTAAACGAACGAAAATTACAGCACAATAATGAAGATGTTAATAAAATTTGATGCAAAATACATTTTACTTATTAATTAGACTAGAGTGGCACTATGCACTGCGACCAGAAGTTGGTATTTTGTGCTGTTACTTATTAATAGTTTCATTCATTCAATGAAGAAGTTTCATAAAAAAAACCCCATTTCATAAAAATAATGAAGCTTTTCATCAATTTTGAGAAATATTTCCTTCACTTTGTTTCATTAAGTA
The DNA here is from genome assembly GCA_021234595.1 of Delia radicum. Lineage (NCBI taxonomy): Eukaryota > Metazoa > Arthropoda > Insecta > Diptera > Anthomyiidae > Delia > Delia radicum. The sequence goes on from CM037853.1 coordinate 206,935,542, forward strand.
GTCTACAGAAAATGTTTATTAATTTTTGTCCATTAAAATTCTTTCTAATTTTTGAAGCTACCCAGCAAAACCTCGTTATTGGTTGGTATTGCGGAACATGTTACCGCATAAACTCCTTACCCTTGCATTGTTTCTTGCATTTTATATGAAAGGTGTGTCGAAAGTTTTTAAAACCTCCTTATAATAAAAAATCATTAAGATTGTTTAAAAATATTTGAAGATTAACATTTGTTGTTTAAAAATTTGATTTTTTCAGAATCCAGGATTTGAAATTTTTTTTTTTTTCAATACAAGCTGCTTTTTTCTACTAACCCCTTAGTAGCACCAAATTCATATTTTTAAATTTTTTATGGTATAATTAGTCCGTCTTTACATCAAATTTAATATAATTAAATTTTTCTACAAATTTGACAATTTTGATAACTCGTTACCTGTATGTGAGGAGTAACATGTTACCGAGGTAAGTAATTACCTCAATGGACATGCCCTTGTTAAAATAATAGGGTTTGTAATAGAAAAGTAACATGTTACCTCCTTATTATAAAATTTTCAGTTAAATTTAAATTTTATTTCAATACCCAATATAAAAAAAATAAAATTTTCAAAAAAAAAAAAAATCTGATTACATTTACAATATGTGTTTTGTAAGGTAATACCAGAATTTACATGCCCTTGTTAAAATAATTGTGTTTGTAATTGAAATTAACCTGTTACCGATCTTAATTTCTTACTCCGCAAACTTATTACCGGGTAATAGAAAGTTTTGCTGGGTACTACTTGATATTGCTTTGTTGTGGAAAATATTAAAATGAATACTAAAAACCAATTTGGTACAGAAATTGTGACTCTTTAGTGATTTTTTATTTTTTTTTGCGTTTGCAACATTTTAAAGGCATTAAAATGGCATTAGCCTTTGTTTTATACTACCACAAGGCTATAGCAAATCATTTTCATAAGGAAATATTTTATATAGCATAAATGTTTCACTCTTTGACATGAAAAACATTTAATATGTTAATATTTATTTTATTGCTTCATTAAAAAAAGAGGAAAACCATTCATTCAAACAATAAAGACAGAATCAATTAATTTACAATAAATTACAGATCGGTTCACTGATTCTGTCAGTAATAATTTATGAACAATTCTGTGTTTTTTTTTATGGTTTTATTGTATCAAGCGGCAAAACATTAAATACAAAAAAAAAATGTTAGCAAATTGAAAATTCACGTAATTGGCGCAGCTCAAAGAAGGAAATACATTTTTTTTGTAATGTGTTATAAAATTGATACATCAATGAAAAGGCTTATAAATAGCACAAAGGGTTGATTTTTAATAAATTATATGACTGATTATTATATAAAAAATGATATTTTGAAAATGGCATAAGTCTATTCGATTTTCAGTTCAAGGTAGGTCATTTAATGTTTTTAAAATATGATTCTATAAATTATGAAAATTTACCAAACTACTCTTCATATAACTTCGTTTATTGATTCATATTCTACTTTTAATTAAAAAACATTTTGCTGAAAGTCCGTGAACTTAAAAAAATTAAAAAAATTGACTTACTCAAGTTAAAATATAACCGTTCATATCAAAATTAAATTAATTTATAATTGAAGGGCTTATTGTAAAAACTTGATAAGCCACATTTACAATATTCTAGTTTTCGCTGTTTTCTAGACATCCGTTAATTAAATTTTGAATGAAGCCTTGTTTAAACACTTGTTACACGGATATAGAGTATAAAAGTCCAGTAATAGTCAAATTTCCCAAAATATATTCAATTTTTAAGGGACGAAAACTAACCAAATCAAGTTTTTACAATAAGCTCTTCAATTCTTTAAATAAAACCGTATCTTAATATTATGCTTAAATGTATTGTTTTTTTTGGGAAGAAAAATATCTATCCTTTTAAGACAATATTAAATTGTTTATTAAAATGAAAATAAAAGTAAACCTTAAAGTTACAGAAACACTGAAAAAAGCCATGATTAAAAAATCCATATAAAGTCCTTTCACTTATATTACTAGCTTGCACATTCAAAAAAAATTATATGCGACAAACAGGCGCGGATCCTGGAAAAGGGGTGGGTGGGGAACTTACAGTATTTTTAATCTTTTTTACATTTTTGTAATGAAAGATATAATTTAGGAAGGTGGGTAATTTCCCTTGAAACCGCGCCTGGCGTCAAAGATGCGACAATTTTTATTTTATGTATTATGAATTCATAAAACCGAAATTTTTTTCAGGATTAGTTTTTGTAAAATTTTTTAATTTAAGTTTTTGAGTAATTTTACTATTTTGACTATATTTCGATTTACGATCCAGCAATTTTGCTCAGCCAAATTGCAAAATAAATATCATTTAGTGGGCTACATACCTCTTGAATACTATTTTTAAATCGCTTTAGTAGTTTTGAAGCTATGGATCGAAATAACAGCGAAAAATAATTTTTTTTAAATGATAAAAATTAAAAATGGAAAATTTCGCTCATATACTAAAAGACTGAATGACATAACTCAAAAACACGATTTTGCAGAAAACGCGTTTGAAGTTTTCAATCCATATCTGCCTCGCTCAACCCTTTCTCTATTTATTAGGTGAGATTTTTTGTAAATAGGGTGAGAGTTGTATGCGAATTCACTAATAATGCAGAGACCCGTGAGTAGCACAGTTTCTCTATAAAGCATATACGCTTTGCACCCACTTTCCAGAAAAAATATAATATATTTTCCTCTAACTTGAAAAGTATGCATGATATTAATGTGAAATTTGTACACAAATGAAGCATGATATAACTATTTAATATATCTGCATCATAACTCAAAAATCGAATTTTGTGACTTATAACAGTCTTTTAGTAAATGAGCAATATGTAATCGGTGTGGCAAAATTTTATGATAGGGGCGACCTAAGGAGGGCATTATCTGACAGCTATGTCTACGAATAGACTGCCCAAGACCAATAAGTTTTGTCTTTGGTGTAATGTAAGTAAGTGCGCTAAATTTTATCGAAATATCTTAGTATTTCCGACTGGCACTAAAGTCAATTTTTTCGGTGGCCCGGTGTGAACATGACTCAATAATAACCAATATTTAAATGATTTGTCCTTTCTTTGGGCGGCAAATGTTCGTGTGCCAAATTTCATCTAAAATTCTTAAAATATGCGACATCGTGTTTTAATTGACGTTTTTCAGTTTTTGAGAAATCCAAAAAATTTTAAAAGTAGTGAAATTTGAAATGTCATATTTCCTGAAGTATATTGACTATTCTAAAGATTTAAAAAGCATCTGAAAGCTGCAATTGTCTACCTTACGATTTTACGAAAAACAACCACTTTATTTGCGAAAATGCATTCACAAAATGAAAATGTTATTTTTTACTGCATTTTGCACTTGCCGATCTACCATGAAATGGAATATATATCTTTACACTTTATTTAAACACAATTTAAGAGCAATTTTTTACCTACTAATGATTATAAGGCATAAATGGAATCACTTTCGAAATTTTGACAATTTTTTTTTTTAATTTTCAACTTTAAACCGCACCATAACTTTCGAAGTCATCGCGGCTCTAGATCCATTTAAGTTTGTTATATCTTGTTTTATCCCAAATTTTAAAAATATAACATTCAAACCAGTATTATTCCTAAACCAATTGAGATACTAACCTATTAATTCCTTATTATCAATAATTTATACATAAGGTATAAAAAAAAATTTTGAATTCATATATCTCTTTATACTTAAGAGATAATTCAAAAATTTTTGATCCTTAAGAGACAAATTCCAATTTAAGCGTAGTTTTGTAGTCAATAAGTTTATTATATATCTGCAACAACTTTAAAAATTTAATGATAATTGTAATTTTGAAATTTTTTTTTCAATTTCATACTTTAAACCGCTATAACTTTCTCGGACCTCCCTCAAATTGATGCATGCAAACGGATTTAAGTTACTATATCTAAGCTGAGAGAATAAGCTGCATGATATCAATGAATTTTTGCACTAGATTTTTGAAATCTCATTGAAATTCGTTCATTGAAACTTTTCATTAAATTTATGCAGTTTTCCATAAAATTTAATGAAAAATTTCATATTATTTATTAAAAGTTTCATTAAAAATAGTTTTATTAAAACTATGAAGCTTTTACATGAAGTTTAAGAAATGTTTAATACACATTGTGAAGAAAGCTTCATTAGTTTAGGGAAAAATGTCATTATTTCACTCTTACAAGGAATTCTCTCTGTGTAGTATTTCAAGTGTACAATGCGTCATTGATGTGAAATCAAAAAAAGATTAATTTTTTTAACCCCAAAACTTGGAAATATTTTGAAAAATGTACATATGTTCCCCAAATTTTCCATTTTTGACGACAAAATTAGATTTTTTAGTGTAATTTTGACCCATAGGTCACAAACTACTTAACCGATTTAAAAAATAGTAATTTATTGCGCATTAAATGATATTTGTTTCGAAATTTGACTAGCTAAAGTAGCTTGATCGTATATCGAGATATAGTCAAAATAGTCTAAGTATTCAAAAATATTTATCGAAAAATAAAAATATATTTCAAAGGCTGTTCCATAAAATAAATGTTAATGCCTTTTTCGGTTTTAGGACGCCTAAATATATAGTAATACAAATATTGTCATTTTTTTTTTTTTTTTTTTGTTTTTATGTTTTTATGTTGAACCAACACTCAGGGGATGCCCCTACTAATGCATTGCATTGTGTTGATATCAGGAAAATAGGTTATGGGGAGGAGCAACGCTCTCCGTTGCACACGATCCAGAAGCCCCAAAATAGACTTTGAAGCACCTGCCCATATATGGGAGTTATATTCCATCTTCGGCCGGATGTAGGTGGTATAAATAGTAAGGAGATCAGATGGGGTGAAGTATTTCTTACACCGGTTTAGAAAACCAAGACACTTGAAAGCTTCTTTCGATACTTGAATAATGTGATCTGTCCAACGGACATCACACTGTATTCTCATGCCCAGAACATCAAGAGTATCTGAATCCTCAATAACGATCAGATCCATATACACTGATGACGTGGTTGAGTCCACAGACCTATGGGTCAACATACAACATTGAGTCTTACGAGCATTAAAATCGACCCTGTTCGCACGACCCCACTCTGAGATTGTCGAAAGGTCATGATTAAGTGTGTCATTCATAATCTGTCTTTTGCCCCCGACCTCCACAAGGCTTGGCCTACGATCGAAGGAAAAAGAATGACAAATGTTGCTGTCATCTGCAAAGGAGTAAATAGGATTGATAGTTCGACCAAGGAGGTCATTAAGAAAGATGAGAAAAAGAGATGGAGAAAGAACAGAGCCCTGTAATACCCCTGAACATAACTAAAACTCGTCGGATGAGACCCCATCTATAACAACACGTATAGTACGATCTCTGAGAAAACTCGAGATAAATCGAGAGAAATTATTACCTACACCAAAGGCAATTAATGTATTTTAAATTTCGTTTTTAAAAAAATTTATTTTTCTCCAAGTGTACCTTCTAATTTATTAACTTTTCTTGAGATAATTTAGAGAAAACAAACTTGTAAAAACTTTGTAACTTTTCTTCTTATTTTTTTTTTGCATTTTTTTTTTTTCATATTTTCTAAAACAACAATAATAGAAAAAAGGGTTTACCACAATTTTGTTTGCATTTAATTGTGGACTACAATATTCAATTATATTCTTCTACAATAACTTTTGCCAAGAATTAGGGATTTTGTTGTTAGTGCCACATACATAAATTTGTTATATTTTAGAAAAACATGAAAAGATATTTTTGCTTACTTAATATTTGAACTTTTTCCTTTCGTTTCGGTTTTCTATCTAAAATTTACTAATTTATATGTAAATTTTCTGTTAAAGTGAGTTGAAGAAAATTCTTGTGTGTATGGAATTTTCTGTTAATATCTATTCTCTATAAAGCATAATTTGTAAAAGACAGGACCGTGGCAATTACCCATCCAATGATATTTCAACAGGCGCTATTATTAAAATACCATTACCGAAAAATCGCTGACCATCCCTGTTTACTTGGAGATAAAGGAAATATGAACTTAGAAATATATTCATGAAATTACATGCTTTGATCTATAAGTTACAAAAATGTTTTTCTAAAATTTGTTTGCAAAAACAAAATGTATGTGTACGTTTCCTGCCAGCTAGGTTGGAATGGAAAAAGTATAAAATAGACAAATGAAATAAATATGTACATGTTAAAATTCAAAAAAATTAACATGAAATAATACTTTTTATTTGTGTTTTTAGGGAAAAGTAATGAATTTTATTCCTTTCTTTTTAATTTCAATTTAGAATTTAGAATTTAATCAAGTAAATTCATGTTTTCCTAAAATAAGTATATTAAACCCACTCATCTTGTATGGAGAAAAAAAGCTTTTTTGTCCACCCCTCAAAATGTACATTGGTTTGTTTTATGATGATTCCCTACATATTTCGTCTATAGCATTAAGATCCGTTTTTAAAAACGGCATCTTTTTAGGTTTTCAATTACACTCAGGGAACTTTTGCAACAATTACATTATATTTATAATAAACAACGTAATCAATAAAACAATTAACAATAAAAAACAGAAAAATTATGAACAAACGGATGATAGGATTTTTTTTCAGTGTACCGTATATCACAAAATGAACGGAGACAAAAACAATGAAACACATGATCAACGATGAAAAAACAACAATAGCACACATGTCAAACCAAACCCTTCGACATCTTTTTACGCAGAACAAGACAAAACAAGACACGCTTAAAATTGACAACGTTGGATACGAGATAAAATGCGAAGGCAATGAGATGGAGTAATGTAACAAACAGTGCTGCCAACCCAATTAGTTCAAAAATCGTCAAATTTGGTTGAAAAAATCTTCAAAATCGTCATTTTGAGAATGAGAAATCGTCAAAGAATCGTCATTTCGAAAACTATTTACATTTCAATAAAAAATTTAAATTTTACGTTTTAATCACTTTAATTGTAATTATTTCACAATTTTAAAGTTCTTTTTTATTAGTTCCTTTACAAATGACTCTGGGTCTTAAAAACCCCCAATACCTGTTTCGGGGAATATAATTTTAAAATCACTGTCCTATTTTAAAATCTACAAAATTCTTCTAGTTTTAAAATTTTTTTCCGATATTTGGTTTCACATACAATAAAAAGGGAATTAAAGAAAATATTGATTTACCTAGAATCAAAAATGTAGAAAATCATTTTTTTATCAGTGATTTGAAGCTAAATGATTTAAATTATTAAAAAATAAAGATTTTGGATTTGGCTTTGGCTTTGTAAAATATATAAAAAATCGATTCGAATTTCGTTATTTTTTACTTAAAATTAAAATAAACCGTTCGAAATGATGGAGTTTATATTTAGTTGATCATTAAATGGGTAAATGAAGAATTTTTATTCGATTTGAGATCATTTTATCACATTTTCCTTAGATGTTTTAAACAAAAAGAAACTTGATCAAATTTTATCAGTAAATTTTAGAGAAATAAATTAAAAAACTTAAAAATTCTATAAAAATTGCAAATTTTTATAAATCGTCATTTTCCATACAATAAATTTTGTGAAATCGTCAATCGCCATTTTATCATATTTCACTTACAAAATCGTCAAAATGGAGACAAATCGTCAAAGTTGGCAGCGCTGGTAACAAAGTTTATGTTGGTACCAGGGTTGTCAGATTTTTTTGAGCTCCATCGCCAAACCGGATGTCAAAAAATCGCCAAAAGTCGCCAAAAATCGCCAAAAGTCAAATTTGGTCAGTTTTTGTCAATTTTTTTTTATTTAAAAAAATAAAATTTTGTTTACAAAAGAAGTGCTAGTATAGTATTTAAGTCAAAAATCGCCAAAAACTAATAATAAAAACTAAAAAATCGCCAAAAGTAAATTTAGTTTAGTTTTTGTTAATTTTTTTTTATTTAATTAATAAATATTGGGAACTTTGCATACTTATTCTAATTTAGCAAAATATATACGCATTTACATATATAAAGGGTCCGCCAAATAACTTTTTTTTTTGAAAATGCTATAAAAAAAAACTACTGAATATTTTGTCAAATTTCTTTTTTTATTTGAAAGTACAATCCTTCCGGTTAATAATGGAAAATAATTTCATTCAAATGGCTGCCTCGGCTGGCCATGCAGTAGCCTACCTACCTACGATTGTGTTCAGCTGTATTTCACCAATGGCTTTACGAATATTGTCCTTTGAAGCTTGTTGGCGTAACACTTATCTTTGACGGCTTCAACTCCTGAACCAATTGGACTTTGTATGGCGTCATACCAAGGTCTTTATGCAAAATTCGTCTCAATGATGTCTCCGAAATGTTCAATTGTTGAGAACGACGGTGAATTGATGTTGATGGCTCTTCACGCACACTTTCTGCCACAGCAGCAATATTCTCGGGTGTACGCACTGTTTTTGGCTTTTCACGCTTTGGTTTATCGATGAGGAAGCCAGTTTCTTTCACTTTTTTCACAAGATAACGAACATACGGAGCTGACGGTGCTTCTCTTCTTACAAAATCCGTACGCAATTTTCGCACACATTCTGCAACATTACCATGATTTTCAAAGTAATGTCGCAATATTTCCCAGCGTTGTTCAAGCGTATACACAACCATATTCGTTCAGTGGAAGGATAAAACTAATTATCTGTCAAATCAGACATGAGCTAAGTGTTACCATTCACGAAATAAGCATCAGTTGAAAAAAAAAACGTTAGATGACACATTTTGTCTTTCTTGCTGTTAAACGAATTTTAAAATTTTGTAAAAAGAGACTTAGTGTTATATATTTTTAAATTACATAAAAATGGAGATCATATGATCTGTTAATAAAAAGTAAAATTAAGTACATAAGTAAATAAGATCGTAAGCTTCAGCCTCATCGATTACATTACTTGTGTCTTGACTTTTAAACATATTACTTGAATTGAATTTTTTATCATTTCATAAGTCGGTGTAAAAAAATGCAGCACAATTTGTTAACGTTCATGTGATTTATTATTCTCAATAGAGCGTCTAAAAGCTTATATTGAATTTTATTTCTTAATCGTGTTTTGGTATAATTCATTATGGAAAATACCCTTTCAACGTAGGCATTACTGGTTGGAACAACCAACATATTAAGAACGGCCAAATATATTTCTTTAAAATGGTACGTACCTGCTGCATCATAATAATCAAACACTTTTGGGCAAAAATCAAGTAAATTTGTTGGAGAAAATAACTATTCCAATTTATGAACGGAAGCTCAGATGTCATACATGACTTTTGATGTCGTTTTTAACACTAAATATGAAATTCACTTAATATGATAACAAAACAAAAATCATGCAAATAAAGTTACCCGACTATTTTTTTTTTTTAATTAGTAATGATAACAAAAAAAGACAAACTATTTAAAAAAATCACTGAAATAATATAAATGGTGAAAATAGCCAAGAAAATCGCCAGTTACATCATAAATCGGCAAAAAATCGCCATGTCGCCATATGGAAAATATCTGCGCCAAACACGTTTCAAAATCGAAATGTTTGGCGAGAAATCGCCATATCTGACAGCCCTGGTTGGTACAACAAAGAGAATGTTAGGGACAAGAATATTAGAACACAAAGCCGATATAAACAAGGAAAGAGAAACAACTGCATTAGCACAACATGTAAAGGAATGCAATCATATTATGAATTTTGAAAAAAATAAAGATATTAGATAAAGAAAAAATAGTAAATAAACGCTATACATTAGAAAGCTTACGAATACAAGAGGGGATTAATTATGCCATGAATACGAGAGAAGATAAGGATAACACAAAGCTCCAATACTCAGTTGCAATAATTTAGAAATTAGATACTACAGTCAGCCTAACCTGTGATTTTCTGTGTACTGTCTTGTTAATATTTATTTAATTATTTATTTAAAATTCTGTGTAGTGATGTCCAGTTTTTTTTTTTTTTTTTGTTAACAAATAAGTTTTACATAGTATATTTTCTGACTATGTCACATAAAATCGTAAGTTAAACTGTGATATAGTATTTAAGAAATTTTATTAAAAATTTATTACTTAAAAACTTTTTTGTATTTGTCGCCACATTTTATAGCTTTACGCTCCTGAAGAAGTTTGAATAAAGCAAACGAAACGTTGAGCAAAAACATAATTTATCATGATTTTTATTTACAAATAAATCAGATTATTGACCAAAATAATAATAATTTAAATATTAACATTGGTCACAAAAACAAAAAATTTGTTTTGCATTAAATATTGGTAGTTGTTTGATTTGAAATATATTATCTGTATTTTTAAGTTAAAAAAAAAACAGTAATTTGTAGAAGAAATTTTATTTTTGACTACATTTGTAGTTCATTAAAAAAAAAATAAAAAACAAACAACCTACCTCAAATTACAGTGTTATGATTTTACATTAATGTTAGACAGTAGTTTATTTTTTTTTGTTTAAAAAAATAACACAAATAAATGTTTGTTCAATTTAATTTGTTTAGAATAATCTAAAACGGGCTTTCAAGGTCACTTCAAAACATAAAATAAAAGACTATTTATTTCATTTTTAAACTATCCGACGTTTCGCTGGGGAATTTTCCAGCATCTTCAGGGATGAATTTTTATTTCAATCTGGCAACCATATAAATATCATATCATTTTTACTACACTTTAAGTTCATTTTTTGAACAGTAAAAAACAAATGACAATGTTAGTTGAATTTAATGAAATGTAAGTCATTCTTTAGCGTGCAGACATTTTGATCATAAATCATCGTCAGTGACTTATTCGTTACTTTTAATTTAAGAGATTTTGCACACTCACAATATTTTTTCCATAAATACTACTCAATATACACATTAAATTAATTGAAAATCAGTTAAAACAAGGACTACTTACTTTTCGTTTAAAACAATTGGATTTTTAGTTTATTTTCAACTGTTAGAAAATTAATTGACAAAATCGGTAAAAAAAAACAATAGATTATTTTGTTTATTTCAATATTCAATATAATATAAGAAGTTTTTGTTTTAAATAGAAATTTTTAAATAGAAATTTTTATTTTATCTATTACCGAAAGTCCGTTTTTTTATTTGTTTAGTTTGTTTATTGAATAACAGACAGAAAGTAAAAAATATATATTTCTTTGGGAATTTAAGATTGAAACAACTTTACCGATTCCCTTTTTAAATAACTGTTGAACTTTTATGGAAAAGTTCTTGTCAGTGCAGTTCTAAAGTAAATTTAGAAATCGTTAGCCTTTATTAAGTTTTACCAAAAGCTAAGAGGCCGCAAAAATATTGTGCGGATTATAGAGTATATGGTGCTTTCAATATTTTATTGAGCTACATTAGCTCAATAAAATATTTTATTGAGCTACATTATTTAGTAACTTATTACTATTATTAACCTAATGCCGTTAACGTCCGTTGATTTTAGTGAGGGCCGCAAAAGTTATAGCGGTTTTTAAATCTTTTCGGCGTAGTTTTCAAAATCGAATTTAAATCGTTTCCGGAAAAGTTGTATTGTGTTTTGGTTTAATTCGTGCAAAAACAAATCCGAATCTACATTTTTAGCAAATTCTTCGACAGATCAACTTAGCGTTCTATGTCCTTTTTATTTAAAAAAAAATCGCAATTTTCGCGAAATTTATACCTGATAGACAATTTTTGATGGCACAAATGAATTGAGCACGGTCAAATTCATAGAAAAACATATATAGAAAAAAAAAGTTTTGAAATTTTTTTTGAATTAATTTCAAGTGATATTTAATTTGTTTTTAACTACATTTGCATAATATTCGAAGTGTGTGGAGTAATTCCAAAGCAAATTGGATGTCGATATGATACTTATGGTGGAAATCAAATTACAATTGTAAATTTAGCTTAAGCGCTATAGTTCTATATTTTAGTATTGTTATCCACTTTTTGCTGTGTCTTTTTACTCTTGAATTACAACTATTTTTTTTTTTCCTCTGATGGTTGTTAGTATGTTGCAATAATAGTTTTAGTGTAGATTTCCTCATCATTGGCTTTCATGTTTGCTAAACCAAAAGTAAGTAGAGTAGAGTAAAGAGAAAAAGTATCTCTTTTCTGTCTATGATTGTTGGATTAAAAGTGCTTAAAGTCATTAATGGTTTCCGTTTTGTATATGCAATGGTCATTTTTAGTTTCTATATGCTCGACTGCATGTTTGTGCTTGCTTCTCAAGTATATAAAGTAATTATGTGGAATGTCAGTTAAGCTCATATGTATTAGTTAGTAGTATAATTTTAGTATACTTGAACTTAAGTTGTTATGAAGGATGTCATTGTCTTAATACAGGCGCGGATCCAGGGTTGGCAAATTGGGACATTTCCTCCCTCAAAATAAAAATGTTTGGTACAAAAATATCAAAAAAGATAGAAAATAAATCAAAAATACCCTAACTTCAATCCCCAAAAGCTTTTCCTGGATTCGCTGGGTTTTCTTAATGCCAAATTATATGCATGTGCTATATAATTTTTAAATAATCTTTAGTTTTAAAGTAGTAAAGTTTTAAACTAAAGAAACTATGGGAAAAAGTTTAATTAAATAATTTTATGTGTTAAATTAAGTACGCTATGAACACGGTAATTATGGAAGCATGTATATCAAAACTAATAATTTAAAAAAATAATTATAAATTTTCCAGGACGTTTTCGGTTTACTTACGTTTAAACTGGCATTATTGAAGAATTGATAAGCTGGAAAAAAAAGAAGTTTATATTAGAAAATATGTATAAAGAATTATAAAAACATGGTTTATAGAACAAAATTTGTGTATAACAATCATTTAACCCTTTCACTTTCACTACACTGCAGTGTACACATTTTTGAATAAATATAAAAATTTTGATAATGCAATTAAGTTGTATATTTTTGTTTAAAAAAAGTAAGATGATTTTAATGAAACTTTACTTCCGAAAAATGGGACGATTGGTGTACCTGGTAAACTAAGAAAGTAAGAATTTCGAAATTTGACATGTAGTGACCAGAAAAAAAATAAAATAACGCATTTTTGCTTATTCGAATGTTTTAGTGGTAAAAATGGGCTCAGAAGTTTCAAAAATTCGTTTTTTCGAGTCCATTTTTCGCTGGCTAGGACAGAGAGGGGCTTACAGGTAAACTTTTTGCTTTTTAATTTAAGGACCCCCTAAGAAGAATCTGAAGTCAAAGTAGTCCAAAAGGAATTTTTTTATTTTGATTATGTATTTTTTTTTGTAACCCGGCGAAACTTATAAAAATATGTGCACACTAGGGTTACAACTTTTTTTTGCTAAATTTTTACCATCCGCACGTAATGGGCAATACTGTATTAATAATAGAAATCACTTTTTCAGGTTATTTTAAAACATAAACCCCCCGAAGAAGAATCTGAAGTCAAAGTAGTCCAAAAGGAATTTTTTTATTTTGATTATGTATTTTTTTTTTGTAACCCGGCGAAACTTATAAAAATATGTGCACACTAGGGTTACAACTTTTTTTTTGCTAAATTTTCACCATCCGCACGTAATGGGCAATACTGTATTAATAATAGAAATTACTTTTTCAGGTTATTTTAAAACATAAACCTCCCGCATAAAGGGCATTTCCTTAAAATGCATTTTTTTTTGAAGCACAACATATTTGAAATAACTTTTTACGTATTGTGTTCGTTATTTTTCGAATTTTGATGTCTGTATAGCGAAACAACGCTTTAATCTGTCTAATTACCATAAAATTTTACCAAAATTTTAATTTTTAGTGTAATTAAACAAAAAGAGGCTTATGCGGAAACCTGCGAAAAAATAAAATTGCGTTACTTTATATTTTTTAATGGACGGATAGGGTAGCTAAAATATGATAATTGCGAAAGAAGTCAAAAATTATAACCCTAGTGAACAAATTATAACCCTTTCGACTTCCCGATTACAAAAAAATTAATATGATACTTTATTTAATCATACGAAATTTAATAAGAGTCTTAATGCAGTTTTATTCTAGAAATGGACCTATATAATTATATAAGTTTGCATTAGTTTTGTTTTAATTAGATAATATCAGATTAAATTACATTATATAGCGGTATAAATTTATATCTGAACTGATACTAATATATACAAAATAAGCTATAGTTGTATCCGGTTTTTGATTTTAAAATTTCATTGAAATCCGAAATATTTGCAGAAATAATTTCCGTCAAATACGGTCTTTGCTTCAATGTTATTAATCCTTTTAGCCTTTAGCCACTTGCAAAAAATTTACAACTTTATAATTTGTACCAAATTACTTTCCATTTGGACTTTTTATTCTATTCAAAAAATTCTCTTGAAATTACCTAAAAAAAGTTCTTTGAAAAAAAACTTTGATAATGCAGATATAATGAAAATGACGATTTTATGGAATTTAGTAACTTGCACCATTGAATAACAAACACGGAAAAAACGCTGAAACTTAATGTAGCTTTTTACATTAAAAAAATCTAAAACTAAATTAAAAACTCCTAATGTTACAAATGAAACAAGCTCTTTTTTAGGGTTCCTACATCTTTGTATAAGGTGCCAAAATTTTAGAACCAAAAAGGAATCTCTCCAAAAGACAACAATTGGGGTACACTTTGTGTATAAAATTATACACAAAATGAGATAGGAAATTAAGTGTACTATTGTATTGATGTAATACATATTTATATCCAAAATATGATTGACAAATTTCCTCTGCATTAATTTTATTCAAAATAAAGCACTCTTTATACAATACATATATTTTATACACCAAAACTAACAATTTTAAAACTTTTTATTTAAATCAAAAAGATTAGAAAATTATTAAATTTAATTAAAGTATACTACAATGAATTTCTTCGAAATCAACGTTATAAAAATCTTAATTTATTTTATAACAGTTTAAATTTGTTGGTTAAACCAAAGTTGTAAACAAAAGTATTTAATTTAATGTCAAAATAAAACATAGAATTTGTGAATTTATGAATAAGCACTAAAAACAGAGGTTAGATGCTTCTAACTTGTTTAATGAAAACAACACTTGAACTATAAATCTCAAAGGGCGATCATCTCTTCAGTAAATTGTAATATCTATATTTTAACGCTTGTCTTTTCACTTTACGCTAACCCCAATTTGGGCCGTTGGCCGAAAAAAACCATATAACGAATAGAAAAAAGTGCTCAAAAATAAAACAAAATTAACAATTCGAAAAATGAAAAACGTAGAACGACAAAATGAAAAGGAGTAAAACTCTTTAAAACGTAAAAAAAACAAATATCCGGAAAGATTGAAAAACGGAGTAGAACAATTGCCAAAAAAATCATAAAAACTTTGTCAAAAACGCCGGAAAATCCAAAAAAAGCTATCAAAAACGTTAAAAATAATGTTAAAATTCGGAAAATAACCTGAAAATCATAATAAACGTGTTAAAATTTTTGAAAATGTTACATAAGTGTCTAAAACTAAAACCCTAGATATGTAACATATCATAAAATAAAAATCCGAAACAACTTAGCAAACCTTTTAGAAGTTTTATTTTAGCAATAGCTTACCTTAATTTCGCTTTGGAACCATTGAGGCCAACTGCTATGAAACGACCTGAAATTTGTTGCCGAGTGCTATTTATATTTTCCATAATCGATACTACTCAATATTTTAAATTAATTCATAATGACATGGACAGGTAAAACTACTGAATTCAGCAGATTTTTTATTTCTGAATATTAGAAAGATAAGAACAACAAAACTGAATCTGTTAAATTTACAAAATTTTAGTTATATTTAAGCTAAATTTTAGTTAATTGAAAGTTGCAAATTTATCTGGGACATTATTATTAATAGAATAAAAAAATTCTCAAAAAAAATGTGAAATTTTCAACGTTTTTATTAGATTTTTCTTGTACGCTTTTGAAATCAGCTATTTACAAATATTTCTCTTGATTTCAGCTGAATATTCGGTTATTTCCATATTCCACTAAATTTATGGTAAATAAAGCAACAGATTTTGTTCGCTGTTTTTTGTCTACTAATATTTAGCAACATTTTTGCTGATTTAAGCAAAATTTTTTTGTTTTTTTCAATGAACAAAATTTAGCTCTAATAAAACTAAACTTTTGTAAATTTAACAGAATTATTTTTGCTGTTCTTATTTTACTAATATTTAGCAAATAAGATCTGCTAATTTTAAAATTTTAGCTAATTTTTCAGGTTTATTTCTATGATTGTACTCAGAACTTTAAACGGTTCTTATATTTAAAACTTATTTTAATTTTTTAACAGTTTTCTTTAAAAGCTTTCACTTTTATTGAAAATTAGCTTTCAAACGTTTTTACTAAAAATTTAACATGTTATTAATAGTTTTAAAGTTTTTTGTTTAACCCTGCACAGTGGTCCCAATGACAAATTTAGCACGAAAAAAGTCATAACTCTTTTTTAAAAGTACGTAGAAGCATAAAAATTTGTACGAACAATTGGCTTAGTATTGCACGATATCACGCCAAAAATGGGCGGATTCGATTGAGTGGGTGTGGCACTTTACATATAAAATTAAATGACATAAGACCTGTAAAATTACTATGTGCTGATTTGTGTGTTTTGTTAAGTCAAAAAGTTTAATGGGTCGGTTATGGATAGCAACCCAACTTTAATTGCATTTCCAGCTGACAAAAAATATGTGTGGTTGCAAAAGATGTGCTATTTAGCAACTGAAATCGGTAACTCTCAGTTGTCACCTGTAATATATTTTTATGTCTCTGACAACGCAACTGAAGATTGGTTGCTATTCATAATCGCCCAATAAATAAATATTCACATAAAACATAAAAATATAACAAATAGTCAAAAAATACATAAAAAGATAAGAATTTTTGATTTTCAGCGGTTTTTTATTTTATTTAAAACAATAAACATTTTGCGTATTTCATCGATATATAAAAATATTTATTCATCTGTGCTTGTTTCTGAATCCGTTTCGCCTTCTGAATGGTTTTGCACATTTAAAACAGAAGTATCAGAAAGTAAAGCCATTGACTCATGACACAATGGTTCTGTGTTTCGATTCGTCGGTTTTGTTGAAAGAGAAGAAATGTATGGATCCGATGAAAATAGCAGATTGTTAAAAAGGTCTTGCATGTTACTTTCCCGTGACATTTTTCGAGCATGATGTTCTCGAACATATCTAAAGTCTTTATTGCGAGATTCAAGAGCTTCCTCGGATAACATTCCAATGGGCGGGGGCAGCATTTTGAATAATGTTTGCACCGTGAATCAATGGCAATGCAATACCACGGATACAATTCCACGTATAATTCCGCTTTGGAAGGTCTTCCTTGGTTTGGAAGGTCTTCCGTGATGCGATGTTGACGGTCTGTCCGCTAAATCTTCTTCTAAAAACATCGACGAGGACTTACTAGGATAGACAAAAAATTCATCCAACCAACATTTATAAGTAGACTCGAAAACAGTCTTTGTTCGATGTGCCTGCCACCACTTCTTCGACAGTTTGCAAATGAAATTTCGAGCTGCTTGCTTTACTTTATTTTTATAGTCATCATTTTCATCATTTTGTACACAAATTTTGATAAAATGTGAAATATAACAGCATAATTTTTTTTCTTTTGATCCTTTTCAGCATACCAAACATTGAACAACTCCCTTTTAGTGATAGACATTACAACCTAAAGATTCGATATGAAGTGTTTAGGCAAAAATCGGTAGTAGAATTCTTAAACATTTAACAATTCACATATTATAGAAGAAAACGACACATAAATAGGATAGAAAGCTGGTGAAATGCACACTTAAAAGTCTAACACAAGCTACAATACAGATAAAATTAAACAATTAACGAATACATTTTAATTTTCATAAATTTTTTTCTAGATAGAATGCTAAATCAACGGCACATCACGAATTAAAAAAGTTCATACCTTTATTGTGTTAATAAAACCAACAAATATTAAAGAAAATCTTTTCACTTTTTTTTGCAACCTTTCCAAAATACACAAAATTATCGACTGGTCTCTTATTAAAAATAAAATAAAGCAATTACTTGTGTTTAAAACAATACTGCAGTAATAGTTTTGCAAATATACAAAAAAAAAAGTATACCGTTATGCACGGTGGGGACTTTTCATTAAAAAAACAAGCAAATTTTTC
Source organism: Delia radicum (assembly GCA_021234595.1). NCBI lineage: Eukaryota > Metazoa > Arthropoda > Insecta > Diptera > Anthomyiidae > Delia > Delia radicum. The sequence goes on from CM037853.1 coordinate 206,953,767, forward strand.
AAGTTTGTACCATTCGAAAAAACGACTTTTTTTCGCGCTAAATTTGTTATTGGGACCACCGTGCCCTGCCAGCAAACAAGCTCTAAAAAACTACAAAAAACTCCAACCCCTTTTTTGTACTAAAAACATACTTAAAATATCTCTAGATAACATTTATCAGATTCTGAGGAAATTTCCTTTCATTTGAGTACCCACACTTAAATGTTTCTATGCAATCCGATTTTTGGGTCAGATAGAAAAAAATGTTCTTTTTTAATTCCAGAGGGGGTCATATCGTTTTTTTTTAATTTTGAGGAACAGTGCATTTTTGCCAATAAGTCTCTTTTGGAGCCTTTTTTGAATTGTTTACAAAATATTCAAATTCAATTACATATTCAAATTCAATTCAAGTCAAATCTGAGGCATTTATTGGATTTAATAATTTTTTTAAAATGTTTGTATCTTTTATGATTCTTTTTGGAATGCTCATATTTTTGTCCAAAAAAATTGTAATTTTGACAATAAATTTTTTAAACTTCAAAAATATGTGTTTTATTTCATTAATTTTTGACTCATAGCACAGGAACCCTCAAAAAAGTCCAAATTTTGGGAAACATTTTACTTTCAAAAATATCGAGTAATGATTTTTAGTTGGGTATCGTGAAATTTGTAAAAATGTGTAAAGTTACATTTCGGCGTAACCTAGGAACTTGTAAAAAAGCTTAATTTGCTAAACAATTCAAAAGTTTTATCGTGTCCAATTAAGTTCAAAAATCACAATCGGCTGGTTGATCATTAATTAATCGCATATTAAAATATTTTAGAAATAAATCAGAGGAAATATTTTAAAAGTTTAAGGCACGATTTTTAGATTTCATTTATAGTTAAATAATGTACAAAATTTCAATTTTAACACAAATTTTTGTCGATTTTATATAATTTTCTATTCGTTTCATACGCTTTTAATTTAGGCTCACTGTAGGAAGCATGATCGCTAAAAATAGCTTTTCAGTTTTTTGCAAAACAAAACAGTATTTTGATCATTGAAACATATAAATATAAATTACCTTAAAACTTTTTGCAGTGTATGCATATTCTTTAAGCACCCTCTATGGCTCCTGTTTAATGGTCATTGAATAATAATTTCAGCATATATATTACTGGTAATTTTGTTAAAAACTAATAATAAAGGGACCGCCAAATATTTTTTTTTTTTTTTGAAAATGCTATAAAAAAAAATACTGAATATTTTCTCAAATTTCTTTTTTTATTTGAAAGTACAATCCTTCCGGTTAATAATGGAAAATAATTTCATTCAAATGGCTGCCTCGGCTGGCCATGCAGTAGCCTACACGATCGGTCCAATTTTTAAGCACATTATCGATTGTGTGCAGCTGTATTTCACCAATGGCTTCCTGTTCCATCCTGTTGAAACCAAATGTTGCCAATATCCTCCTCTTCAATTTTTGTGAACAAAAATTCGTTCAACATTGCCCGATAACGATCGCCATTGACTGTAACGGCCACTCCTTGCTCATTTTCGAAAAAAATGGCAATTTTCGCACACAGTCTGCAACATTACCATGATTTTCAAAGTAATGTCGCAATATTTCCCAGCGTTGTTCAAGCGTATACACAACCATATTCGTTCAGTGGAAGGATAAAACTAATTATCTGTCAAATCAGACATGAGCTAAGTGTTACCATTTACGAAATAAGCACTAGTTGAAAACAAAACGTTAGATGGCGGACCCTTTACAATGACAAATCACCATTCTAGTGGTGTCATTTGTTGTTTTTTTTCTTTTTTTCTTTGCACTTGTTCTAATAACACAAAAAACAACAACACAATACTTTGGCCAGCGAAGGCTTAATTGTTCAATTCCAATGAATTTCCTTTGCCGGAGCCAATTTTTTTAATTTAACTATAGATATTTAAACACTTTTTAAAATTATTTAAAAAAAAAATGTATTTTTTTATATATGAAACCGTTTAATTAATAAAACAAATACACGAGACGCAACACTTGGTACCGGGAGGCAGCCTCAACTGATTAGCGTAATATTTGCATTAAAATCACTTGCATTCGTTAACTTTTATATTTAAAACTAAATTTAAGTATATTTTAATTAATTTATTTAAAAAAATATGTAAAATTTGTTAATTTAAATAGTTAAATTTTAGATTTTTATATTAGCACCACAATTTTAATAAAATTTTCGTGATTTGAAATAATTTGTTACTAAAGGTGTTGCCAGATGCAAAAACTAACCAGAGGTAAGTAGGAGTGTATGTCAAACAGCGCTGCCAACTTTGACGATTTGTCTCCATTTTGACGATTTTTTTAAGTGAAATATGATATGACGATTTCAAAAAAATTATGTGTATGGAAAATGACGCTTTTAAAAAATTTCCAATTTTTATAGAACTTTTTCAATTTCTATCGAATATTTTAATTCTGTTCTCTAAATTTTATCAAGTTTCTATTTATTTTAAACATCTAACGAAAATGTGGTAAAATGATTTCAAATGGAAAGAAAAAAAATTTAATTTACCCATTTAATGATCAACTAAATATAAACTCTTATCATTTTAAGAGATTTATTTTAATTTTATTTAAAAAATGACTAAAAACCAAATGGATTTTTTATATACAATATTTTATGATGACAAATCCCAAAAATGTTTATTTTTCAATAATTTAAATCATTTAACTTCAAAATCTCTAAAAAAACGATTGATTTCCTACATTTTTGATTCTTGCTGAAACAATATTTTTCTTTACTTTAATTTTTTTTGTACGCCCAAATTTTGTGAAACCAAATATCGGAACAAAATTTGAAAATTTATTTTTCGTCAAGGAATTTTGCAGATTTGAAAATAGTTCGGAGATTTGAAAATTTATGTTTTTAATAAAAATTATGTTTTTTCGACCTTTAATTGTGCAATGAAAATGAAAATTATTCAATCGAGGCCATACTCTATATTTCTTTAGGATATCCTAATAAAGAAATATAGATTAAATATTCCTAACAAATAATCTATAGAGTGTTTGTTTTCAAATTTATTAATTGACCACTTTCAGAAATGTGTTGATAGATCTATTTCGAAAATTTTCTAGGCTCCCATCATCAGAACACGTTTTAAAAGAAGTGACAATCCCATGCAAAACATCAAACATTCCATTTTTTTTTTGATTCTGTATTTTTTTTTTTGTAACCCGGGAAAACTTATAAAAATATGTGCACACTAGGGATACAACTGTTTTTTTTTTGCTAAATTTTTACCTTTCTGCACGTAACGGACAATAATGTATTAATAATTGAAATCCTTTTTCAGGTCATTTTGAAACAAAAACCTCCGGTATGATATTGTTGAGGTAAAAATATTTTTTTAATGTTTGTTTTTTTAATTAGTAAAACCTGCGGTAAATTAAGCATTAGTGTCCAAAGTACCATGTTTTTAAAATTGGTATTTGGCAACCCTAAACCTAAAAATTCAATTGTTTAAATGATGATAATGAGCAACTTCATGAATCATAAAAATGTATGTAAAGTATACCAAATACCACTTTCATATTCTGCAACCACATTTTATATATTTCAAAAACATGCTGCAACATAGCACATTAAAAACAATTTCAATGTCAATGTTTCAATTTATATAAAACAGAAGGAATATAAAGAATGGAAAATGTACAATTTTACATTACAACAGAAAATATTCGTATATAAAACATATACGATGTCTTGTATCTAACATATTTTTTTTTTCTTCAAAAATAAAGCGGGTGGGCAGGGGGGGGGGGGGGGAATACACATAATAGAACTGAAACCGACCCATTCATTTACTCATCATACAGTTTAGTGTGGAAGAAGAAGCGCACTCAAGTGTTATTACAGCTTCATAGTACTACAATATTTTAAATAATATGGAATTTTGTGTTTTTGAGTGTAGGTTTGTAGTAAATTACGAGTAGAGTACCATCATCAGCTGGTTGTTTGATGATATGGTTCATCACCTTTTGTGGAAGAATGTATAAAATGTTAGTATGAATGAATGTTGTAAAGTATGTTGTACTGTAGAGAATTTCATTTTCTAAAATTAAGAATTTTTAATAATATAGAATTATTACAATAAAAATGGAAAGAAGAAAAAATAAATTTATCTACACTCGAATTAAAAAAAAAAAACAGTATAATATGTTATATTAATAGGACTTTACACGATAATAAAATACTATTTAGGGACTTCAAATCCGTTTGCTTGAATCAATTTCTGCAAGGGCCGCCAAAGTTATGTCAGTTTATGTTTAAAAAAAAATATTTTAATGAAATCAAAACCAGCAAAAATAGTGTGGAAAAAATCGTATGTTGTTCAAATTTGAGGTTTTAATCGGTGAATTTAACATTGGCTTGTCATAGGAAGGGAGTTATTTGTTTTAATAACAATCAATGTAAATTTAAACCAATGAAAAGGCTTTTCTTTTTATCTTGTTTTTATATATATATAAAAAAAAATAAAAATATTTAGTGGCTATCGTTTGATGACTTTACTATGTAATTAAAAACAAATGAAATTTCATTTAAAGCAACGACGTCTTACATTTCAGTAAATTTAACTAGCATTGTCATTTGTATTTTACTATTCCAGAAACGAACCACAATTGTAGTAAAAATTAACCACATATGCAGTAAAAAGGTAAACAAACATTATTTAAATAAAAACAAAAACTTCTGTATCAAATGAATGTAAAATCATAATACAGTCATTTGATGTGGTTTGTTTTTTTAAATGACCTGCAATTGTAGCCAAAGCTTAAATTTCTTCAACTAATGTCTATTTTTTCTCTTAAAAATAAAGATACTGCATTACAAACTCAATGTTAGGTTAGGAAGGGTTATGTGCCCAATAGCACATCTCCACTCGGAGATCAATAAGGTCCATTGTGAATCCCTTCAGTGAAAAAAGTAAGAAAGAATAGAAATAGAAATAGAAATAGACAGCAAGATAGATTGAAAGATATAAAGAAATATAGAAAGGATATATACTCCCCAGAACTAGCTCCTATCGTCCCCTTGCTAGAAACAGCCGTCCTATTTCCCTGACAAATCTCAGCAAATCTACTGGATTGCATCCAGCGACACACCCAAGTTCGTCGTGAAATCTATATCCTAGCCGTTTCTGTATGAGACCCTGCAAACTAGGACAGTGGCACATTATATGCTCAACCGTCTCCAGTTCCTCAACGTCCTCGCACAACCTGCAAACGTTCGGTATGTCCCTGTCCCATCTGCTTGTGAAAGCTCTGACAGAACAATCACCGGTCAGGAACCCCGTAAGCGTCCTGAGACCATCCCTGTCCAGTCCCAAAATATCCTTGGTTGCCCTTGTGTCCAATGCGGCCCATAACGCCCTAGACACCCTGCAATCCATTCTGTCCCTCCATGACTTGTTAACGGTTTCGCGGAATCCCTTCCGTATCACCTCAAAGAACAAACTCAAACAACTACAAATATTTACGGCAGTAGTTCCCAAAAAAACATGCATGCGCGTATAAATTTGTTTTTAAATAAAATTATTTTTATTTAGTAGGAATTTATTAATATATATTTTTCTAATGCTTTGATATATGATTTTTTTAAGCAACTTTATAAGGCTTTTCTCTAAATGTTTTAAAAATTAGCTTTAATAAAAAATTAATTAAATATTTAAAGAAAAATTAAAAATAAATTTAAAGAAAAAAAAACTAATTTTGTGGCAAAATTATTCTAAAATTTCTATATAAAATACACTTTCTAAGTTTATTTAATTTTTCTAAGTTTATTCAATATATAAATGTTCAAATAATTTTGTAACAAATGTAACATTTTAACAATAAGTTTTCTGTTTGTATTTTTTTTTTTTTATATTTTCATAAAATTTCATAAAAATTAAATAAAACTAAAAAACAAAAAAATAGTGGAAAAAAAATCACATATTTTCTAAAAAATATGTTTATTTTATCATAAAAATTAAAAAAAGTAAATAATTGTACAAAAAAAAAAACAGAAAAAATACCATTTATAGTAATTAAATGTGCTAAAGTCCCAAAACTTATTTAACAAATTGTGAAAAACAATCTGATGTAGGCATGTCCCTATCCGGATTTCATTCCTGCTCAAGGAAATCTTCAGGGGACTTTGTTATTAGAATTTCTAGAGATATTTGTTATGTTAAATCACAAACTCAATGAGAATTTCTTGTCCTCGTCTAGGAGCGAGATTCAAAATTTAAAATATCAAAGAAAAAACAAAAACAACAACAAAATATTATCACAATTGGTTTTGTCATCTTCCAAATACTACTCTGTTTTTTTTGACAGACCTAGCAATGTAGTGACGTTTATTCAAGTAAATAAACAATAGAAAATCATATGTTTTCTATTATCGTCTAGGAGCGAGATTCAAAATTTAAAATATCAAAGAAAAAACAAAAAACAACAACAAAATATTGTCACAATTGGCTTTGTCATCTTCCAAATACTACTCTGTTTTTTTGACCATTGGCATTTTCGGGATTCGAACCCGGAACCCTCTGATTGTTAGGTCAGCACACGCCTCGATGCAACTCCCATACGAAATATTAACATCTTGTCACCCGTGAATAAGAACATGTAATGAAACAAGTGCTTCATTAAGAAGTTGTTACATTTATTTATGCTGGGAAAGAATTCCGCACCTGTATACCATTGTTTAATATTTTCTGGCGTTTTCATAGAAATTGACTTCCTTACTTTCTGCTTGACAAAAAATCTTTGTTAAATTTTGTGATGTTTCAAAAAATCATAATTTGTTTTGGAAATTATATTAGAATTTAACGTAATCAGTTAAAGGTAAAATGTATTTTTTACACGTGGATTCCGAATATGTGGGCAGTTTTTTAACATGCTCCTTTTTATTACTTAGGAAATTTTCTTTGGTCTATAAAACATTAATTTCTTAAATTTTTTAATCCTCCCTAGGTTTTGTGTTTAAGCATTCACAAATCGTACAAATAATGTTAGATTTGACGTATTTCGCGCAACAGTGTTGCAATTTTTTAGCATACAGGCCCTTTTTAAAAGAAATTGTAAAATCTGTCGATATGACTGTTTGCGTAAATTTTTTTAAATTTCTCATATTATTAACACTTAAAATATTTTGGTTTTAAATTAAAAATTTATTTATATTTAAACCTTTAGCTTTTTACTAGAGAATGCTCTAAAAAAATTAGTAAGACATTTTGCTAAAACTACTAAATATTAGTCAAGAATTACATTGCAGATAAAACTGCTAAAATTAGCAAATTTTTTTGTTTAATATTAGAATAGCAGATAGAATAGCAAAAATAAATATGTCGAATCTTTAAATATTTAATTACATTTGAGCTAAATTTTAGATAAAAAAAATTTTAAATTTTTAAAGTATTTTTTTGTAGATTTTTTTAATGCCACAAAAATCTACCCTTCCAAAATCTGTAATCTACAATTTTTTACCAAAAAAGGCTATTGATTTTTAGCAAAATACACTGCTATTTGCATTCTACTAAATATAAGGTAAATATAGCAACAATTTTGTTGATGTTACAGTTTTTGTGTGCTATTTTTAGTCTTCAAAGGTTACTTAATTATAAATAAATTATATCTAAATTTTTAATTAATAAAAAATAAAAAAAAATATATATTTAGTAAAAGTTTTTGCAAATTTTAGCAAAGTAAATTTATATTTTCACTTAACTAAAATTTAACTTATCTTGAATCAACAACACTTTGGCTGTACTGACGACTAAATAAAACTTTGATAATATCAGCAGACAGTGTTTATTAAAATAATGAAAAGACATTAAACAAAAGATCTATGGCAGGAAAATAATGAAAAAAAGGTGGTTATTATAAAATACTTAAGGTTTATTTGCATGTAACTAAACTTATTAACGTGGCACTACTTTAACTACAAGTACAAGCATAAGTTTTAATAATAGAACTCAACTGTAAAGGAATCATCCCCCCCGTAACTAACTTACTCTAGAGATTGTCGGTTTTTATTTTATATTATGTTGCAGAACTACGTAAAAGAAAAATTATCTTTTTTTTATGTTGCCAAAAGGGAAATGCACTTGTTAAATAGAGAAACAGAGTTCCTTTTTTTATTCATAACAAAAGGTTTTTGTATGAGTAATTTTCAATAGCGAAAAAGTGTAAAAAACTTTATTTTATATCTAACAAACCACAGCGGCATCAGAGAATGGAAGAATTTTTTTTTTCTATTTGTGTGTTGCAAGCCATCTTTTATGAAAAGCAGCGCATTTATACTATGGTTCAACATGGCATCGTTAGTTTGTATTGAAATTTGAAACAGTTGTAAGGGAAATTAAATCAGAAAAATTGTAAAAATAATTTAGAAAAATCCATGTAATTTCGAAAAACGTTTTTCAAATTTCTTTAAATTTTCTTTTAGGAAGAAATAAATATAGATGGGTACATTTTTTTTTTTAATTATACTTAATGTATGGTATAATAGGTTCGCTGTTAACCGCATTTAGATTTTGTTTTTTTTTCATTTATATAGTCCTTTAACAACTAAGGCTTATTTAGTGGCTAGCAACCAACCAACAGAAGCTATTATGCGTCAGCGAAAATTATAGTAACTGTATACAATGCATATTTTCTTAAATTCGCCACTAGCAAAAATTCTACTAATTAAAAATAGAAATAGTATAAAAATTAAAAAAAATATACACCATTAACAAATTTTATTCAAGAATATTTACAGTAGTGGTCAAAACATTTGGAACTGAGATCGCATTTGTTGTTTTCATTGATTTTTTTTCTTCAAATCACACTTAGTCCGTTCCAAAATCAGCCGCATTGTTTATAGTGGTAACATCCACACAACTCATAAAAGTGGAAGACCCCGTATTACAACTATAGGGAAGATCGGAAAATCAAGAATTTTTTTACGAAATATCCCAAAGCAGTTCCCAGAGAAGCTAAAACTGAACTTTTAATAGATGCCAGTCTTCCCGCCATTAAAAGAAGAGCCCGAGAATATGGTCTTAGAAGTTATAGATGTGCAAAAAAAACCGTTTGTGTCGGAAAAAAACCGAAAAGCTCGGCTTGACTTTGCACGCACCCATTTTAACTGGACTCAACAGCAATGGAAAAATGTATTGTGGTCAGATGAGTCTAAATTCAACCTCCGGGGATCAGATGGAAGAGACGATGTTCGAAGACCACGAGGCGAAAAGTGTAATCCCAGATATACAACCGCCACAGTGAAGCACGGAGGTGGAAACATTATGGTCTGGATGTGTTTTTCAGAAAACGGGATTGGCCCAATTCACCGCATTACTAGCACAATGACGGCCAACAACCTATAGAGATCTTTTGAGTTCAGTTATGCTTCCGTATGCTGAATGGGAAATGCCACTCTCATGGACTTTCAAGCACGACAACGACTCAAAACATACGGCGGGGGTTGTAAAAGTTTGGCTGCAGGAAAATGAAATTAATATCATGTCGTAGCCAGCTCAATCTCCCGATATCAACCCGATTGAGAACATGTGGATGATTGTAAAACGGAATATCGGCAATAAAGTATTCCGAAATGGAGATGAACTTTTCGTCGAGTTGTAGAAGCAGTGGAATGAAATTTCTGACGATTATATTAAAAGCTCATTGCCTCAATGCCTAAGAAGTGTTCAGAAGTTATAAAAAATAATGGCTACGCTACAAAATACTGAGCGTAAAAACCATTGTTTGTATTTCCTGTTAATTACTTTAAGAGTTGCAAATGTTTTGAAGACTGCACTATCGACTTATTTTTTTAAAATATTTTTTTTTTTTTTTTTTTGAGAAGTTATGAATAATTGTTTTGAATTTGTAAAATAATATGCTATAAGTGAATTTAATAAAAAGAAAACAAAAACTTATACCACACATCTTTTTGATCAAAAAAATTATAATTACCATGATTTCAGTTGCAAATGTTTTGAACACCACTGTATGTATGTATGTCATAGAAAAAAAAAACCAAAAAAGCCAATTATAGGCCAACAAGGGAGGTATCCCGACTCGAACTTACAGATTTTAATGAATTTTGAATATGTTGTAGATTAGCAAAAAAAAAAAAAAGAGAGGCATGTATTTTTTTTTAACCTGCCTAATGTTAAGGGCTAAAAAGTGAGGTCAAATTTTATTTTATGTATGTATGGAAAATTGTCTTCAATTTACGAAAATTATATTTAATTTTACGGTAGAGTTAGTATTCAAGAAATCTAAAATTTTGATACCAATATTTCCTATATAGTTGACACAGTGTGGCAACAGTGTGGCCACATTTTTTAATTAATTGGAATATAGTGGAAAAATGATTTTTGGGATAAGTCGAATAAAAACTAAACGATTTGAAATATCGGAAAAAGTTCCGACATTTCTTCGATTAAATTAAATACGCCTTGATATGCATTATTTTTAGCTTAATACTTAATACTACAATTCCTTAATAACACGAAAGATTTAATGTTACTCTAAACACATTTATCTAACTTACAAAAATTCTTGAAAGTCCTTTGGCTCAATTTAGACGCCAGTGAATGTGTCATCACAAAAAAGCTCTCATGAGATACAAAAGCGTAGTTATTTTAAATAGAACGAAATAAACCGAAAAGAAAGTAAAATCGGGTTAATTTTTAGAACTTCCAAGACGAATTTTTGCAAATGGTAAGAATTTTATTCACAATTTAAATAAAAATTACTAATTATATAAAAGTAATAATAAATAAAAGTAATAATTAAAATAATTTAAATAAAAATTATATGTATAATATTCGCTAAAGCAGTACCATTGTTTGTTAATTCGCTAAAGTGGCCATTGATATATATTTTTATTTTATTGGTTCAACCGATTATCTTAAAAATTACTTAGTGGATACAGATAAAACTGTTTGTAGAGCTTGTCCAAATACCTTCAAAATAATATAAAACATTTAGTTCAATACTAGGAAACATTTATACTTGAATATATAATAACCAATATATGATTTGTTTTCATAATTTTAATAAAACTTAAGCTGGAATAATTATTCCAACTACAATAAATAAAAGTATTTTAAGACTATTTATTAAACTATTGAGTTTTTTTTTTTAATTTTGTAGTATGGCTTTTTTAATGAAAATATCGTCTGCATATTAGAAAAACTCAAAAGCTTAGGTTTTATTTGGTTTTAAAAAAAAGTGTATATCCTTGTATGAATAAAAAATTTATACAATAATTTTTTTTTTTCAAAACTTTAACCTAATTTTGAAATAGCTTGCAAATGATAACCTTACATATCATTTTAAAGCTACAGAAACCAGTATTTCAAGAATACACAAAAATTCCATAACCAACTCATTTTTTTTTTTCGTTAATCGTACAAAACCTTTGCGATTGCGAAGAACCGTCCACTTTAACAGAGGTGTAAATGTCAAAAAAAATACCACCATTAAACTCAACATGGACTTTTTAGTGCATGCACAATTTTGAAATAGTTTCGGATAATTTCATTTGTACACAAAATACAATATTTTCAATATTGACAACTCGCATTTGTTGACAGCTAAATGGTGTTTCTTTTATAGAGGTATAGGACTTTGAAATGGAATAAAAGAAATATGTATTTTTTAAATTGACATGAAATTTACTTTATCCGAAAAATAATCTTCTGGCATTATAATTTAAATATGACTTCTGGCATATGACCACCACGGCTGGCTCGGACGTAGTCTAATCTGGAGGTCCAATTTTCGTTAACTTTTTCTAACATTTGTGGTCGTATATTGGCAATAACGCGGCGAATTCTGTCCTCCAAGTGGTCAATCGTGTCGGGCTTGACGGTCTAGACTAGCGACTTCACATATCCCCCCAGAAAATAGTCCAGCGGCGTTAAATCGCACGATCTTGAAGGCCAACTCACGGGTCCGAAATTCGCGTATGAAAATCGGGATCAACGGCAATCTAGTTTTGGGCCCATGCGCCGAATGTACGCCTTGCTAGGTGATCGTGTGGCTTCAATTGTTGCACGAGTTGGATTTTGTAAGCACGCAAACCAAGATCTTTCCGCAAAACCTTCCATAAAGTGGATGGAGACATATCCAATTCCAGTACACGATGGCGGATAGACTGACTGGGGTCTTCCTATGCGCTACGCTCTACAGCAGCAATGACATCTTCTGTACGCACTGTACGACGTCTCTGTGGAGGCATATTATCATTTAGAGTAAACGTGGTGCGAAAACATTCCATAGTTAATTGAATTAATTGCTCTGATGGACTATTATGTTGACCGTAAAATGGACGTAGTGCGCGATACGTATTTCGAACAGAACCATGATTTTCAAAATAAATTTGCACAATTTATAAGAGTTTGTTCAGGCGTCACTCTATTCATGTTGAAATGCCAAACCAAACTTAGCATAAATCAATTAACAGCTGACAAAATGGCCGCCAGTTAAAAAAACTTTGCCAACTGAAAGTTCTGTATAAAAAACACCCTTTATATATACTCCGAAATTTACTCCGAAATATCAAAGATTTTGTTCAAGTATTTATCTCAATCATTAAAAAATTTAATATTACCCAAATTTTCGGAAATTTTCGGTAATTTTAAATGCAAACATCTCTTTTAAGCTTTTTCGTCTTGTTAATCCAGCTGCTTGTCTGTCACTTTTCTAGTTATTTTCAAATTAATAATCTTAACTAAAGCTTAAAATCCTTAATATTAACTATACCATCTAACAATTGTTAAAATTCTTCATCATTTTAATAAAAACTTAAAACATAAGTCTAACATAAATCCCTTAATAACATTGTCTCTATTACTTGGTAACTTTATCAAATACTCATAAACTCCATAAAATAAACAACTGACTGACTGGCATTAAGTAAGTAAAGAGTTGAAGTGCAATAAATGTATACCTTTGTGTATTGTTTTGGATGTTTTCAACACTACTCGGGTTGTTTTAAAGGATTTCAGAAAAAGAAATAATAGAAAAATAGTACCGCGTTACTGTTAAAATATAGAAATGGTGATAATGGTATTGGTGATGAAGGACGAAGAAGGATGTGCATACTGACATTCATGTACGATATTTTCGGTTTGTACATTCATACCGAATAAACCACAATTGTTAGATGGATGATAATAAAATAATTTTTGTATTAAAAAGATTTAAAGGATGGTATTAAACGGGGAGTACATATTATATGATGATGCATTGGGGAGCTATTTGAAATAAAAGTATGTTGTACTTACAAGCAAATAAGAATTTATATTACAGAGCATACATAACAATTATTAGGGGAAATGCAAATGATTGAGAACTTGTAGTACTATTAATGCTTTAAATACACAATTTTTAAGTTAACCATGAATAGTTTTACACAAAAATGTTCAAATCTTAAGGTCAAAAATGTATAATTACACCTAATCTATATAGATTAGAGGGAGCTCTTCTGAGTACTTGTAAGTACATTTTGTACCTAAAGATCCAAGACGAAAAACATTTGACAGTAGAACTAAACCATATTTTTCGTAAGGTATAAGGTGCGCTGAATCCAAATCTGGTCTCAGAATCACACTCCGACATCAGGCGATCGAACTACGTTGACAGGAAAAGGCTCGATTTTGATAAAAATGTTCCGATTTTTCAAATTCCGAAAAAAATATTTGTCATAATTCTTGTAACGACAATTGTATACTCTACAGGCGGCCTGCCCAAACCTCTTTGGCTAGTAAAGCTGAATTTTTTGAATATGTGTTAATTCGAATAAGACTTATCTCATTAGTACTTTTTAGAATTTTGCTTAGGAACGTGGAAAAATTGAGTTAAAAAAGGGGAAACTCTCCCATTTAGCGGCCTGGCCAAACCGATGAAGCTAGGATTTTGAAATTTGGTACATGGGTTACTTATCCTATGTAGATATCCGCTTAGACTGGATTTTTGGAAATTTCTACGGGTAGAGGCAAACAGAGGAAAAGTCATCCGCTTGGCGGCCTGACCAAGCTATTAAATAAATGAACTTGGAATGAAGTATGTGTGTTCCTAAATCCAAGTGAACATCTCCTTACAATTATATGGAATTTTTTTAATTTTGATCAGGAAAGGGTATGAAGGGGAAAGTCTCCACCATTGCGGCTGGGCTTACAGCTAATGCGAGAGACCTAAAATTTAGTTTGTGGCTTCCTTATCCTGTGTACACATTCACATCCTGGACTTTTGAAAATTACTTTATGCAAGGGCGTGAAGGGGAAAAGTCACGCCCTTGGCAGCCTTTTCAAACCGATAAAGCGAGAATCTTGAAATTTGGTATATGGGCTTATTGGAACATTTTGAGGTAAGGTGCAAATATGATAAAAAGTCGATGCCAAACCATTAAAGTAAAAATTTTAAGTTTAATATGTGGCTTTCTGATTCCGATTAGACATAATATGACCAAATTGCTTAAGCGATGAACTTAAAATTTGGTAATTGGGTTCCTTAACCCGTGTTGACATCCGCTTAAAAGGGATTTTTAAAATTTCATTCCGGTAGGACCATAAAAGGAAAAAGTTTTTTCCTTAAAGTCCTAGCCAAACCGTTGAAGCTAGGAAGTAAGTTTGGTGTTTAGATTCATCTCCGCTTATACGCCTATGCCGTTTTTTAAACAAATTTTATTTTAAATATTAAATTGTAGAAAAGCATTCCCATATAAGTGGTTATATAAATTCATATTTTGTAATGGCAAGTACTTACAATTCTCATTGTAAAAAACAATGTTTAAGCGCTTAAAATCAACCCAGCAACACCACGCATTACCAAATAATGGGTAAAGTAATGTATCGCCATAGGGCTTCTCTCATTACAATACACCTTACTTCACTGATGAATTTTACAGGCGATGAGCCTAAAATTAATTAGTGGACCCATTACTTTGTAGTGAGTAAAGAAACTGGTTACTTATTTGGTTACATGCTGGGAAACAGTAATGGGTCTATAAATAGAGTTTCATAAAAAAACAGTATTAAAAAAAAGATTACACACATTTTTTGTAATTAAATAAATAACGTGGTCTCGCTGGGATTCGAATCGGGGTACTGTGGTTGCTAGGCGAGAACTCTACCCACTGTGCTATCGTCACATATAATAAGTTGCTTAAAATATAAATGAATTGTTGTGCTTCGATTTTCCGTTTGTAATGTTAAAAATATATACCTTACCCTCATGCTTACAAAAAATCGCAAAGAACTGATGATGATGATGATGATATGATTTATTGAAAAAAAATATAAAATTTTAGTACATATATAGAATGCAATACATTTTTTTTTTTTTCTTTAAATTAAATCATAATAAGACATAACAGAAATGTTGTGTGTCTGATTGACTACAATTAGTAAATAAATGTTATAATTATATTAGTTTTCATATACATAATAAAACAAGGGGATTTAAACGAGCAAATGATCAAAACTTATTTAAATTTAGTGGAATTCATTTATAATAAGTTCTCTATATTTTAAACATTTTAGTAAAAATTTATATAAACGCATAAAATCTTTGCCATTCAATACTTCATGGATCTCTTCATCTAATAAGAATCTTTTTCCAAAAAAAGTTAAACGGTAGTTGGAGAAAATGGGACATCTGCCAAGTAGATGACGAGTGTTTTCTTGTTCATTACAGTTACACAAAGTACATATATTAACATTGTTACCATGAAATGCACGACCGTTTAAATTGAGTAGACCACCCCTAGCTTTTAGAATCAAGCTAACGAGGTGTGCCGAATAATTATCGCAAAAGTAAGGCTGAATGTCATATTGCAATGCAGCGTACAAATCATGAAATCGCGAGTTTCTTGCACTTATGATAAGTTTCTCATGTTCTAATTTTCTTAAAGAATCAATTATATGATCATGATAATACTGAAAATTGCATCTCCAAATCTCAATATCAAAAGAAGTTCCAGTATCCCTACATAAAGACGTCCAATGCGGTAACCAGAAAGCATTCTGTCGCGCCGTCTCCTCAGCTAATAGTCGTGGCAGTCTATTAATCGGAAGTTTGAAAATCTTTCTAATATAGATAAAGTGAAGGTTTAACGTTTCTAGATAAAATGAAGGTAGACCAGTTTCTAAATGAAGCATATAATTAGGTGTATTATTGGGGAGATATAACATTTTCTTTAAAAAATATCGTAACAATTTCTCGACTTCTTCAAAACTGAGAAAACCCCATACTTGAGCAGCATAAAACATTATCGATTTTGCAGCTGCATGGAAAATTTTTAATTTGTTTGATAAGTTAATTTTTGAGTGATGAATGTAACTTAACCAAGTGGCATTAATCGCAATTTTAGATGAGGCAAGTTTAGATTCAATATGTTTTTTAAAGGACAGATTGTAAGTTAAAATGACTCCTAGATATTTGTATTCGTTTACTATTTCTATTTGGTTGTTACCATATTTCCAAGAAAGACTGGGGCTAGTCCTTGTACAGGTTCTGAATATCATTATTTTTGACTTATTTAGATTTATTTTCAGACACCATTGGTTGCAGTAAGTGAAAAGTGTATCAATCATTTTTTGCAACATCGTTGGAGAGTCTGACAACAATACAATGTCGTCTGCGTATAATAATACTTTTACCGTTGTCCCAGCAACATCGATGCCACCCGGTAGATGGTTGTGAAGGTCATTCAGATAAAGCGAGAACAATACTGGACTAAGCAAACATCCTTGTTTAACACCTTCTGTGACTGTGAAGGGGTCAGATAGTGTGCTGCCATCCCAAACCTGGCTAGTTGTATTTTTGTATAGTTTTTGTAATATTTGCACCAATTTTCGTGACAGACCTGTACAACACAGTTTATAAAACAACGAATTTCTTGGTATCAAGTCAAAAGCTGAAGAAAAATCAACAAAAAAAGCATATGTTTTCTTATTTTGGTTAAAGTTAAGATTCACAATACTAGTTAAGTTAAATAAATTGTCTACAGTGGAGTAATCTTTGCGGAAGCCAGCTTGGTATTCATTAATTATATTATGACAATCTATCCAGCTGTTAATACGGTTGAGGATTAAGCCTGTGAAAATTTTATACATAGTGTCGAGGAGAGATAACCCTCTATAATTAGATACCATATTAACGTCACCCTTCTTGAATAAGGGTATTATAATAGAGCTCCGAAAGGAATCTGGTATATCTTCACGCAGAAAAATACCGTTAAACAGTGCAAGGATCTCGCTCAGAAAACATAATGGTGCATTTTTGTAGAATTCATAACTAATTCTGTCTTGACCAGGGGCCTTATTTGGTTTTGCTGTTTTTAGGACTAAGACTAGCTCTCTCATCTCAAAAGGTGAGTCAAGGTATGGGTCAATAGTGTTAGTAATGGACCACGAAATATCACGGTCACAATCTGCATTAGATAAGAGAGATTTGAAGTAGTCATAAAAACAAGAATTACTCAAATTGTTTCCCAACTTTATTTGGGAGTTTTTCATTGAATTTGCCAATTTCCACCAATCGCTGCTGTTTTTAACATCATTTAACTTTTCTATATTTTTGAATTTGTATCTTAGCTTTTTCTCCTCACATAGCTTTGAATATTTTGACCTACTTTCTATATAAGATTTTCTGTTAATTTCTGAAATGGATTTACGATACCGATTGAGTTTTTTGAGCATACGTTTACGAGCGTTTTCGCACTGAGAATCATACCAATCGTTTTTGGGATCAAAACGCTTTTTAACAACATTATTATCAGCAGCTGTACGAATTTTCTCAGTACATATGTCGACTTTTTCTTGTATACTTAAATTTGATTGCAAGTATGCAAGGTTAGAAATATTTTCAAGGGACTCGTTGTATCTAACAATATTCTTTGGTAGCCAAGAGAGTTTTTGTGGTAGTACCAATTCTTTTGTGTGTGGACTGTTTCCTGCGCACAATGATAATACTAATGGCATGTGATCGGAAAATGGTTTACTAGGGATTTGGAAGTCAGACAACAATTTTAATATACCCGGCGAACAAATGCAATAATCAATCAAAGAGCTTCCCATAACACCGCAAAACGTATATTCACCTTCAGAATCACCTGCCATTCGTCCATTTATAATTATTCCACCAACGTTCTCTAAAAGAGCTAACAATTTTCTACCTTTGCTATCAAAAGTCCTATCTTTAGATAAACGAGGTTGGGAGATCAAAGGGGTATCAATCAACATGTTCTCATCCAGAATTTGTGCATCCGAAACCCGAGCATTCAAATCACCAACAATACAAAAAGACGCGTCATTTAGACTATATATTAAATTTTCAAGTTTTTCAAAATCGTGCGACCAATTAGTGCAATTTAGGTAACTTGGAATGAAATAAAAACTGACATCATTAAACTTGGCAGATAATGTAACTCCATGTGAATTCTCACAAAATTTAAAAGAATATTTCTTTTGAATGTTTTTCTTGTAACCATACAACCCACCCCCAATGGCACGGCCCCTGGTATGATTTTTTTTTGCATCTACCCAGTAAAAAACATAATCTTTTAAATAGCTAGAAAATTGAATACGTTTATCAGCAAGAACATGCGTTTCAAAAAGAAAAATTAGATCAAATTTGTTAATATAAGTAAAAAAGTTTCCAAATTTAAGTTTAGTATTAAGGTTAGCAATATTATATGATACCAATCGACACACTTCTGATTGCTAATTTGAGCTTGCTGCATTTGTAGAGGTAGTAGTACTGGTTAAATTTGATTTGACATCGATATTACATTCATAGCTCACTTTCGACAGCAAATTACGTAAAAATTCAGCATCCGATTTGTTAACAGCAATGACTTTTTCCTCTACCCAAGAGAATGGTTTATCATTTATAAATATGCGGTGATCACCATAGCGAACTTTAACATGTTTATCAGCTTTTTTGACATTTTTGCCGATCTGCCGTAAAAAATACCTTTTAGAGCGTTCATCAGCTGTGTAATCTTTATCGATGTATATTTTAGAGCCAGCAAGGAGACGTCTTCCACCAATAATAGCATTAACTTCCATGGGCGAGTTGAGTGAGAGTAGAAAAGACTTTCCAGATGCTATTTTGCGGGCCTCGACAACATTGACGGATACTTTAAGGGTGGTGGCGCATAGTTCCTTAAATTCATTTAGAGCTTCAGGCACAAAATTGCTCATAAGTCCACTTATGACGATATTATTCCGTCTGCTTGCTTTATCGACAAGTTCCAGTCTGTTTTTCATAACTTGCAGCTCTTTCTGCAGACGTGTGTTATCGCAACGCAGTTGCTGAATTTCTGTGGAAATTGGTGCAAGGTCATCCTTTTTCACTACACATTCCAATTTGGAGTCCAGAGCACTGTTAAGTTTGAGATCAAACATAGCCCAAGAAAAACTATCGGCGGTTGGTGGTGCATTGGCCGGCGGTACATCAGTGTTACTTTGGCCAGCCACATTGATGTTAGAAGAGGAAGTAGAAGTTCCAATTGTATTTTTACTCATTTTGTTAATTGTTGAAAGCTTTTTTGGTGTATTATCAGCAAAAAAGTCCGGTGAAATTTGTTGCAAATTTCTTTTTTGTGTATCCATAAAATTTTAGGTTATGATCAATAAAACTTGATTGTATAAAAAACAAAGATATTTTTTTTTTTTTTTTTATTTTTTATATTCTTGTTTGTGGGCACCACAAAACAAAGTATAAATAATGAAAACGTATTAAATGTAATATGCACGGTTTATTGCTTTTTTAATTATGTTAAAATTATAGCAAAACAAAATATTTATAAAAAATTATAGAGAACGATAAACAAAAAGCTGTTTGACGTTTCAGTGCAGAGTTGCCAATCGCAAAGAACTGTGTCTAAACATAGATTTTCAAAAAATATTTCGAATATTTCTTTACGTTTATAGTTCATGCATTATGTAATTGATGATCGGTAAGTCATTATTTTTTGTTTGGAAAAAATATAAAAGGAAATGACGTATCATTACAAGGTAATCCATGAGCACACAATTATTGGTAACTCATTAATTAATGTTTCGAAATAATGCTGCATGTAACGAGTGTACATTACAAAGTAATGCATTATGTAGCACTTTATCGGTAACTCATGACATTTTGTTGGAAAATAATGATACAGGGAAGGAAGTATACATTACAAGGTAATGCATTACTTTATCGCACCCATTACCAAAGTTTTGCTGGGAGCTTGAAAAAACAGTTAAATAAGCCGTTTAAATTTAAAAAAAGCCATTAAATTGAAAAAATAAACAGTTAATTTTCAAAACTTTTTATTAAAATCTCTGCTACAAATTAAATGTGTGTAAAATTTGAACCTTGTGACTTCGTTAGCCAAAAAAGGTATACTAGAGAAATTGTTTTTCCTAATCTTCAAAGTTGAAATGGTTTATCAAAATATTTTTTGATAAGCAAACAACAAGTAACATTAAATTTTCAACTTTCAATTAAAAAAAATAATTACATGATCAGAACTTGTATTTAGTTTAAGTGATTATATCCTTGCAATAAAAAAAGAAGATATAGCTTATTTTTGATTGCGCCAGTCATTACAAATATCATTACTTTTGTATTGGAATGTCGCGAAAAATAATGTCATGTCAAAATATGTTCCTTCTTATATGCCTACCAGAATGCACAAAAATAACGAGTCTAAAACTGAATTTTCATAAAAATAAAGTTAAAAAAAAATAATTTTTTTTTGAAAAATTTGTTTTTAATAAAATGTGTCCACACATGTTTTGAACATGCGACTGCAGGTTGTCAATCGCTCTACTATCTGAGTTATCTGGACATGTTATACATAAAAACAGATATGACTTACTTGCACAAAATGTCATTACTTTCCAGGTTACAAAAAATCAAAAATAAGTAGTTTAAAAATAGATTTTCAAAAACTTTTCGATCATTGCTTAATATTTTGAATTTCGATGAAACTAAATGAAATAATGGAAAAAATAATAGTTATTAGTAAGTCATTATTATTTGTATTAAAATATTGATATACCGACCAGCGACTTTCAGGCACTCAAAAATCGAAAATATATGCTTTAAATTTGCACTAAAAACTAAAAAAGTTCCATTTAAAATAAAAAACAAATTTTAAAAATTGATTTTGTACTTGAGATAGTTGGTATAAAAACGAAACCCAATATATATGTCTATCAAGTAGCAAATACACAGAAAGTATTTAGCTGGACGAAAAATAATGATAATTTTCAGTAAACTTATGAAACTTTTCTTCACAAATCAACAGCAAAATTTCTTATAATTAATGGAATGCTTTTTATGAAAAAAAAGTCAGTAATGTCAGCAACATTTTTGCTGGGAGGATCTTTGCAGAAAAATTTCTAATATCAGCAAAAAAAAAATTGCTAAATTTGTGGAGACACCTTGTTGTTACTTTTGTTTTAGAGAATTGATTACTGTTAGTTGTCAAAGAAAAAGAAATAAAAGATTACAAAATTTAGTATTTTCTAAAAATTCTGCAAAATTTTTGCTAAATTTACTATTTTTTTCGATGATATTAGAAATTTTTCTGCCAGGATCCTTGCAGCAAAAATGTTGTTGACTTTATAGACTTTTTTGAGTGTACTTCATTGACTGAAAGAAATTTTTAATGAAAAGTTTCCATAAACGAGTTCCAGTGCTACTTCATTGCTTATATACAAAAATTCATTAATATCATGCAGATAATTCTCTCAGTGTAGACTTAACAAATGCTTTCTTTTGTTTATTTTTAATTAAATCAAAATTTTTATTTTTACAAAGTTTGCACAAATATGCAAACAAATTCAAAATATGCATAATATGCAACAAAGAATGGCAAAATATGCAAACAAATATGCAGTTATAGCTAAATCTGCATTTATAACAAAATATGCAATAATAATATATAAAACATACGAAAAAAATTAGTTTCAAAAGTGGAAAAGTCTCCCTGTTAATGGCTGCCCAAAGCAAATTGAAATTTAGGTACTATTTCCCAAGTCTATTGAAAAGAACATGTTTGAAATCTCCCATAAAAGCATGGTTTAGATGCAGCTAAAAAGTTAAAAAAAGTCTCCCCCTTTTAATGAAACTAGGAAATTTGGAATATAGTCAGTTACTAAGACTGGGCGTTTGAAAACTTTACGGTGAGGAACTATAAAAGGAATAATTGACGTATCTGCAGGCTCACTAAAGATGGACTTTTTGGATTTTTCGTTATAAAATCTTAATAAAACTAGGGTTTAAATGAGAAAGGGTTAATGTCCCTGTACAATGCATTTAAGGTAGAATTCTGAAACTTGAAATTGAAACATCCACTACAAGACGTTTAAAAAATGTATGAAGAGATAAATTTTCTGAGAAAAACAATTAAATTTTCTTCTTTAAAGCTCGTGGTTGATATAAACTAAACTAAGAAAAGGTTAAGGAATTTCCACGCTATGAATGTAATGGAATTTTATTTATTTTACAGAAAATCAGAGAAGAGTTTTTTTTTTTTAAAAAACATTAATGAAATGAATAACTGACTTTTTTTTTTGTAATTTTATCAATATCAATGACATGTGAATTGTATGTTCATTTTATTGTATTATTTAACCATAAATAATAATCATGACAATTTTCAAAACAAGGGTCATTTATTTGTAGAATAAATAAATAAAAAGACAACAAAAAAACTTAATACAAAAAAAACAAAAAAAAATACCATCACGAGAAAGGAAGAATTCATACCATACATCAGTGCCAATGTGAAAAAGAGAAGCTATAATTCTTAACGTTTCATCATCATCCTAATACTCGTCGTTATCGTCATCGTCATCGTCATCGTTGTTGTTTTGGTTTTCCTTGGTTTTCCTTGTTTTTTTTTTTTGTGGATTTTTATATGAAGCAACTTGACTTAAGGGCATTACCTGTATTTTAAGTGACTTTTATTGTGCAATAAGTGCACGATTTTTTTTTAAGAGGAGTTAAAAATGAAATTTTATAAAAACCAATAGTTGCAAAAAATAAAAAGCTACACTTCAAAATTTTCAAACAATTCATCGGCGTATAATAGTATATTACGTATATGTTGCGTTTCAAGCCTATTGACCCGATACAGTAAAAAGTATATCGCAGCAATGCAAAATTAACAGTAGTTGTTCTTCTATAAGAGACAACCCATTTTAAGAATATTTTCAAGTTTTCCAAAAAAATTTGCGAATTAGCGAATATTGGCAAATATTGGACTAATTTTTAGTATATTATTTACTAATGTTTAACTAAATTTCTCAAATGCTACACACAGAGAAAAATTAAGCTATTTGCCAACTGAAATTTGGTAACTATTACTCAAATTCGGTTATTACGAATTTCAGTCGTTTAGTACAACTGAATATTAGTTTTCACAATAAAGTTCGCTTAATTCAACTAAATTTTAGTTATAACATCCAAACAATTCAGAAATCTAATGTAAATATCGTTGTACTAACTGAAATTATAAGTTGTTACAATTAAAACACACTTTTCAATTCGGTTGACACTTTATTTCTCTGTGTGTAGAAAATTCTGACTTAATTCCGTAGAGTAGTACAAAATCCAAATTTATCAGGACATTTTATGAAAACTACATATTTTGTCACAAATTGAACAAAATTTGAATGTATTTATTATATTTTTTTTTTAGTTTATGAACTTGAGCCAAACAAAAAAAAAAATCCCATCACATATTAAAACAACAGGTCAACTATAAATTCCTAACATTTTGCATAAATTTCAGAAAACTATCACTTAAATTTGAATACCCGGTTAAAGATCGACATATATGCATCCATTTATGAACATGTTAATTATGAACTCATTAATGTTCATATATGAAGTCATTCGAGGTCATAAATGTACATATACCACCATATAGGATTCATATATGCTCAGTGGAGTTCATATGTGATTATACATGTAAATATTACCTCAAGTTTCGTTAATGTACACATATGAACATTAGGGTGGGGCGATTAGTATGGAAGAAAAACAATCCTAATGGGCGCTTCGTGTTTTTGATTCTTGGGATTGTACTGAGCAAAAAAGTCCACTAGACCATACGTCTACGGTGAAACTCGAGCTTTCACATTTTGACTTTACGGCAAAAAAAGCCCTATTTTGAAGTTAAAAATTAACCCCTTAAACCCCACCTACAAATATGATTGATGCATTAATCTGCTATATGATTAAAGGTGAAATACCCATGAAACGTCTCTTTTGTCACACGGCCACTAAGGGTTAAAGATTTTTTGAATAATGGTGAAGGTAGTAATAGTCTAATACAATTTAAGTGATATTTTAACGAAAACTATGAAACGTGTTTATTCTGCAAGCTTCCCAGCTGGTCTGTTTTGCCCATAAGTTTAAAAACTAAGCCTACATGGATCAAGTTACAAAAAATAATTATTTTTATTAAGTGAAGTTTTTATATTATCAATTTAAAGGCTTTACAGACTTGTAGTCATAAATAAAATTATTCTTTGTCAACATACCACTAAGGGTTAACTATTTTTTTAGACAAAAGTAAAGATAATTATTGCCTACCCTGTTAAAAATTGACATGAGCACACATGCTGCATACATGTACACATGCATCTAATCATATATGTGCATATATAATATAATATTACATATATAAACATGCATGTCCATACACTACCAAACATGTTCATTAGGGTGTGGCGATTTGAACATCTTAATGGGCGCTTCGCGTTACTGAGCAAAAAAGTCCACTAGACCATACGTCTACGGTGAAAATCGAGTTCCAAATTTTGACTTTTTAGCCGTATTTTGTGAAAGTAACAATGTGTTTGATGGATATATCTCAGGAAGTAGGAGGAGCTTATCCAAGATTATGGTATCAATCTCTTCTTTGGAAGATTCTCTAGCAGATTAATGCATCAATCCTATTTGTGGGTGGGGTTTAAGGGGTTAATTTTTAATTTCAAAAATGAGCGTTTTTGTCGTAAAGTCAAATTGTGGAATTGTGGAAGATTTGTTTCCTTCCATACTAATCGCCCAACCCTAATAGTTATATTTATAAAATTTTCCAAAGTCTGTTAAATTTTTATAAATAATGTACTAAAAACTTGTTCCATTTTGTTTGTCGTTTATAGAAAAATAAATAAATTGCTGCGATCTACTTTTTGAAGAAGCGGAACAGTTGGCTGGGAAAGCGACATATACGAAAAATAGTTCAACTTATATCATCCCAAATGGACCATCTTTAATAGTATAAGCAACAAAACATAAAGTCAAGATTCTTGATTTCATTAAGCAAAAAAATTCAAAATGCAAACGGGTGTACCATGAATAGGCCGACTTTAAAGATCACACTTGCATGTTTTATGAAAAATATTTGGGTGTAGTGAAAATTAAAATTATTCAAGTTCAAGGCCATACTCTATATTTCTTTATTAGGATACTGTCCTAACAAATAATCTAAAGAGTTTTTGTTTTCAAATTTATTAATTGACCACTTTCCGGAATGCGTTGATGGATCTATTTCGGAAATTTTCTAGGTTCCCATCATCAGAACACGTTTTGAAAGAAGTGACAATCCCATGCAAAACATCAAACATTTCCCACTAAGTGAGAACTAATTAATCAAAAAAAAAAAAAAAATTGAAAACTTGGTCGTTATGTGCTAGCTCTACCTTTGGTAGATATACAATACATGCTCCTTTTATTTTCACACTTGTTTTGTTTAAAAACAAGATGTAAATGGGGAGTAAACAAGACCGTACTTTGTCTTTTTTGCAAGTTTGATATAATTTTTATTAAAAATAAAAATTAAGTTTTTTCGAACTTTAATTGTGCAATGAAAATGCAAATTATTCAAGTTCGAATCCATACTCTATATTTCTTTATTAGGATATTGCCCTAACAAATAATCTATAGAGTTTCTGTTTTCAAATATATTAATTGACCCTTTCGGGACTGTGTTGATAGATCTATTTCGGGAATTTTCTAGGTTCCCAAATTGAAAACTTGTTCTGATGATGGTAATGTAATAACTTTATATGCTTTCCTACACTGGGTTAAGACGATTTTCTTTTGTATGACTATGAATGCAAGTTTTCTAATTTTAAGAAAAGCACTTCAAAAAGAGTGTTTCAGAATTCGAAATGTGCTCTGTGAAATATTGAAAACTATTCTGAATTGAAATAGCTTTCTATGTTACCAACGATATGACTAACTTAATAAATACTACAGAGCAGATGATCACCATAAGCAGCAATTTTGAACCGCATTTTATATTGAACTATGAAATACGTTCTTTTAACTATTAGAACAATTACAATGATACTCGCCCATAAAAAAAATCTTTAGAGTTTTTTTATGTTGCATATAGTTGCATCAATATTCACAACATTGTCTTCGTAGTTGCTAGTTAGATTAAGCTTTAAGTTGTTTTTTGCAACAGTTGCAAAAAGGCAGACAGTCCGTATTTTTTTGTTTGTTTTCTTTATGTAGCAAAACCAAGGTTTTATATTACTCACGTTTATTTTTTGTATTTATTTATTTTATTTTTGGCGGCATCATTGATAAGTTCTTGATATAACGAAGAAAGAAAAAAATATTTAATATAAAGTTGAAATTATATACAACTATTTTTTTTTTTTTTTTTTGCCATTTTGCGATAATAAATGGTTTGTGTATAATAAATTTATAATTTATTATTGTTAATAGTTATTGTAAATATTGAAATTTTAGAATGCATGCGATATCGTTGTTTTATTTTTTGGTTTTTGCAAGGTTTCATATTCTGATAAATGATAAATCATGCACAAAAAAGAATAGTAATGTCTTATGTTCTATAAACTCTTGTTTATAAAAATATTGTTTATTAAAATTTTTTTTTCATTTTGTAGAAAAGTTGTAATCTAATAATCCTTATGCAATTTTGAAGATTCATTTAAAGAAACATTATTTAAAATATCATCATAAGTTAAAAAAGTAAAAAAGTTATAATAATCTCAGTTATAATAATCCCATATTATAGACTCACTCACATCAAGGCGAAGAAAAGAGTCTGAATATTCCACTAACCCTCAGATAATAAGTCTGTAAAAATTATTAGAAAATAGTTCTGTCATTCGGCTTTTCACTGTCAATATACAGTGACGGATAATACAATCTTTGGAGATAAGAATTCCTGTGGAAATATTTGCAAGCAAAATTCAAATTTTGACATAATGTGAATTAATTTTGTATAACTTTGTTTACAAATCTTGATTCTAAAATATATGAAATTTAATATTTAATATTTTAATAATCGATTTTTAAAAATAGTTTGGAAATATATTGTTTTTTGGTTTTGAAAAAATATTCTTGTAAAATTGTTTGTTGTTGACCATTATTAAAATTGTAATACGGCAACTCTGATGGTATGTTTTTAATTAAATTTAATTATTTTAAATATAATTATACAATAAAAAAATATAGACTTCCATAATAAGTTCCATAGTGAGCTAATATGCATGTAGTTAATAAAAATGAAGTTTGTCAAGCCATTTTTCCTTTTATTGTTTTAAACATTGTCTACTGTTTTAAAATTGAGAAAAATAAGTACACTGAAAAAAAAGTAAGCAACATTTTTGTCAGGAGGGTGTTTGCAAAAAATTGCAAATGTCAGCTGATTTTTAACAAAATAATTAGTAGATTCAGCAAAAGTTTTGCTAACACTTAGTGGATTAAAAATTAAAAAATCCTTTCTAAAAGTTAACAAAACTTCTGACAAATTTTCAAACAAATCTTCTGAATATTAATAGACAGAATAAACTGGAAAAATTTACAGCAAATTATACTTAAACATTTCCTGTGATTCTTTTGAAAATAATTTACAATGAGTTTAAAAAATATGAAAATGTTCATACTTCCACATTGACGACATGAATTAAAATATATAGAAATAGTTATATACAATAAAACAAAATTTTTTTTCAACTACTTACATCAATGGTTGTCTAAATGATGCCATATTTTAAAGGAAGTCAAATGCCGTAGATAATTCTGGAAATGAAACGAAAAAATAACAAAATATGACATATACAAACGTTTTTTTTTTTTTTTGCAATAAGAAAAAGGAAACATAAAAAAGTACCTAAGATGTGTGCCCATGTCTTTCGCTTTAATTTGTCTACCTGAACGTATATTTGTTTGCAATTTCAATTTAACATTTATAGTCGTTATAAAAATTTACTTTAGAAATACCCATTTAATCGATATTAAATTTAAGTACTGTATTTTGACTTTAATTTAATTAATAGACAATTACATTCACAAGCTGGTGACAACAGAAAATTTAAGTAGTTTTATTTAACAAATTAGTTTTATGTAATAAAAACAGATACAAAACTATCAATGGTTGATTTTTTATTTGCCTTATAAGAGTTGTATTTTTTAGTATCATTTTGCTCTTCCCTACTACATCTTGGCATGTCTACTTCATTCTGCGTATATTTTTCAACCAGGTTATCGTCCACTCTATTAATGTGCAGCACAACCTTCTTAGCAAAATAAATTTTGTAAAACATTAGTAACATATTAGTAAAACATGAGTTAAAAACGGTTAAGTTCAAAATAAGTATAACTAATATTTTAGGTAAAAACAAAATTTTAGCAAAAATGCATAATAGTATACTTGATTTACAAGACGATGTTTTACTAACTTTTCTACTAACTTATTTTTTGAACGCACTTATGGATAACGCATTATTTTTTGTACTAAAATAATTAGAGAATTAACTAGTTATTAGCAAGTCTTAATTATTAGTGTTAAATAAATGCTGGTGTCATTGCTGGTAGTGAGCAAATTAATGACATGTCCTTGCCGTTTCTACACTGGGTTATTTTATCCCGGTTACCGTTTCATTATAGAGTTTATATTTTTAAGGCAATTGCACAGGCATGAGCAATATCCTTAAAATATAAAAAAACGAGTGGGAACTCAAAAATTTAAAAAACCTCCCAAAAATGTTGGTGTTTTTCATAAAAAAAGCTAAGCTAACTGTTTAAGCAGCACAGTGGCACCTGATTTTATATATGCTGTTTCGAGAAAAAAACAAAACATTTAACATCCCAGTATAGAAAAGCATTACCATATAAGTGGTTATGTAAGTACATATTTGGTAATGGCAAGTATTTACAATTGTCATTACAAATCTTATTACTTTTGTATGGGGATGTCGCGCAAACTACTTACATATCATTACTAAACACATTGCGAAAAATCAAAAAATTTTTGGTTATCTATGCTTACTAGTATGGTCAAAGGTAATGAGTATAAAAATAAATTTTCAAACGAACTAAATTTAATAAAAAAAAAATATTTTTTATAGAAACATTTTTTGTGATGAATTTAGTTCGGCTTAAGGTCATGGGTTGCAATAATAAAAACCAAATTTTTAAATTTTGTTTTTAATTATTATTTTTATTTTCGATATTTCGGACAATTTTATTGTCCATCTTCAGGAAAATATTTAGTTATCTGAATAATAACCGCGGAGTTAAAACGTCTGTTCTTGTTTGAAGTTAATGTTTTTTTAATAAAATGTGCCCACACGGGTTTCGAACCTGAGTCTCCAGGTTGTTAGTCAGCCACTCTACAATCAGAGTTATCGAGACATGTTATACGTGAAAGATAAACACATAAACGACTTGCTTGCACAAAATGTAATGACTTTCCAGTTTACAAAAAATATAAATAAGTTATTATATATGTACTTCCTAGAAATGAAAAAATAATGAGTATGAAAATAGATTTTCAAAAAATGTTGAGATCATTACTTTATATTAAAAATAAGGATAACGCTAAGTATAAGGGTAACGCAATATTTTTGTATTAAAATAATGGCAAAATTAACTATTTATTAGTATGACCTTATTATGTGTGTTGAGGTAATGCAGAGTGTAAGCTAGTAGTGTCATTATATGTAGTCCTCAAAAAGTCATGAAATATCATTACCGTTTCTGCAGTGGGTAGTTATAAAGAAAAATAGTTGGTTTTTGATAATTATTATATTATAGTCGTTTTAGGATTCGTGGATCTCTAAAGGGTTAATCCGTATTTATCTGGGGCCGAGTTACAGCATTCGCGATCGAGTGAAAACGTTCGAAGCCAGTTTTTTTTTTTAATGATTAACTACAATAAAACCAATAATTAAAACACCAAGATTTATATTTATTTTCAATCAAGGACTGAAGTACAACATTCCCGATCAAAAAAATTTCATCGAAATGTATTATTTTCGGAAATAGAAAACTAATTTCGAATGCGGTAATTTGACCCCTGTTTTATTGTAACTTGTCATTTAGAAATTTCAAGTTCATTTAATCTCAAGCATATTATTTTTCTTTTTTGTTTTATAATAAACTTCTAAAAGTTCAAATGTATGTTTGTTCTTTTATCTGTTTGCTTTTAATTTTTATAACCCCTTTAACTATCTGTTGCCGACTACTTGTAGTGGATTGGATATCTAGCTCTGCCTGTTGGCTGTTATTGCCAATGTTAAATTGCGTAAATGTGTTAATAGAGAAGTAATTAAGTGCTGCTTAAAACAAAATACTACAACAACATTATTTTCTAAGAAAAACTTTATATGTACTTACATATTTAGTATAGTGTTTGAATGGATGATACTTAAATTAAAGCTCCAAATGAATTGGCGCGTTTAGCAAAAAATTAATGAAAGAGTATTCGAAATAAATGGTCGATAGCATTTGGTAAAGTGTTTTAACTTTTTTAACGCCACAGCTCATTAGGCATATTGAGAATAGTTATTATTAACAAACTTTTTTTTAAAACCCTTTAATATGGCATTTTTTATTGAAACCCAATAAAATAGTAAAATTCAAATCACGCGTTGCAGAACAACTTATACTATATTATAACAGGTTCTAATTGCTGTTCTGCAACCGATTCTTTTTATATGGGATTTTTCCTATTTACAATAGGTTCTTTACCTCCAAACTAGAACAGGTTGCTTTAGAACCGGTTGTAGAACTAGTTATAGAACTGGTTATGGGTCAGTTAACACTTACATATTTACTCTCAGGAACCTGCTCAAGAACCGGTTACATGTAACCGGTGGTAAAAGAAGCTGTTCTAGAAAAGGTTCAAAGGTAATTTGTACTAAAAAAATTTGCTGAGAATATTCTTAAACAATTTAAATAAAAAGTTTTCAAAGTTTATTAACTCATGCATGCTCATATATGAAGTAATTCGAGGTCATACAAGTCTATATACCACCATATAGGATTCATATATGTTCATAGGAGTTCATATGTGATCATAGATGTAAATATTGCCTTAATTTTCGTTAATGCACAATATACACAATATGAATGAATCATTTATGAACACGTATGAATCATGTATGAATACATGTGGACATGTATTAAGCATGTGTTCTTACGTATGACTCCATATATGTTGATTTTCAAAAAAAATTCACGAAATATTAGAAATTTTTTAAAATCTCATGAACATTTTTAAATAGAAAAGTATCAAGAGTCTGATAAAAAGTTTCTGAAGTCTAAAATATACATCATCGAAATATTTTTTCCAATTTTGAAAATTTTTTTTCTCTTTTCTAGTCATAACTCTTACCGGGTATAAATAAGTCTAGCTTTGAGGAAAATCAGATTTTGACTCTGTTTAGGCAGTCGGTCCCACAAAGATTAAAAAAATTCTCGGAAAATTCTTCATATGAGGAATTTAAAAAATTTTCGACAGCAAGTGAAATTGTCTTAAGATGCGTCTTATTTCTGGAATTGTTTTTTTATTATTGGGAGATACGATAGATAGGGTTGGGTAAACTATACTTTAAATCTAGAACAGTTTTAGAATACAAGATCAATACAATTCCAATTCAGAGGCAAAAAAAAAAAAATACAAAACGAAATCACTAGAATCAGGAAATTATTTTCAACAAAAATAATTTTCATATCGCTGCTTAATGAAAATTTGTAAAGTGGTTTACACACAGAGAGAATTTTATGGGACAAGCAATAATGAAAATCTTCAATAAACTAATACAGTTATTACAAATTCTTCAATGCCATTAAAAGCTTCATAATTTTTTTGAAACAATTTTAGTGAAATCTTGAAATCTTTTTATTGGGTGTATGAAATTTTTAATAAAGAAAATGATATTATGCATAACATTTTATGAAAAACTGCATTTATTTAATGAAAAGTTTCAATGGACGAGTTCCAGTGGCACTACTTAGGTGTAATGCAAAAATTCATTGATATCATGCAGATAATTTTATCTCAGTGCAAGTGAAACCAAAATTATCCGATTTTTTAACTTTCGCAGTATTTTTTATAGAGTTTTTGCGCCGTTTAATGGAATTGAGTACAGAGAACAGTTTTTATAAAATGACGTAATCTTAAACTATTTGAGGACTACCAATTTGCTGCCAGCTCACCTATAACGGCATTCCACAAACTTCGAAAATATATATTTTTTGGAACTGACATTTACAATTATAGTTGAAGCTTTTTCCTGAAATTAAGAAAATTTTCATTCGCATTGTAAAGAAAACTATATTAGTTTAGTTAAAAAATTCATAAAACTTGTCCAATTAATTCTCTCTGTGTACGCTAAACTTAAAATTTAAAAAAACACCCAAAATAATCGTAGTTTTTATTTTCAAAAAAGTACTAGGAACAAATTTAATAATGTTTCTACGCATGGGACTTCAGTTTTTAGTCCTCTACAAAATAAAAACCGATTGAAAATCAGTCCACCCGTTAAGGCTGCACTGTAGTGACACCCGATTTTCAATATCGTGTTTTGAGAAAAAAACATTTAAAGTAAATATTGCTCATGTAAAAAATAGGACAAGGGTTTGTTAACAAGCTGTAACATTTTTATTTCTCCGATTTTTTTTCCAAAATTATCATAGCATATAGAAAAAATTTCAAACTATTGAAATGTGGAAAAACATCTACGCTAGTAAATCCCTTAAATTTAAAACCAGCGTAATTTTTGCGCCGTTAAAGATAAATGATTAACCGGTATATATTTAGTATGCTTAAACAGATACGAGTACCTAAATGGTTATGCATGTCATATAAAATTTGTTTTGAAAATATTTTACCTTAAAGTGTGAAAAAATTTTGGAATTTCTCATATATGTGAAAAATTTTAAAAAACATTATATTAGTTTTAAAAACATTATAAGTGTCTGTAACCGTCACATAATGACAATCGTTATTAGTTATTAGAATTTATTGCAAATGCAGTTTTAAGAGTTCATTTTATACACTCAGGAAAAAAGCTTCATGATATTTATGAAAAACGTAATAAATATGATAAATAACTTCATTGTAACATAACAGTTCGTTCAATGTAACACTTCATAAATATGATGAAGCTGTTTCATAAAAAAAACAAAATGATAACAAGCTTCTCCACATTTAAGAAATGTTTCATAAATATGATGAAGTATCATAACTTTTTATGAAATGATTAATAGATGTTATTAAATATTATTAAATTTTTATGAAAGTTTTATAAATTTTTTTGAAATTTTTCATAAATAGTATGAAACGTTTCATAAACGTTTCATATTATATTGAAAAATTATACTTAAAATTAATAAAACATCAACCTAAATTTAATTGATGATTTAGAATTTCAAATAATTTCTGTTAGTTTTTGAGTTTAAAAAAGTCTAAATTAAATTTTTTTAAATTTTAAATAAAAAAAAAATTCAATAATAAAGCAAAAGTTTATGAACTTTTTAAGATGTAATGAAGGTCTATAAAATATTTGTCTTTCATTTTCATGAAACTTTTTATCATAATTATAAAAAACTCATAAGGAAAAAGACGAAAATATTTTAATTAGAAATTTTAACGAACACAAGGAGTATATCCATCACGTCTGTGCTCTATTGAAACGCGTTGGGTCATGACTGCGAATCAAACAAGCGCCCTCATCACGATCACAATCACAGGATATTATATTATTTCCTGGGCATTACTTGTTAAGATATTTTAAAGTCGTAATTATAGACTTTTTATCAACTTATTTTTGACAAAATTTTATTGATTTAATACGTAATTCTTGTTTTGCTAATCGAGAGAAAATTTATTTATTTAAATTCAAAACGGAAACCTCGTATTTTTCATTCTAATATTTTGGCAAAATCATGTAAGTTTGATGTGACGTTCCATAAGGTCAGTTAGGTGGAACATCCTTTTGGGTCACATCGCAAGATGTCCAAACTGTGGCAATTGGCCCCTTTTTATGGCAGCAACTTGTAAAATGGAACTTCCCTTTCATAGTCAGACCAAGAACCAGTAATTGCACCATTGGGACCTATACTGCTTATTAGGGTTATAGCTTTTTATTTTTTTTGCAATTATCAAATTTTACCTACCCTAGCAGTATAGTCCATAAAAATATAAAAAAACCCCACTTTATTTTTTCGCGGTGGTTCAACACAATTTTTTTGTTTAATTAAATTAAAAATTAATATTTTGCTAAAATGTTAAAGTAATTAGATTATAACGATGCCTATCGATCATAAAAGGCACAAACGTTTAGAAATTTGTCGTGTTCGCGGACTTTAATAAAAAAAAGTTTAAAGCGTTGTTTGGCGATATGGGTATCAAAATTCGAAAAACAGTTGTGCAGTAATTTTAGTTCACTAACGGAACTTAAGTGCTAAAAACGTAACAAAATCGATTTTTAGAAAATGCTAATTATGCGGGAGGTTTTTGTTTCAAAATGACCCCAAAAAGCAATTTTTATTATTAATAGATTATTGCCCATCACGTGGTGATAGGTATAAATTATGCAACAAAAAAGTTATAATCCTACTGCCTCCTATGTATGTATATGTAGCGATATTAAAAATAAGTTCATGCTAAATTACTCATATAACCAAATTTTTAAAAATGACAGAAAGTGAATACACTGATAGAATTATTTTCACTTCAGTAGTGAAGTTCTTCATAGCTTTAATGAAAATTGTCACTGAAACTCTTCCATTGAAACTTTTCATAGAATCTATGAAACAGGTTTCATTAAAGTCAATGTTTATGAAATGTTTTTTAGAATAAATGAAAATCTTCATATAACTAATGAATCATTCCGACAATGAAGCGTTTATAGAATTTATGAAACAGTTTCATGAAATTTTTTAATATTAAGAAGTTTCCTTGAATTCTTAGTGAATGGCTTTAAAAATTCATTGGAAGTCCAAAATTAACACAAGGATTGAAGTCCAAAATTATTAAAATTATACTTTGTAATAATAAAGCACTTTAAAAAATATGTTGCACATTTGAGAATTAAGTCTTAAAACTAATGTTTGAAATGAGTATGAGAACTAATAATATTATGAAATTTAGAAAAAATAAAAGAAATAAGTCTTTGATATAATGGGTCTCATGCATAACACGTGAGCTTGAGCTCGTACTCGATTTTTTGAGTAAAAGGTACTTGTCGTATGCATAATAAAATTTGATGCATTTGCTTTTACTCACTGCTCACGTTTGATCTCGTCTTGCTCAGTTTGAACTAAGTTCGATGAGCTTGTGCTCATTTTCATATGCATAAAAACAAGCTTTTGCTTTCTTTCGTGAGCTCTTGCTCGAATTTTGTTGAGCATGCCTTATAGTTGACTCGCGTACACTAAAAAGGAATCATGGCTGAATATTTTGTGCCACAAAGAAATACAAAATCTTATCAACAGCGTAAAACAAATTTAGCAAGTGAGGATAAAAAATTATACAGGTTTGTATTCTTAATTATTAATTTTTTTATATAATTAATAATAAAATGATAAATACATAGGTTTGATGATAGTAGCATCTGCTGGTTGGCTAATTATTTTTTTGAGGAGTCCGAAGAAACACGTGGTGGTGCCCTCAGCTACATTGATAAAATTCGACTCTATTTAAGATTTTGTGCAGATCCTGGATTCCAAATGGTATAGCCACAGATATTGGAGTCCATCAATCAACTGTGTCGCGAACTATTGCGGAAGTTGCGAAACTTATATCTGCCAAAGCAAGCGAGTGGATAAAATTCCCGAAAGATGCAGATTAAATGAAAGATGCTCAAATGAAATGGCATTCAAGTTATTGCTTTCCATTTGTAATTGGAGTGATTGATTGTACTCATAAAAAAATTAAAAAACCCACAAATCAAAGCGATGAGTATATTTGTAGAAAAGACTTCCACTCTATAAAAGTGCAGGCAACTTGTGATGGAAAAGAACTTTTTACAAGCGTTGACATATCCTGGCCTGGTTCAGTTCATGACTCAAGCATCTTACGAAACAGCGAGGTATGCAGAATAATGCAAAATGCAACGAACGATGCATTACTTCTCGGGGATGAGGGCTATGGAATATGCCCATGGCTAATGACACCATTCCGGAACCCAACAACTGACATAGAAAAAAAATCAACAAAGTGTTTACAAGGGAACGTGTCATTATAGAACGGTGTTTTAGGCAATTGAAGCAAAGATTTTCGATACTTCAATACAAAATTATTATTATTATTTGATTGTACTTCTACTTCACTTTCACTTGACGACATGTTTGCAATTAGACGTTTGATCTCCCTTTGCTCAAGTAATTGCAATTGATTTGAACTCATTTTTATGCATGCGAAATTGAGTAAAAGCTGTTGCTGTTTGCTCGAACTCGACTTACGAGCAATTGCTCACCTGACTCAACTCAGCGCTTTTACTCGTTTTTATGCATGAGACCCAATGTCATTTTCATTAAATTTATGAAGAGATAATTTATAAAATCAAATGAATTTTTTTTTATGAAACTATGAAATTTATGAAAATAAGTTTATGAAAAATGTCTTAATATTATTAAAAATTTCTTGGATATAATGAAATTCTTTATTGAATTTACAAAAAAAAAGTTCTATGAAATTGTTTCATTAATATCGTGATGGATAATTCTTTCAGTGTAGCTACACTCAAAGAAAAAGCTCATAACATATTTATGAAACCCTTCATTAAAAGCTTCATTGTTTTTCGTCCAACGCAACTGATTCATGAATATTTATAAATTTTTTTATAAAAATATTGTTAATGTGATACTTGTCGGAATTCCACTCAGTCCGGCAAAAATCAAGGCCCCGAAGTGTATAATGTAGTACTAAACTAGACT
The DNA here is from genome assembly GCA_021234595.1 of Delia radicum. Taxonomy (NCBI): domain Eukaryota; kingdom Metazoa; phylum Arthropoda; class Insecta; order Diptera; family Anthomyiidae; genus Delia; species Delia radicum. The sequence goes on from CM037853.1 coordinate 206,990,996, forward strand.
AAAATATTGAAATTTTGAAATTTTTCAATGAAATGATGATGAAAATTCATAGATATAATGAAACTTTTTCTCTGAGTGTACTATACTAAGAGTGTACCTTAGTGGTTGTTAATTTTCATTTACTACAAGTGTCTTACCAAAAATCATATTTAAAAAAAAACTGTTAACATTTTTGTGTTACAACATGTTTGTTTATGTTCTAGCATATTTTTCGAATGTCTCTGAGTGACTATAATTTTTTTTTTTGTCTGCTTACAAAATATTTTTCATATATTCAATCGATTATCATTTCTTTGTTGTTGTTTTTGTTATATAACATTCGATTTACAAGCACATCCTGTTGTTGTAACAAGTGTTTTAAACGAGTCATTTCCTTTGAATCACCTCCCCACTCTGTGACACTTACTCACTCTCAATGTCACTTGTTACAATCTAGAGAAATATACGGAAAAAATCAACATTGAAATTTGACAATTGAACACGCGCCAAAAAAAGGCTTTTTAGTTACTTTTGTTGTTATTGCTGTCGTTATTGTTATCATTTGTCGTTTTGGTGAATAGGCCAATAACTGGATTTTTGTTGCCAATAATGTTGCAATAACACCTGGTTGGCGATTAGGTTATTGTATGTGTGTTATTTTTTTTAAAGAAAGGAAGAAAAACGACAAGTATTTGTCAATTTTATAAATGTTAGTGTTTATGTTATATCGAGCTTGTACACAGAAAATAACTTTAAATCGAGTTTCAATTAAAATATTTCTTAATTCAATTAAAAAGTAAATTGAATGCGGTTCTATTAACCCATTTTCAGATCGAAATTTTTTAAATAAAACTTTAACTTTAGTTTCATTAATTGTCACCCGTTTACGCGGTTTCATGATTACGCGGGTCAATCAAAAGGAAAATGTTTTGTTTTTTTTTAAAAAAAAAATTTTTTCGACAATATTAATTTCATAATAGCAAAACATAGTAACAAACAGAATGGGTTAAGGAAATTATACTGTCATAGAAATAAACCAGTAAAAATAGTAAAAAAAAAAATAAAAAACTACTAAAAAGTTGTTACAAATTACGCTGCAGAAGCAACTGCCAAAATAAGCAAAATTTTTTTTTGCTAAATATTAATAAAATAAGAACAGCAAAATAAATCTGTTAGCTCTCTAGAATTTTTGTTATAATCGAGTTGAATTTTAGTTAATTGAAAACAGCAATTTACTTTGCTAAAATTAGCAAAAACTTTAACTAAATAGTAGTAGAATAAAAACAGCAAACAAAAACCGTATCTATAAAAATGTTGTTATTACCTTTAAAATTAGTAGAATGCAATTAACAGAATATTTTGCTAAAATTAACAGGAATTTTTGTTAAAAAATTGTATATTGCTGATTTCAGAAAGCCAGATTTTTATTAGCAATAAAAAAATATTTAAAAAAAAACGTTAAAAACTTCACATTTTTTTATGATTGTTGTTTTTTGTCTACTAATATTTAGCATTGAAAAATGGTTACATTGCGGTATTTCGTTTTAAATCTGGCCATAATTAATCGATCAGAGATGGGTTTGTGTTCTAACATAGCTCTTTTCATGTTTGATGTGAGCAAAATTCCTACTCCGTGGATATGACTATTATTGTTACCGCTGTACAGGAAATAGTGTCCAGAAGCAGTGCGCATTTCTCCTTGGCCCTTCCATCTTACTTCTGATAGGCCCAAAATCCCCAATCCGTAATCCTCCATAATCCGACATACTTGCGCAAGACGTGACGTTTCTGAGAGAGTTCTTACGTTCCATGTTCCGATTCTTGTCCTTATTCGATAGCCAATTGGTTGTGCCGTTAAATCCGTTTGTATTTGTGTTGTTTCGTTAATCCTTTTAATTTTAAAATGTGCGATTGGTTAGACCACAGCATCCGATCCTAGTGTTGGGGCTGCCAACAACCTCTAGGCAACCATAACCATTTTTCAATGCTATGCCCCTACCGAAAATGATGATGAAGAAACAAAAAACAAATTTTATGAGGAACTGACCAAGGAAATCTCACGGTCAAGAAAAAGCGATATTAAGATCATTCTAGGTGATATGAATGCTAAAGTCGGAAGAGACAATTCAAACTTGCGATTTATCATGGGCAACCAAGGGCTTGGATCATCTCGCAACAACAACGGTGAACGTCTAATAGACCTGTGCGCTACACATCAGCTGTTCATTGGAGGAACAAAATTCCCACATCGGGACATCCACAAATACACGTGGCAATCCCCAGACAATGTGACTCGTAATCAAATAGATCACTTCTTAATTAGTCGAAAGTTTTTAGGTTGCCTAATGGACGTAAGGACGGTAAGAGGTGCCGATATCTATAGTGATCATAAATTGCTAATAGGTGATGTAAAACTAAGGCCAAAAGCCTTCTACCACCAAAAATCTTGCAGGAACAAATACAATGTTCATCGGTTACAGGATCCCGCAACGGCCACATCCTTCTCTAATGACGTGTGCAGCAGACTAGATCGAAATCGAACAAATAATTGGACGGATATCGTAAAGTCTTGCCACGAAAGTGCGAAAAAACGTTCTCGGTTGCAGCAAACATCATATTAAGCCATGGATCAGCGACACGACGTGGAGTGCAATCGAAGAAAGGGGAAAGCTAAACATAAAACTACAGGCAGCTTATAAAACTGCAGATCTACACCTTGCTAAAACCAATTACAACAATGCTGAAAAAAATGTGAAAAAGCTAGTCCGTAGAGACAAACGTGTTTTTTATGATAATATCGCAAATGAAGCCGAAACTGCTGCGTCAAGAGGGAACACCCGGGAAGTCTACAAAGCAATTAGACAACTAAGTGGTGAAAAGTTAAGATCAGCTCCCAATATTAAGGACTCAAATGGAAGAATGCTTACTACGACTGATGAGCAACTTCAAAGGTGGAAAGAGTTTTTTGAGTCCCCAATTTCATCAGATGACAATCAAGTATCCACAGAGGCGCCATTAAGAAGAATCCCGAGGAGGGATATACAAACAAATGCTCCTACTCTATCGGAGGTCACAAACGCAATAACGAAATTGAAAAACAATAAAGCATCTGGCCTGGATAATCTTCCTCCAGAACTTTTTAAGTACAACCCAGCACTGGCTCACTATATATGCCCTCTAATCTATGAAGCCTGGTCTATGAACAACATTCCACCGGCTTGGAAGGAAGGTGTCATCGTAACAATTCCTAAAAAAGGAGACCTTAGCGAATGTAGAAATTGGCGAGGCATAACGCTTCTAAATACTATTCAAAAGATACTAGCTTTTATTGTCCTTGAACGTATCTCCCCCACTATTGAATCCTGCCTACGAAGAGAACAAGCCGGATTTAGGCGTAATAGATCATGCGTAGATCATATTAATTCATTACGAATAATTGTGGAACAATCAATTGAATGGAACTCCCCGCTATATTTAATGTTTGTCGATTTCGAGCGAGCATTTGATGCAATAAACAGAAACGTTATCTGGCATTGCCTTCGAAATGTGGGTATTCCCGACAAAATTATCACCATCATCCAAATGCTGTACAGTGATGCTCAATGCAAAGCCCGATTCAAGGGTGTTGATAGCGAAAGCTTCTACATCAACAGTGGAGTAAGACAAGGATGCGTGCTGTCACCTACGCTATTTTTACTAGTATTGGATATGGTAATGCTAAAGACCAATAACGAAGCACCGGATGGTATTCAGTGGCACCTGAATCAGCGCCTACATGACCTGGACTATGCGGACGACTTGTGTTTGATGTCACACACCCTCGATGGTATACAGGAAAAGATAAACAGGTTGTATGAAAATGGCCTTAAAGTCGGGCTGAAAATTAATTTCCTTAAAACAAAATTATGCGAATATCAACCGACAACATCACTCCAGTAACTGTAAACGGCAATACCATCGAAAATGTTACAGATTTCAGCTATCTGGGCAGTATAATAAGCACAGATAGCGGTGCTGATGCTGACGTAAAAAGCAGGATTAACAAGGCTCGTCATGCATACGCCTCTCTTAGTCGAGTCTGGCAGTCTTCTCAAATATCCAAGAAGCACAAGATTAGGATATTTAACACAAGTGTAAAGTCGGTACTGCTATATGGCAGTGAAACTTGGAAAGTAACGAATACTATTTCAACAAAATTACAAGTATTCATAAATAAATGCTTAAGGCGAATACTAAAAATATTTTGGCCGTTGCGTATAAGTAACCAAGATTTGCTGCAAACGTGTAACATGAATCCAATTGATGTTGAAATTCGGAGAAGAAAATGGAAATGGATCGGGCACACCCTTAGAAAAGAAAATGCTGATATCGCTAAGGTCTGCTTTCAATGGAACCCGCAAGGATCAAGAAACAGAGGTCGCCCAAAAATCACTTGGCGAAGATCAGTTGAAAACGAATTCAGAAGCAAAGGGATGACATGGCCTCAGCTAAGAAACCTTGCCCAAGATAGAATAAGTTTTAGAAATTTTGTTCAGACCTTATAGAGATAGTTCTTAAATTCCTGTAAAGAAAAGAAAAAAAAGAAAAAAAAAAAAAAATTTGTTTGTTGTTGCTAGAAGCTCCAATGGGAGTAATGTAATTATATTAATTATAAGTACATTAACTAAAATAAAAAAAAAAAAAAAAAAAAAAAAAAATATTAGCAAAATTTTTGCTGATTATGGCAAATACGTTTTTTACTTTCAATAAACTAAAATTTAGCTCAAATTTAAGTTAATATTTGTAAGTTCAGCAGATTTATTTTACTGTTCTTATCATATTAACATTTAGCAAAAAAATATTTGCTTATTTGGCAGTTTCTTCTGCAGCATAATTTGTAACAAATTTGTTAGTAGTTAAAGTCAATGTTTATGAAATGTTTGTAGAATAAAACTAATAAATGATCCCGACAATGAAGCGTTTATAGAATTTATGAAACAGTTTCATACAATTTTTTAATATTAAAAAGTTTTTCTAATTAATAAAACTCTTAATGAATGTCTTGAAAAATTAATTGGAACTAAGCCACGTACCGCTTCATATGAGTTTTTAAACAATTTAATAAAAGTCAAAAATTAATAAAAAGTTATATTGAAATAATAAAGCGCTTTATAAAAAATGTTTCAAACTAAAGTTTGAAATCGTATGAATTTTTTTTATGAAACTTATGACATTTTATGATAAAAATTTTATGAAAAATTTCTTAATATTAATCAAATTTCTTGGATATTATAAAATTCTCCATTGCAAAAATTCTATGAAATTGTTTCATTAAGGATAATTCTCACAGTTTAGCTGTGAAGTTGAGATTCTGAATTTCAAATGATATTAAACCATAAAAATATTTTCACATGTTGCATAAAATGGTTAAGTTTTATAAAATATTAGTTATAAATTTTTATGAAACTCTTCATCATATCTAAGAAGGTTTTATAAATGTGATGAATAACTGATGAAAAACGATTTATGTTACAGTTTCATTACTATAATGAAACTAGTTTCCCTGTACGGCAAAAAAAAATACCTAGTTATTATTAAATATAAAGCTTCAATCTTACTTAGAGTTCATTATCAAGGGTTTTTAGTCACATTGACAGGCATATTCCTAGTTGTGACGCGTTTATTACTATCATAAGACCATTTTTAAGACTAAAAGCCTTAAATTTCTATGCAAAACAACAATAAAATTCAAATTTTATTTGTCATTTTAAGATTATGTCTATACAAGGGGTTTATTTTTTTGTATTTTTTAAACAAAATTTCAAATAAATATAGTTATTTTGTAACTTTTGCAATAACAAACAAATTTTTCGTTAGAATAGGCCTCTAAATATGTTTTTTAGATTTTTGAAATCTATGTTTGTTCAAATATAATTATTTTTTTTAAATTTCACAAAATTTTTAGTTTGCATCTTTTCAGCATCCAAGCCGTGCACGTCACACGAAAAAAAGTTCACCAGATATTTAGAAAACTTTGTTTTCTACACTCATAATATGCCATGCATGAAAATTCGAAATTGATGTTCGTGGGCATTGCGGTGTAATGGTTAGCGCGTTGGACTTTACACAGAAGGTCCCGGGTTCGATCCCCGGTGCCGGCAACATCAAAATAATATGTATAAGTTTTTCCTATCCCTCATACGTATCGCAATGTCCACCTTCGGTGTTCCCATAGCAATTAACCCCACCGAAGTAAAATAATGAATCAGGGCTATGAACCAAAAAGCTTCAATAAATTCGCCAACTCTCCATCAGGTGGCGAGCAACAACTGTTCTAAGACTTATCATCTCGCGCAATTACAGTGTTGCCATGTCTGAAGCCCTTCATCTTTCCCCACCTTTCATCTCTATACTATCACTTTCCAAAGAAAGCATCACACTAAATATAGGAAGTATTTTCCTTATTCGACGAATTGTTTGCTCAATTTTATAAAGACTGTCCTTTAGAGTGTTAAATAATTTATAGTTTTATGAGTTTGAAATTAAACAATAGTTTAATTGGTATTTTATTGACAATATTTTTTTTCTGTGTATAGCATAAATGTTTTGAGCTTGCATGTACGTGTACGTTTTTATTATATTTTTTATATTGTAACAATCGGAAGTTATATTTAATTGCCGCAATTCATTCAATTTCTATTTCCAACAGTGAAATATCGATAAGGATTAAAAAAAGGAAAACTTAAAGTCAATTTTTGAATTAAGGTTGTCAAACTCTTTTGATTTAGCGGTTAAAATTGCCAACATCCTTCATCTCGTTTAAAAGCATCCACACTTTAACATCAATGATTTTTAATATAGCATTATATACCCCTTTACAAAAGGATCCACTGTTTACATTCACCTTTGTTCATGGCTGTGTATCCTGTTGTAAATTTATCCGCGTTTGTGTGTTTTTTTTCAATCATCAACAGTTCATCAAAAGATAATGCCCCTTTAATTAGGTGCCGATCAAAATTGATTAACTTTCATAAGCCTTTCACATACATACACGCCGCCATACTCATAAAAAAAACATAAAATTGTTGTATGTATTTTATACAGGTATTAAACAATTATTATTACTGTTGTTGTCGTTATTGTCAGTGTAATGTGTTCAATGAATTAATTTCCAGTTACAGTTAAGTATAAACACCGACACACTAACAGACAATCAGTGCTGCCAGGTAAGGAGATTAAGATTTTAGCATTGATTTGGGTGATAAATTTATGTGGCAAGGGATTTAAAGATTTTATGAAAAAATGTTCTATCATTTTAATTGATTTCAAATCGTTGAATGTCATTTAAGTAATAATTAAATGTCATTTAAGTAATAATTAATTAAGTATATCGATTAAGTGTATTTTAGGATGATTTTTTATCTTTGGTGTTCGATCATATCGAGTGAATGACTAGTACTACAGAGCGTATGAGTGTTATTAATATGACATATCATTACTTTTCGGACTACCGGTAATGCCACCAGCTCACTCTCGGCATTACTTTAACACAGGAGTGCCCAAAAGTTCCTTATGGAAGAGCAAACACCAATACATTTAAAGAAAAACTAATTTTTATACTATATTTTTTGTTGTAAAAACCAATACATACAAAGAAAAAAATATTTCAATGTTTACCAGCAAAGCATACGAAAGTGTTGTTGCTTGCGCTTGCGTGTATACAGTGAAGAACGACAAAAAAACTAATAAGACAAAGTTGTTTGTGTATTTCGTATTGCTAGTGCTGAGCGCTCTATATGTGTATTAAAACACACAGCCTATAGCTAAGTGTTTTTACAAAAACAAATGAGCACCAAGCGCATAGGCCTTGGGCACCCCTGCTTTAACACAAAGAGTAAGGGTTTACTAATAACTAGTTAATTTTCTCATTATTTTAATACAAAAAATAATGCGTTACTCATAAGTACTTATTTGAATCATTTTTTCAATACAAAGTAATGACCTAAAAATTTTTCGAAAATCAATTTTAAGACTGATTATTTTTCCAACTCTAGTAAGTACTTATCCATATAACTACTTATTTTTAAATTTTTGTAAGCTGGAAAGTAATGATATTTTGTTCAAGCAAGTCATTTATGTTGTTATTTATCAAGTATAACATTTCGAGATAGCTCAGATGGTAGAGCGCTTGTGTGACAACCAGGTTCGAATCCCGTAAAGGCATATTTTATTAAAAAAATGTTTTCAATACAAAAAATCTTTTTTTTATTATTTTTTTGACAATTTGACAATTTATATTATGAATAAATTCAAAATATTCATTAGGTGCGTTGTGAAAAACTGAAATGCGATTTTTTGTGAAAGATATGATGTTTCATCACAACTTAGAGATAATTTTGTGAAGATTTACTCTATAATTACAATTCTATAAATTAAGCAAAATATTCAAAAAAAATAATATGGTGGAATTATGCAAATTTAAAAAGGCGATATTCTAAAAACTGCAAATGACAAATTTTTTTTGCCAGATTTTGATTCAGAGAACAGAGACCTTTTAGAAAAAAGAAGTATTTCAAACCCAGGTTTTTTGGCCGTCGAGTAGTGTTATCCATAAAAAAAAAATTTCGCAAAAAGGGTAATGAAACTGAAAATGTACTTAATTCGCTAATGTCTTAAAAAAAACCCACAATTGATTGTACTGAAATTTATTTTGCAATTAACTCAAAGTATCACTTACAACATATAAAACTTTCAAGTTACGAATCAAAAGGGTTTAAAAATAAACGGAATTTTTCCGAAAGTTGGTCGTGGTATTTCAGGACCTACAACTTTTAAGTTCTTTAAAAAATTTGGCTCTTCATTATACTTGATTGTTTTAAATAAGGTATGACTACACCGTAATATATAAAGGTATGGCTACACTATAATACATACTCAAATTAAGCAATGACAAACATGTAAATAAGCCCTGTAAAAACAGAAATCAAACATAAAAATTTAATATAATATATTAAAATTATATTTGTACATAGAAAGTTGAAATCGTTGTTATTGCTAAACCAATAAAGCTAGTTAGAAAGCTTAAATTTTAGTTCGTCTCTTTAAAATGAATTTTTTTTTCTGACGAACTTATTTAAAACAATCAAGGTTAATAAAGAATAAAATTTTTAAAAGGACATTTTTAAAATTTTTGGTCCTGAAATATAATGACAAATAATTTTATGAAATAGCAGAGATTATCTACAATCTTACATCTGATATCCATATTGGCATGATTTAATGAGCACAAGCATTGAAATAAGTTGTTGAAAAATTTTATCTTAAATGTCTTTTTGAAAGGACATGGGATGCGATAACGAAAATATGAATACGTAGTTTATTCACTAACGGTTTTTCCATGTGGGACAAAATTTATTGAAATTTTGCCTGGAGTGAGATCGAATAAATCCTAACACAGATTATCACTTATAACTTTTTTTATGTTTAAAAGTGAACTTTTTTTTTAATCAAGTTATCTTTTAAAAAGTCGCCAGATGATGTGTATACATTATTAGCGAACTCGGATCATTACTTTGTTTACAAATGGACTTTGAACAAAAAGTGAAAACAAAAAAAGTAGCATTTCTCCAAAAAAATCTTAAATTTCATAGCAAAAAATATGCTTAATTGTTCAGAACTCAGAAAAATTATATTATATTAAGATTCTTTTTAAATTATTGATGAAGGCAAGCAAGTTCCCAATACTCTCACTTTTTTTTGGGAAATGGTCTGCTCCTATCAATTAGGTCACTAAAGATGGCAAATAAAGCTCCTTTACTCACTTTTTGTTCAGCTTCCATTTGTAAACAAAGTAATGATCCGATTTCGCTAATAATTTATACACATCATCTGGCGACTTTTTAAAAGATAACTTGATTCAAAAAAAAGTTAACTTTTAAAAATAAAAAAAGTTATAAGTGATAATGTTAAGATTTATTCGATCTCAATCCTTATGTGAATACATAAAGTTTTATATTAAATATACTTTCGGATAAAATTCGTTTATTTTTGAATATCCCTGATTCACAACTTGAAATTTTTATATGTAGTAAGCAATACTTTCAGTTAATTGCAAAATAAATTTCAGAAAAACGAATTATTGGTTTTTTAAGATTTTTGCGAATTAAGGAAATTTTTTCATTTTCGTTATCATTTATTTTTGTGCAACACTGTTTTAACAAAAGCATTTGATCTTTAAAAGGACACCAAGTATGATGGCGAGTGCCACATTTATGATCATTCAAACATTGTATATTTCTTACACATTTGTTAAAAACCCCCAACTTTGAGTAGCGACTAAACCCCAACTATAACGAATTGTGAAAAAATAAAAAACACGTGAAATCCATATTAACTTGGAGAATATAATTACCAAGTATAATGAAATTTTTGAAGAGAATTATCTGACCATTATCTTCCTAACACTTTGTAAGTTCTCGATACTTGATGGTCTCCATATTTGCTTTCCAAAAAATATATGAAAAAAAATCAATTGCAAACCATTAACACAATTAGGGTATTCATGTGAGAAATTATGGTCTTGCAAAAATGCAAAAATGCAAAGTTTTTCAAAAACACAATAACAAATACAAAGAAATAATTTTCCACAAATGTGGTAAAATTGCCTGGGTCAATACAATTGCGAAATTGTCACGATAAAAATTACTCTTAACATATGTTTTGTGATATATATCGGACACCTAGTACAAAAGTGACTCAACTCAAAATTTTTAATTTTTTAGAAATCGAAAAAAAAATATTTGCAACTTTACACCAATTGAAACATAAAGAAAGGTCTAACTGTTTTTTAGCAACAGTTAACAACAACAAAATACACTGATATTTTTTTTTATAGATAAACAAGTATATTCTGCATTGTTTAAGCATATAAAACCGAAAAATTAAAATTTTGAGTTGAGTCACTTTTGAACTGGGTGTGCGATATGTTGCCCTCATTGCAACTGTGAATATAAAAATACATATCGCACACCCAATTCAAAAGTGACTCAACTCAAAATTTTAATATTTCGGTTTTATATGCTTAAACTTTGCACAATATACGTTTTTATCTACAAAAAAAATATCAGTGTATTTTGTTGTTGTTAATTGTTGCTAAAAAACAGTTCAGTCTTTCTTTATGTTTCAATTGGTATAAAGTTGCAATTTTTTTTTTCGATTTCTGAAAAATTAAAAATTTTGAGTTGAGTCACTTTTGTACTAGGTGTGCGATATAAATTTTAAGCAAAAAAATTAATTCTAAAACTAAAAATATTAAAAAAGAAGTAAAAAATTGGAAGATGACAAAGCCAATTGTGACAATTTTTGTTGTTGTTTTTGTTTTTCTTTGATATTTTAAATTTTGAATCTCGCTCCTAGACGAGGACAAGAAATTCTCATTGAGTTTGTGATTTAACATAACAAATATCTCTAGAAATTCTAATAACAAAGTCCCCTGAAGATTTCCTTAGGCAGGAATGAAATCCGGATAGGGACACGCCTACATCAGATTGCTTTTCACAATTTGTTAAATAAGTTTTGGGACTTTAGCACATTTAATTACTATAAATGCAATTAATGTTTATCCCGATGAAAATAAATTTAAATAACAAATATGCAGGTGCTTGTGCAAATTTAAATGTAACTGACTAATAGAAAACATATGATTTTCTATTGTTGATTTACTTGAATAAACGTCACTACATTGCTAGGTCTGTCAAAAAAACAGAGTAGTATTTGGAAGATGACAAAGCCAATTGTGACAATTTTTTGTTGTTGTTTTTGTTTTTTCTTTGATATTTTAAATTTTGAATCTCGCTCCTAGACGAGGACAAGAAATTCTCATTGAGTTTGTGATTTAACATAACAAATATCTCTAGAAATTCTAATAACAAAGTCCCCTGAAGATTTCCTTAGGCAGGAATGAAATCCGGATAGGGACACGCCTACATCAGATTGCTTTTCATAATTTGTTAAATAAGTTTTGGGACTTTAGCACATTTAATTACTATAAATGCAATTAATGTTTATCCCGATGAAAATAAATTTAAATAAAAAATGTAAATAAAAGGAAAAAAAATACCCAAAACGTGCATCAATACAGAACTACTCTGATAATATTTATTTTTTTGTCTGATAATCGATATTATGAGGAGGCTTTTCTTGGAAAAGTAATATTGAATTGTGTGTTTTTTTTCTAAGTTTCCTTCAGCTCAAATCTATTATAAATATTTTTTAAAATAAACTAGAAACTAACTGCCAGGGTCATTGTGAAATGTATGCATTATCTTACAACTTGATTTGGAAATGCAGAAAAATGGAGATCTAACACAGCCGCTTGCAGCACGCGAAATGTGGCAATATGCGCTTAAGTGTTTACATATGTTTAACTATGATTCCGAAGATGACTTGAAATGAATCCATACCATTTTACAAATTATAAATTTTTATGTTGATTTTTACAAATTTTGTTAGCTTCGCAACCACCAAATGGAAATAAAATTTTTCTTAACTTTTAAAATTTAATTGCATTTTTCTATATTTTCTGCAATTTTTAGGTGGTGTTAACCAGCAAGAATATTTTTTAAGGGTCGGTTTTAGATACTTTTTAAAATTTGCAATAACATTTTTATTGTTTGCAATTTTAAAATATTTCTAGCTCGGGGTTTTGAATTGATATTTTCTCTTGCCAACTAATGAATTTGACAAAAATATATATTGATTTAATGATGAGTTATGGGCAAACAAGTCAAGGGGTGGCAACCTAAAAGCCTTTAACCTAGTAATTATTCCAAATTTTTAAAGCGTTTACTTAAATTTCTAAAACATCACAAATGATTATGAAAGTAACTAAATTTTATATAAAAATCGAGTTAGCGTTAGTATTGCTAGATTTTAGAGCATTCTGTTTATAAGCCAATTCTGCTTATCAATATGCATACATACTGGCTAACAGAAAAGCTATATTTTTTGAGTGTGTAAGAGTAAACATAAAGCAAAACAACCACTTTAAAAAAAAAAATAAAAGAAAAAACACTACAAATAAAAAATGACTGATATGCGCTCGGCTGTTTTGTCAGCACTCGATATGTGATATGTCTGCCTTTCAGAAATCGAGTGACCATTTAAGTATTAAATATATTTTATGGAGTTTTAGAAGATTTTAACTTTCCGAATGGGAGATATGAGTTAAATTTTATCTGGCTACACTGCGGACTATCAGACAAATACACGACCAAAATTACGTGACAATTGTTGGATTACAGTAATTTTATAAATTGTTCTACAATTAAATATTTATAAAGAGACAAGCATATGTGTGTACATAAGACCGACTCACGAAAAAAAGCTTCTTTTGCCCCCCAAATGATAACACCGGGCAGGGCTTGGCCGTTCCTTTTTAAAAACGTTGGCAAAGTACTGTCAATGAGCGCTTTGCCAGTACCAAAACCGTAATTTTAAAACGTTGGCAAAGCATTGGTAGAACAACCAATAAAGTGCTTTTTTAATAATATAATAAGTGCTTTGCCAACCCCCAAAATGATAACACCGGGCAGGGCTTGGCCATTTCTTTTTTCAAGCGTTGGCAAAGCACTGGCAGTACCAAAACCAAAATAAACCAATAAAGTCCTACTTAGTAATTCACTTAAGTAAGAGTTGTATTATTTCTTACTGAATGATTTTGGTAATTTGAACAGAAATAACAATAGGCTTGCTTCAGCTAACTTAATTACAAAATAACTAAATATTTTTTTTTCAAATTATTTTTGTGATAAGTTAGCACGATATTTTTCTACAATTTTACTAAAGAAAGAAATTTGAAAATAAATTTCTTAAGTAAAATTTTAGTACAAGAACTATACTGTGTGCTGACTATAATAGGAGACCTTAATATTCTTAACTTCAAATCATAAATTGCAATTTAGTTTTGAATTTTTCCACTCTTGTTGTGAACAAATAAGTACTGGCAATGCACCTTTTGCCAATGTGGGGAAAGCGTTCTAAGTCAGTACTGTGCAAGTGCTTTTTTATTTTTGTAAATCAAGTACTGGCAAAGTCTTTGTTTGACCGCTATACCAAACAGACGTAAATTGTGGCAAAATATTTTTTTCTTGAAATAATAAAAAAAGCAAAAACAATTTCTATTGTAATTTGTTAAAAAAAAAAAAAAAAAAAAAAACAGATTAGTGCTTAAAAAGGGATTAGTTAATTCTACAGTAGAACTACTAATCCCACAAAAACAATTGTAGTGCAATCATTGCACATAAGAAACAAAAAAAAAAAATAACAACAACATTGCTATCAAGTAGTTATGGGAAACCTTAGCGAAGATAGCAGTGATGATGCTGAAATGATTTGGCAAAGTGTACCAACAAAACGAAAGCGAGTTGAGTCTCCAAATTTTAAACAACGTAAAGTAGGTAATGTGCAAGAACAACCAAGTACATCATCCAACAATAAATACTCAGCACTTGATATTGAAGAGGAAAATGCAGACCAACAAGAAAAAACAACACCAAAACCTCCAGCAATTTATATACCAAATGTAAAAAATATTAATCTTATGGTAAAAAAACTTAATAGTGTCATTCCTAATGATTTTAATTTTAAGTCTTTGAGGGAAGGTCAAGTGCGTTTAATGATTAAATCTGTAGATTCATATAGAAAGTGTATTAAATACTTAGAAAGTGAAAAAAATACTTTTCACACTTATCAATTAAAACAAGAAAGAGCCTATAGAATTGTTATTAAAGGCCTTCATCACACAACACCTGTTGAGGATATCAAAGCTGAACTAATATTATTAGGTCACGATGTTAGATCAGTTAGAAACGCAGTAAGCCGTGTTACAAAAGAGCCTTTATCTATGTTTTTCGTCGACTTAGATCCAAAGCCAAATAACAAAACTGTATACGAAATTGAAAACATGAACCATGCTGTAGTTAAAATTGAACCACCTATTAGAACAAACGATTTAGTACAATGTCACCGCTGCCAACAATTTGGTCATACAAAATCATACTGTAAAAAACCATTTAGATGTGTTAAGTGCGGTATGGATCACGCCACTGCCCAGTGCACGAAAACAAAGGATGTACCTCCACGTTGTGTACATTGTTTAGAAAATCATACTGCCAATTACAAGGGTTGTAAAATTTACAAAGAACTTGTTTCTCAGAGAGTCAATAGACAAAGTTTTAATAATAATAACGGTCAGAGAAAATACAACTTTAATATAAATTCTTCGGAATATCCTCATTTAAACGGTACTGCAAATAGCCAGTCCAATCAAAGCAGGTATAAGGTATCATTTTCAGAAACTGTAAAGCGTTCAGATTCTAGCGAAAACTCTCGTTTAGACAGACTTGAAAGGATGATGGAGAATCTAATGAATATGATGTCAATGATAATGACTAAATTATGCAATTAAACTTAAGACTTGCAATATGGAATGCCAATGGCCTTTCTAATCACAGAAACGAAGTTGAAATATTTCTTAAAAGCAATTATATTGACATATTTTTAATATCCGAAACACACTTTACAAGTAGGACATTTTTCAGAATTAAAGATTATGATTTAGTTACTGCCAATCATCCCAGTGGAAATGCACATGCAGGAGCTGCTGTTTTAATAAAATCAAATATTAAATATGAAATTTTAGATCCAATTGCAGAACCATATCTACAAGCTGCAGGTGTTAAAGTTACATGTGACAATAGCTCTATTAATATATTTTCAATTTATTTTCCACCAAGACATACTATTGAATGCAAAGATTACGAAAACTTTTTTAAAAATATTGGCCCAAAGTTCATTGTTGGAGGCGATTTTAATGCTAAACACCCCTGGTGGGGATCCCGTTTACAAAATCCAAAGGGTAAAGCACTTTACGAATGCATTATTAAAAACCACTATTCTCCCCTAACTACAGGAAGTCCTACATATTGGCCAAGTGATCCTGCAAAGAGACCAGATCTGTTGGATTTTATTGTTTACAATGGAATACCAAGATCTTTTCTGGATATTTTAAGTTGCGACGATTTAAGCTCCGACCATAGCCCAATAATTGCTACCTTTAGCACAGTTCTCCATACAATAGCAAAAAAAGTTAAAATTGTAACTGCTAAAACAGATATGCAATCTTTTGAGTATTGGATAGAACAAAACTTAAATTTAAATATTCCAATTAAAACCGGAAACGAATTAGAAGATGCTGTAGAATCATTTACCAATTTAATTCATGAAGCAGGGCTATTATCAACGCCACAACAGTGTCAAAGTAATGGTGTTAATGTTAGAATCTCAGCTGAAATAAGAGAACTCATTATGAACAAGAGAAGATTAAGGAGAGTATATCAAAGTACCAGAAGCCCATTTGATAAAACCAACTTCAATAGAGCATCGCAGTATTTAAAAAAACGTTTAAAAGAATATAAAAATGATTCAGTCAAAAAGTTCTTAAGACAACTGGATGTAACAAGAAATGATGATCATAGTCTTTGGAAGGTAACAAAATATCTTAAACGTCCGCCTAAAAGAAACATACCAGTAAAAGATGTTAATGGAGATTGGTGTAAATCTGATCAAAGCAAAGCTAATGCATTTAAAGAATATTTGGAAGATACTTTTAACCCATTTTCTTTAACACACAATCTGATAGAGATGAGATATTGCATTTCCTTGACATACCTTGCCAAATGGATCTTCCTATCAAGCACATTACTCCCTCTGAAGTTCAGAGTGCAGTTAATAAACTTAACAACACAAAGTCTCCGGGCTATGACAGGATTGATTCTAAAGTTATTAAATCTTTGCCTAGGAAAGGTATTATATTTCTTACGACAATTTTTAATTCCATTTTAAAATTAAATCACTATCCCTCACAGTGGAAATATGCAGAAATTATTATGATATTAAAACCAAATAAGCCGGAAAATTCAGTTTCATCTTATAGACCAATTAGTCTGTTATCCACCTTTTCGAAAATCTTCGAGAGACTATTTCTAAAAAGATTACTTCCTATCTTGGAAAAACAAAATATAATTCCTGAATATCAGTTTGGGTTCAGACACAAACATGGTACCCCGGAACAATGTCATCGGATTGTCGACGTTATAACTAACGCACTAGAGAGAAAATTATATTGTTCAGCAGTATTTTTGGATGTCCAACAAGCCTTTGACAGAGTGTGGCACATCGGACTTTTATATAAACTGAAAAAGCTTATTCCTGCACCATTTTTCTTATTAATAAGATCGTATCTTAATGACAGACATTTCTATGTTAATATTAATAATGAAAACTCTGATTTTGGTGAAATAAAATCTGGCATCCCACAAGGCAGTGTTCTGGGTCCAGTTCTATACACAATTTTCACATCAGATATGCCTATTATGGATGGTCTTACTATTGCAACTTACGCAGACGACACAGCTTTACTTGTTTCTCATGAGTCACGAATTAAAGCTTCTGAATTGGTTCAAAATGAAAGGTACATATTGTGGGGTTTACAAAACGCACTTTTTTCTCCATATAAGGTGAGTCGGTCTAATGTACATACATATATGTAGAGAGACAAAGGGAGTGTAAATTGGAAATATTGTTAACTAATTGTACCATTAAATTGATACAAATAAAATGAATCCTTTTAGACAAGTTTAATAGCTAAATGAATTCAATTGGGTAAAATAATTTGAAGGATAGTAATATGACATAAAAAATAAAAAAAAAAAAACTAGACCAAAAGTACACCACTTAATACTACACATTTATAAATCAATCAAATTAAATTAATAAATAGTTCATCTCAAAATCAATGAAAAATTGCGCAATATTAAAGCCACATGATACTTGACACTACATTTTTTTTTAATTTTTCAAAAAACAGTTTAAACTCCAATTAGTAAGTAACACAACCAAATATCGGTAGAGCTTTACATTTACCATCGAAATCCAGGTTTAACTAGATTTCGATCATATGGTAGTGTATAAAATTATACGATTTCGAAATCTAGTTTAGAGAGAAATGTAACGTTATTTTAAAGGTATTGATATTTTCTTTATTTCGATTTTTAAACGATATCGGTATTTTAACAATTTCCTTAGCGATATGTTTAGCGTGTAAGGGTTTCGATTAAAATTAAATACCCCATATTCAATTTAACAAAAGTTAACGCAAACAAAGAAATTAATACACAAGATATTCAACTTTGTCCGGTATCTCTTGTCAAATACTAAAAAAATACAGATTAACATTTTCGGTAATTCAACCGACAATTTTCGTTAGTTAAAATAAACCTTTCAATTCTAAAGAAGTTTCATCATTTACTTTTTATTGCATTCATTTTCTCAGACTTATTTCAACTCCTAAAATTATTCTATAAATCAATGGTATGTCGACGACCGTAACGAACACGATTTCCAACAGGATAGCGATAACGATTACGTATTCTAATACCGCCTCCAGTTCCGCCAACTCCAGTTGTGCCACTACCAGTAGCACTGCCGCCAGATGCTTCTGTTCCAATTGCAAATCGTCCTGGGCCTGGTGCCGGGGCCGGAGCAGGTGCCGGAGCAGGAGCAGGAGCCGGAGCCGGAGCAGGAGCCGGAGCAGGAGCAGGAGTCGGAGCAGGAGTCGTAGCAGGAACCGGGGCAGGGGCCGGAGCAGCTGGACCGGGAATTCCAATAGGCCCTATAGCACCAGCAGGACCTTCTGGACCCCGCTCACCATCATACCCACGAGGACCTCTTAAGCCCGGTGCGCCTGGGAGGCCAATTAATCCTGGGGAACCCGTCCTTCCACGCCTACCAGTAGGACCTCTTTCTCCTGAAGAGCCCTGCCTACCATCGGAACCACGATCGCCAATTTCACCGTTTGGCCCAGGAACACCAGGAGCACCCGGCGGTCCAGGTGGTCCTGGAGGTCCAATTTGAGTGGCGAACTGTGAAAAAGTTACAGCACAACAGAAACCTATAGTGAAATAACATAATTAAAATTTTTTCTAAAATTATACTTTAATTTTTTATTTTCTAAATTTAAGTACTTTTCACAATTTAAAAGAATACATTAAACATATAATATCCAGTAAGCATTTTCCTTTTCTTTTTATTAAACACTTAATATCCCATTTAAAATGTTTTCTCTACTAATTTGGCATTCTCATCGAAGAATATAACATTATTTTAAAGATAATATTTCATTGTAGGGACTATTCGTTTCAAATGCAACATCAAATAAAACATGCCGTTGGCCGGAGGCAAAAGGAGTACGATTCAGAGGAGAACTACACCGTATTATAAATATTACTTATGTCCATTATAAAGAATGTTTACGAAAAAAAAAAAATTTACATTTTGTAGTCACCATAACTTTGAGAAATCAAAATCTACTAACAATTTATCAATTTAGCGAATATTCGTTTTTTCGCCAAAAGGTGTCTTTATTGGTTCCGTACATTATATTTTACCCCTTTTTCTAAATGAGACTGAAGACAATTATTTCTTTTGTCATATTTCGTAACTATTAATAATATTTTTTTTTTAAATAGTGGCCGTTTTTTTATTAAATTTTAGAGATTTGTTCTAGTTTGGCGATTTTTTTTAATTGTGGCGTTTTTTTTTAAATATTAGAGACTTTTTAATTTTAATCGATATTTATAATTTTTTTTTGTTAATTTTGGTGAATTTTTGGTGTTCTTCATACAAATTTAAACTTTTTTTTTTTAACACTACCGTTTTTTTTATATTACCGTTTTTTTTTATTTTATTAGTTTTTTTTACAATTTTACGAATTTTTTAAATTTAACATTTTTTCCCTTTCTTGTTATTATAATGACTCTAAGTCCAGTTTCAATTAAAATATTTGTTGATGCAATTAAAAGTTTAATAGAATAACATCCTATTAAGGAAATTGTAATATAAATTAAAATAAATTGTAACTATTTAATTGACTTCAGTTCCAATTAAAATTTTAATCATATCTATTAAAAATTTAATTGAATATTATTTTAATTTCAAAAAAAGTTTTATATATACTATTAAAATTTTAATTAAAAATGTAAAAAATTGCACAAAATGGGAAAAATCATCAACATTTTAAAAAATTGCCAAAATTTAAAAAAATCGTCAAAACTGAAAAAAATTGTTCAAATTCAAAAAAATATGGAAAAAAATCGTTAAAAAAAAAAAATCTACAAAATTGAAAAAAATAAATAAATGTACAATATTGAAAATAATCGAAAAAACTAAAAAAGACTAAAATTTCATTTAAACAAAATTTAATTTTTGTAATTTTGGTGTTTTCGTTATATTTTGAAGATTTTTTTTAATTTTTATAGTTTGTTTATCAACTTTTGGTGATTTTTTCAGTTGTGGTGATTTTTTCAAATTTTAGGATTTTTTTTTTTTTGTAATATGAGATTTTTTAAAATTTAGCGATTTTTTAAAGTTTTAGCTATTTTTTATTAAAACTGTTTTTCAATTTAATTATTTCTTAATTTTTAGCTATTCTTTTTTCTTCAATTTTGGTAATTTTTTTTTTTTTTTTAATTTTTTCAGTTTCTGAGCACAAAATTAATTTTCAATTAAACATTTAATATGTATTATTAAACTGTTAATTGAAAGTGAGTTTGAAATTAAATAAAAGTTTAATTGAAATTTTATTGACAATAATTATTTCTGACAATGTTAAATTCATCGATGCAAATACTCAATTAGAATCATTCTTTGGCAGAACAATTTTTTCTGGTTTTGTAGTTTCTGCGCACTTAAAATATTGTGAATTTAGCTTTTAACTATAAAAATTACCAATTAATATGACCACAGTTAGCTTCATTGTATGTTAAAGAACTAACTTGAAAAATTAATGCGCTACACTATATATAGAGTAGTCTTTAGTTTGCGATTTTCTAATAAATTCATTTATTACCTTAATTGATCGTTATCTTTAGGTTATAAACACTTTTAATTGTTTTCAAATGAAAGAATTAAAGAAAGTATTTTTTTTTTTGGTAAAAAATTAAATAGTTCTAGAAAAAGATCAACTGAAAGATACAAATAAAGTTAAATCTTTAATATGCTGAAAAAAAAATGTAAGGTATATAAACTTCAGCTAATATGAATAGAAGTCTTAGTTTTTAATAGCATCTTAAAATGAGAACACAACTAATTATTGGTAAATTTTAATAGTACTTATTTAAAAAAAATTCTTTAAATTTATAAAATTTTGAAATAAAAAATTTAGCTTCCTTGACGCTTTTAGTGGCTGTGTCAGCTAAAAGGTATTATGAGAGAAATGCCGAACAAAGAGCTTTGCTAGGTCATCGCCAACAATCATCCGCAGTAATTCTTCCTAACAGTCAATGTGTTTGTCAACCTGGACCGCCCGGTCCTCCTGGCCCACCGGGTTTAGCTGGTCAACAGGGCTCTAAAGGAGATAAAGGTCCTGAAGGTTTTGCGGGACGATCAGGTCCTGTAGGGCCTTCTGGTAAAAGAGGTTCATCAGGCCGTACTGGCATTCCTGGGCCCATTGGTCCACCTGGTCGTCGAGGCAGACGTGGTTTTCCTGGTGAACGTGGACCTGCTGGTCCACCTGGACCAGTAGGTCCTATTGGTCCAACAGGACCTCCTGGTCCTGCTGCAGTTGCTCGTTCACTGGATGGTGGTATTAATTTTGATTTGCCAGATTATGATGTAAATGTTGCTCCAGAAGATTTTGGTAATGATGATGATGAAGATTTAGATGAATATGATGATGAATATCGCAAGAAGAAATAAAAGTGAATTATGTACGTCTTCAGTGTAAAAATAATTATAATGAATAAAACTAACTAAATCTCTAATTAGAAAAAAAAATTTTTTTTTGAGTTTGAACTAAAATAATAGTGGGTCATCTGTAAAAACCCATTCCCTGACTCGTGATTCGTGTTAAGGATCCTTAAATATAGTTAATGTGAAATATTGACCTCCTTCTCCTTATACAAAAATTAAAGTCTTATTATTTGTGAACTTATATAACATTAGAACGCAATCCGTTATTTGGTTGCGTGCCATAAAAGAGCAGTATGGTAGAAGGGTTGGGTTTCGTCACTGGGGCACATATGCTACCCCCTATTTTCCCTGTATTTAAAAGAGGTATTAAAATCTTCCTTTCCATAATTTGTGCTTCACATGTGGTCCAGTATTGACCAGTTTTTCTGTTTTTAAGTATGCAAAAATAATAATATGGAGTCAGTGTATTTGGAAGAACTTTTACATTTCGTGTATTAAAACAAAATACCCTTTAAGATGTCGAAGCGTTGATATTAATTAATAATATTAACACGATTTTAATAGAATTCATTTATAAAAAGTGTAAAAAAAATATAAAATTATATGAACGGCGGACTATGAGGCCTGGCGAGTTTACCCCATAAGGGGACAGTTTAGCCGATTTGTGTTATTTTGGAAATCTTAAAAAAATAACTATAAGGAATAAAGATAATTTAAGTTGTAAACATACAAATTAAAGTTAAGATGTATAAAAGTTTAGATAAATAATAATTTTTCCAAAAAAAAATGTTGGTTGAATGCTCCCCCTTGTACCCTACCAAAAACACTTTTCAATAAGTGCTAAATTCTTTATAATAAATAGAATTTAATCCAAATTTTTTAACTGGTTATTATGCTTTCAGGGTTAGCTTTACATCCGTGTTCAATTTTAATTCAAATAATTGGATTTCCCAGGGACGGGATCACTTTTCTGTAACAATCCCCAGCATTAAACGAGCAA
Organism: Delia radicum; assembly: GCA_021234595.1. Classification (NCBI taxonomy): domain Eukaryota; kingdom Metazoa; phylum Arthropoda; class Insecta; order Diptera; family Anthomyiidae; genus Delia; species Delia radicum. Next base: position 207,013,761 of record CM037853.1, read on the forward strand.
AAAATATCAGTGCGAATTTAAAAAAAAGTTAAAAGAATATTTATGGAAACTTATAGAGATTTGTGGCTTTTATAATGGGAACTAAAAAAAACTAGTACTGGCAAACCACTGCTACTTTTGTAAAACCCACCGCGTTAAAAATTACCAATTTTGTTTGCAAAGCATGTGATTTTCCAGTACCACCCTCAAAATACTTGCCAATATTGTTTTTACCAATATTACAATAATTTTTTTTTTAATATTTTGTTATATTTCACACATTTAAATGTGATTTATTTCTCGAAATTAATTAAATTTAAGCTTTTTTTAAAGCACAACATTTTTGAGTTACCAACGTTATGCCAACGGTGGCAAGGTCGTTCAAACCAATGGTTGGCCACTGTTATTAATCGGGTAACAGGACAATACTGTCAAGATTGTTAATCCCACGTTCTGCCAACGCATAACCGATCGTCGCCGACGCATTGCCAATACTGTGCGGATTGTATTTTTCTGTCTGGGTACTTATATTCATGTTATAGTTTTTACATAAATTAAACCATTGCAAACCAAGCAATGCTTGATATTAAAAATTTATTTAAAAACTTTTTTGGCACGATTTCATAAATTTACATCTACTCTGTTTAAAATCAACATATATGGATACATACATGAGCACACATGCTTCATACATGTCCGCATGCCTCCATACATGATTCATATGTGTTCGTAAATGATTCCTATATAGTTTCATATGAGGAATCATACATTTTCATGTGTGTGCATTAACTAAGGTTGAGCTAATATTTACATACATAATCATACATGTCTATACATTTCCTTACATGGGCATATATGTACATTAACAAAAATTTAGGTAATATGCATATGAACTCTTGTGAACATATATGAATACTATATGATGGTATACGGACATGTATGCCCTCAAAAAACTTCATATGTGAGCCCGAATGTGTTTATACATGTCCATAAATGGATGCATATATGTTGATTTTTAACCGGGTACACATTTTAATAGTCAATAACAATAATATGACAAATTGAGGTGTACATATTATGGTGTTATTAGTATTTAAATTGATGCCACAATTCATTAAAATTGGAGAAGAAAAATAAATAAAATTACACGGCATGACATCAAAAAATTAATATGGTCCTGACCATCAATTCCATATACGAGTATTTATTTCGGACACTCTGATTTCAATGGCGTACTTTATTTTTCAATGTATGTTACAGTTTTAACGAAACATTACTTTAAAGTTTGATGCAGCTCCATGCAGTTTTCTATATACAAAAATTTTCAAAATGTAAAGGTATACACGCTATTCTTTTGGAAAATACGCTTTTTTTGCCGGCTTAATGATATTAAGTTATATTTAGGGTTACTTATTTGCAGAAAATCTTATTAAATTCTTTTAAATTCGCAAAATTCAAAATTGTATATAGGGATGCTCTTCGAGGTTCTGTAATATTTTTTTTTTGCCCCATAAAATTTAAAGTCCTTAACATTTTTTGATGTCCTTAACATTATTGACAAGCTTATTAAGATAGTTTACTTGATGTACGTTTTTGCAGAATTGTTGCAGTGTTTTATTTGTCAAAAAACTAAATGTGTTTGGAAAAAACTGCCGCTGTGAAAAAAATTAAACTTTTTTGCACTTTATCAATTTAGTCCGTGGTGAAGATTCACTCTAGATACCTAATTAAGTTCTCAAGCTATGTTTTTTATACAAAAAAAATGCGAAAAATAAATAATTAAATTTTGAAAAATCTGTAAAAAGTTCCTAAGATATGTTTAATTTTGCGCAAAAGAACAGACGTGGGTGACGACGATAACATTTCACAATCATTCACAGGTGAAATTTGTCTATCTCACTAATAATTTTAGACCTACGGTTACACTTGTAGGGATTAGTAACAAGATCTCTGTATTTAATTAGGGCAATTACTCAATGTAATGTAATTAATAATACACAAATATTGGTTTATGTGCCATGTCTGGTATTGACAAAATTGAAAATTTTACCAAAAAGCGTTTGTGGTGTAATGGTTCGCGCGTTGGACTGTTACACAGATGGTCCCGGGTTCGATTCCCGGTGACGACAACATCAATTTAGAAAAATAATATGTATGAGTTTTCTATCACTTATATGTATCGCTACGCCCACCTTCGGTGTTCCCATAGCACTTAACCACACCGAAGTAAAATAATGAATCAGGGCTATGAAACAAGAAGCTTCAATAAATTCGCCAACTCTACATCAGGTGGCGAGCAACAACTGTTCTAAGACTTATCATCTCGCGCAATTGCAGTGTTGCCATGTTTGAAGCCCTTCATCTTTCAAAACCTTTCATCTCTCCACTATCCCCTTTCCAAAGAAAGCAACACATTAATTAATAGGAAGAATTTCCTGAGTGTTGCTTCTCTTTAAAAAAAAAAAAACAAACAAATGCGGTTGTTACCGTCGAGTGTTTTTTTCTGGAAATTTACACCATCAAAACCCCTATGAAAAAACTGCGCAAGTTTAAAAATCGGAAAGTTTTGTATTCACTTGTAAACTAAAATACAATTTTTCTCCAAGCACCGATATGGAAAATTCGTTTTTAGTGAATATAGATCCCAAGTCTAGTGACTGACTTTTGTATTGGTTTGGATTTGAAAGTTAAAAAGTACACAGAAAAAAATATTACCCCACTTTTTTCAATTAAAGCGGTTTGTTGAAAATTTTAAAAACTGTCAATTAAATATTTGCACAAATTCAGAACTTGCTTGACATTTTTTTATATTATCGCTCAAAAGCAAACATTAACACATTTTTGTTGTTGTTTTTTTGTTATATTGACGTAGTTGTTTATATTGTTGTTGTTGGTATTAGTAATAAAATGAATAAAAAACTCTTGTAAGTTTCAAGTAATTTTTTTAATTTTTCGACTTCTAAATGGCCATCACTGCCTTTGGCGAAGACGTTTTAACGTGAAACTTTGCAATTTGTCGCTTTTAAGTACAGTCAATCTAATCCTGTCCATCATTTCACTCAATCCATAAAAGCTTGAAAAATAAGAGGCATATAAAGTCAAAAAATTAATTTTAAATGTCTGCTGTAAAAAATTATGTTAAATTATGTTAATTAATGTTAAACAGCTTTAGATTGCTATTTAAAATTTGTTTACTAAAATGTTATTATATTATTTTCAAAAAAAAAATATATTTTTATTTATTATTCATTTCCAAAAAAAAATACATTGCCTTTGGCTTAATGTAAAAACAAAATTCTTGTTAATTAAATTAAAGCAAAAATGTTTAGCCGGCAGCGATTAAATAAATATACCCCACAAAAGGAAGACACAAAAATTAACATAAACATTTCAAAATCCAATAAAATCCAGCACCTTCAACATTCATTACATCACTTTAGTGAAGAGCTTTTAAGGACTTTATTGCACAATATGATATTTAATTTCAAATCAACATGGAGAAACAAATTTAACACCACAACTTATTAAATAAACTCGAATAAAATCTAGCAAGTTTAAAAGTAATTAAACTGTCTTTACCCAAGTAAAACAGTTTTGATATACCTAGCAAGACTTTTGTAATGGGTGCGATAAAGTAATGCATTACCTTGTAATGTGTACTCCTTACCTGTATCATTATTTTCCAACAAGAAGTAATGAGTTACCGATAATTGAACACTCATGGATTTCCTTGTAATGATACCTCATTACATTTTACATTACTTCAAAACATAAAATAATGACTTACCGAACATCAATTACATAATGCATGAATTATAAACGTAAAGTAATTATTAATATATATTTTTGAAAATCTATTTAAAGACACATTACTTTGTGATTTTTTGTAAGCATAATGGTAAGGTGTATATTTTTGATATCACGAACGAAAACACGAAGCACAACAACTCATCCATATGTTAAGCAATCAAATATTGTATGTATCGATAGCTCAGTTGGTAGAGTTCTTGCCTAACTAATTGTTAAATACCAGAGACCCCAGGTTCGAATCCCAGCATGACCAAGGTATTTATTTAATAAAAAAAAGTTATTTATTTAATTAAAAATAATATATCTGTAAACAAAAATTTGTATGCATTTTTTTTATGAAAATCTATTTATAGACACATTACTTTTTCCCACCATGTAACCATATAAGTAACCAGTTACTTTACCCACTACAAGGTAATGAGTCCACTCATTACTTTTAGACTCATCGCCTGTAAAATTCATTAGTGAAGTAAGGTGTAATATAATGCGTGAAGTAAGCTGTAATGTAATACCCATGATTTGGTAATGTGTGGTTTTGCTGGGTAGTTATGATTTTATACAATTGCTTTTAATAATATATTGCCAAATATATATTCATACACTATACCTTATTACATCTAATTGGAGCTAATTGTATCAAGTTATACCTAATTGTATCAGATTAGATATAATATGATATAAATAGATGTTCTCAGTTTTCGGATAAAGTTACCCAGTAAAAAATAGTGCTTACCCAGAAGCAGTTCCAGATGGCATTATTAAATCTGGAACTGCTTCCGAAACAATTCCAGAAGGTATGATTTTTGTACGCATTTTTTGCATATTGACAACATTAATGGTTCATTGTATGTATTCTTTACTGCTTCATTGTATGCCTTATTTACTGCTTCCAACTAATAATTTCAAAGAAGTACAGCAAATTGCCTTCCCAATTGCTTTATTGTATGAGAGACGGTTAAGCGCTTTCTTTGAAGCATACACATGTAGTTACTGCTTCTAAAATCGAGGTTATTTTTTGCTGGGTTACAAAAATTCACAAAATATTTTTTTTTACTTGGGTAGTGAACTAAATTTTATAGCAAATGACGCATGATCAAATTTATTTATAATACAAATTTTCGAATTTTTAAAAAAATCGAAACTTGAAGCATGATACTGGGACTGAAGATATAGACCGATTCCAAAATTTGGGTTTACAAAATTTTTGTAGTGGACGATAGCTACCCAGGTAGAAATTTCCAAACGTACATAAAAACTAGTACTGGCAAACCGCGGGTATTTTTGTAAAATCCACCTGGTTAAAAATCACCAAAGGTACAACTAATTTTGTACTAGAAAAACTATAGTTTCTTTGCAAAGCATGTGTTTTGATAGTACCGCAAAACTCGTTGCCAATATTAAATAAATAAATTTTACCAATATTCCAACCAATTAGAAGTTATATCTCATTTTACATTTTATTGTATTTCACACATTTAAATATGAAGTTAAATACTAATACCTAACTGTATTGTTGCTTTAAAAATGTGTTTAATTTTTTTTTTAAGACAATCAACACTCAAGAAATTCTTCTTATTTATTAATGTGTTGCTTTCCTTGGAAAGAGGATAGAGGAGAGGTTAAATGTGGGGAAAGATGAAGGGCTTCAGATATGGCAACACTGTAATTGCGCGAGATGATAAGTCTTAGAACAGTTGTTGCTCGTCACCTGATGGATAGTTGGCGAACTTATTGAAACTTTTTAGTTCATAGCACTGATTCATTATTTTACTTCGGTGGGGTTAAGTGCTATAGGAGCACCAAAGGTATCGCTTCGATATGAAGGAGGGATAGGAAACTCATATATATTATTTTTCTAAATTGATGTTGTCGCCGCTTGGGATCGAACCCGGGACCATCTGTGTAACAGCCCATAATATTTCACAAAATTAATTAAATTTAAGATATTATAAAAGCACAACATTTTTTGAATTACCAACGTTATGCCAACGGTGGCAAGTTCACTCAAGCCAACAGTTGGCCTCTGTTATCAATTGGGTTACAGAACAATACTGCACACACAGAAAAATTTTGCTATTTGCAAACTGAAATTTGATTACTACGACTTAAATTCTGTTATTACGAATTGCAGACGGTTGGCACAACTTAAAGTGCGGTTAATTGAACTAAATTTTAGTTGCAACATCCAAGATATTCAGAAATCTATTGTAAATATCATTGTACTAATTGAATTTATAAGTTGTTACCATTAATATACACTTTTCAATTCGGTTGCCACTTTATTTCCCTGTGTGTGCCAAGATTGTTAAGCCCACGTTCTGTCAAAGCATTACCGACCGTCGACGAGGCTTTGCCGACACTGTGCCGATTGTATTTTTCTGCCTGGGTACTTTTATTGTATTTTGATCTATCCTGATGAATTCGCTGCCAATTAATAAAAATTTGGTAAATTTTTCAGTTCGTATAACAATAATGAAAGTTAGTGATTTATTTCAAAAAGAATAAATTCTTTAAAACCTCTTCTATTTCTTCATTTATACATATAATGAAAAGAAAACTTACTTAAATAAAAAATAAAATAACAAAGTACTTTATGAGGGATTATCCTAGCCTGAAAAGCCATTTCAACAAAAAGATTTTCTAGAAACGAAATTAAATTATGCATTCAAATAGTACAAACAAAACTACCAAAAATATATATCATTAATTACATGAGAAATCGCCACAAATCTGATGTTCGGATTTTCTGAAAATTGTGAACAGACGGACTCCATGGAGACACAACAACAATCCTACTTTCAGATTTTTGAAATTTAAAGGATTTACAAACGATTTTCATTTTTTAAAAATTTAAAAAAATAATAAAAAAAGTTGTGAACTTTGAAGTTGAACAGTTTGTTAATTAGATGGGGTATTTAAAAAAATTTAAAAGTTTCTGAAAGCTTTAGTTGTCTACTTTTAAGACCAGTAAACTAGAAATAGCCGCTTTATTCTTAACGTGAATTTTTAAAACAAAAACCATTTTCGAATGCATTTGCAGAAAAATTGCTAATATTAGAAAAAAATTGCTGAATTTAGCAACATTTTTGTTACATTTATTAATTATTTAGCTGACATTGGCAATTTAACTGACTTTACAGACTTTTTTTCTTGAGTACAAATAAGGTTTTGATGTGTTCTGGAAAAGCAAGCTAACTAATTTTAACCAGAGACCGAAAATAACAGTTATCCCGAAAACTTTAACTCAAAAACTCTCTATGTTAGAGTCAACGGAGATATATACTATTATATACCAAATGATTCGTATTGAAGTGCTCTTTCAGAATTAATTGTGATCTTAAGGAAACGATCTCAACTCCACAGTTAAGGGTTATTTTTTAACGAAAAAATAAAAGATCGGATGAAACTCTTAAGAAGAAAGTTTTATTTCGCCTTCATTAAATAAAACTCTTTTGAGGAGTTTTATTTTTTACGTCTGAAATAAAACTCTTTTGAGGAGTTTTGTTTTTCACGTGAGAAAATAAAGCTCAGTTGAGAAGTTTTATTTTGAAACTCATTTATGGAGTTTTATTTTTCCGTCAAAAATAAAACTCATGTTGTTTATTTTCTTCTTTTTTTTATTGACTTTATCTGCTATAATGTGTTTAGTTATTTATTTATTTATTTATTTATTTACTTTAGCGAACATAACTTTTTCTGCGGAAAGGTTTGAACACAGGTCGCTCAAAATCAATTTAAGAGCAAAGAATGCTCTTTCCACGCTTACCTGGGTTGCAGGTACACACTGTATACTTTTTGCCAATTTATTCAACTACGGATAGTGTATTCTTTTAGCTTCCCAGAAATCAAAAACAGGTTTATCAATCGATAAGGGCTTTGGAGAAAAATTGTCTATTTCATAGAAAGATTTTTTTTCATCCTCATTATCACTTCCTTCGCTTTATTGTTCCATATCTTCATATATAAAAAATAAAACAACAACCATAATAGGAATCAAACAATAACAAATTAAAAACCCACATGTTTTAATTTTAATGCTGATTTTTTCAATTGGAATGCAAGTGATTAGATTACACTGCCTTACAAACTGTAATGATCTGGCAAACGGAAAGCTTTGAGTGTTAATTTACATAAAATGAGTTTTATTCTCTGACGGAAAAAATAAACTCCTCAAATGAGTTTTAAAATAAAACTCCTCAAATGAGTTTTATTTTATACGGAAAAAATAAAACTCCTCAAAAGAGTTTTATTTAATGAAGGCGAAATAAAACTCTCTTCTTAAGAGTTTCATCCGATCTTTTATTTTTACGTTGAAAATATGTTTCTTTTTCTTTTTAAGCCACAAAATAACTGTTATTAAGGAACTTTTTTGGTATCACTTATAACCGTTACGGTCCCTGATTTTAACAATTAAAAAATGCTTTTTATTATTTATCCTCCACAAAAGCTTTGTCTGGCAAAAACAAACACGAGTATCAAAAAATAAAAAAACAATATTGCTTATTATCAAGGATTCCATGTTTTCCAAAAATAAAAACAGCTTATAACTCGAAGGTCGGGAACAGAATAAAAAATGCTACAATTGCATTACAAGTAATTGCATTTGCATTATTCTCAACAATTATTTTTTTAATAGTAAAGAGAGAAGTCAGTAAATACATTACAATAATTTTTTAAATTGTTGTCTTGCGCCAAAATCTGTCTGAAATATATCGCAGCTGTTCAAAGTGCTATACAGTTTTAAATTTGTTTCATATTTTGTACAAAAAAATAAAAATCCTTACAAAAAACTTAGATTGTTGGGTGTTTTTATGAAAAAATGTGATAAGCCTTTTTTAAAAAAATCATTAAGGGCCATTATTACAACTTGCCAATAGCTAAAGTTCGGATGTTATCTGACAGATTATTAGTTTTTCGTTATTATATGTATACTTTAAGCTAAAAGTGACCGATAAGCTAAAGGGAAGATATTGTTGCCTTTAACTTTTAACGTAAGGTTTATGTGTTTAAAGTTCCCCACATTAAGTTGCCACAAATAAATAAAAGTACGTTGCCACTACGTATTTTTATAAACCAATTCATTTGGTCAAAAATAATAGGTTTTTCCTTTGGTGCTGCCACATTATCAAAAATATTAATTTTATTTTATTGGGAAGTTGTAAGAACGAAAAACATTATAGCTCACTTTATTCCTCACTTTAGCTAAAGTTACCTTTTACTAACATTTACTTTAAAGGCAAGTTGTAATAATGGCCCTAAATATAGTTAGCTTTCTTGTGCCAAAAACACCCAAGTTAAATTTTTATTAAAAAAATTATGTATTTTATGACAACACATTGTAAAAGGTAGACAACTGTAACTTTCAGATACTTTTAAAATTTTTGAAATACGCCATCTGCTTAACAAACTATAGCTCTTCAAAGTTCACAACTTTTTTTAACGTTTTCAAAAATGAAAAAAGTGAATAAAATAGCGAGTTTTTTAAATTTTAAAGATCTAAAAGTTGGCATGCCTACATTGTGTCATACACAATATACACCATTCACAATATAAAAAATAACGTGTCATAAGGTCAAAAAATATCTATTTTTTAATGCTGTTTCCTGGAATTATGCCCGTAATTTCAAGCAATAGATACCTAACGGTGCTTAGATACCTACCGAATACACGAACAAAATCGGGTAGGTATCTAAGCACCGGTAGGTATCTATTGCTTGAAATTTCGGGCATTATTGATATACGAGTATATAGTATATAGAGTTCGCCACAAAAGTTTGAGGTTATGATATCATTACTTTTTAAAATATTTTTTAATCAATAGAAACCTGACGTTATTATTTGTTTGATATTCCAACTCCTTCCACATGTGGGCGGCGGCTGAAAACGCTGTGGGGTCGCTTTTACTAGAGAGCAAAAAGAGATGTATTTAACTTTATGCAAGTTTAACACGAAATTTGGTGCTACGCCAAAAATTATTAAACAAACTTTTTCCCCATTTCTTAACGCATACCATTTAAGCAATAGAGTGAACGGAAAAAATGTTTTTTTTTTAAACAAAAGAATTGTCACCAACAAAATTTAATCATTATTCAATAATTTTAATTGTAAGTACTTAAAATTCATCATCAGAATAATTAAACTATATTGTAAACAGAAAATATATGAAATTAACCAAAACACAGTCACATCATTCAAACTATTAGTTTTCCTTATCAATATTGAAAAAATATTATCATCTACATACCAACAACAAAAAGTTTTCTGAAATTGTATCCCTTAAATAAAATATTTGCAGTTAAAATCGAATATTAGTTGCGCCTGCAAAAAAACAATCACTCTATCTAAAATATAAGTTTTCGTTACCAATTTTGAAATAATATAAAGTATTTTAATAGTCTTGGTAACTCTAATAAAATATTAAGATTAGCAACCCAATTTCTGTTGTACATACAAATCTATTTTTAGACATTAATATTTAAACCTGAAAGAAAAAACAATTTGCTCTTGATAAAGGCTTACTGACAACACGTCAGTCAGGGTTTAGACCTAAACATAGCTGTTTAACTGCTCTAACTGATGTTGTTGAGGATATACGAAGCAGAATTGATAATGATCAGCTGTCATTCCTAGTGCTATTAGACCACTCCAAAGCCTTTGACACGGTTCATCACGACACACTATGTCTAAAATTAAAACTATTTTTCAATTTCTCATCGACATCGGTTAAGCTTATATCTACTTACTTAAGTGGAAGGCATCAAGCAGTTTTTAAGGATTCTAATTATTCTTTATGGTTGCCGGTTGTAAGAGGGGTTCCTCAGGGATCAATTCTTGGTCCCTTATTGTACTCAATGTATTCTAATGACTTGCCGAGTCGTCTTAGTTTTATGCATATACAAATGTACGCGGATGATGTGCAGCTTTACATATGCTGCAAACACACCATGGCTCTGAACTGTATTTCTAAAATAAACGCTGATTTGTCAAAAGTAAGTGAATGGGCTTCTGCTAATGGTTTATCCTTAAATTCAGTGAAATCGAAATGCATTCCTATCTCAAGAAGAAGTACAGAATCGCTAAATCACTTAAAAGTACTTTTGGGAACGAATGAAATCAATATGGCATCGACAGCAAGAATCTGGGTGTTATTTTTAATTCCAGACTTACATGGTCTGAGCAAATAAACATTGCAACAGGAAGAACTTATGGTATGCTAAGGACACTGTGGTCAAATCAGTATTTTACACCATTTAAGATCAGAATGCTTTTAGCTAAAACTTATTTAATACCAACACTTTTGTATGGCTGTGAACTATATGCTGGTTGTGACTCGACTGATAAGCGTAAGCTGAATGTTATCTACAACAACATTACCAGATACATTTTTGGATTAAAAAAGTATGATAGAGTGTCATCTTTTTCTGTAAAAATCTTTGGTGTATCATTCGACAATCTTCTTAACTGCAGAAGTCTCATATTTTTGCATAAAATTATTTATACGGGACAACCAAGTTACTTACTCCAAAAACTAAAATTTGCACGATCTCCAAGAGGTAAAATAATTATTCAAATACGTCATCGATACCTGATCTCTGACCGTCAATTTTTTATCTACACTATTCGTCTCTGGAATGAACTTCCTCATAATATACAAGCTACTAGCAACGCAATACATTTTAAAAAAAATATTTTTAATCACTTTAAACAACGATAAGTTCAACATTTGTATAAAAAAACAAACACTATGTTTCTCTTTTAATTTTGCTCAACAATTAATTGCTTAATGTTAGGTTTTAAATTAATTTTTATGTACCACATGTTAATTCTTATATGTATATCACATGTATTTTTATATTTTTAATGTTAATCTTCATTTATTTTGCCACACTATTATCCTGTGCTACTTTATAAGATATTGTATCTTACTGCACAGGTGTACAATTTTTAATAAATAAAATAAATAAATAAAAAATATTCAAGGTAGAAATTTGAAAATACAAATTCAAGTTGAGTTTAGGCTAGACGTGAAGTAATTGCCTGACAAGCAGGAAGTCGCCGGTTCAAGGCCAGTTCGCGGAGAAAATTTTTTAATTTTAAACTAATATAAATTTTTTTTATTGTTTTGGTAACTCTAATAAAATATTGATATTAGCAACCGAATTTCTATTGTACATACAAGTCTATTTTCAGACAAGTATTTAAATTTTAAACTAGAAAATATTTAAGGTTGAAATTAAAAAAACATGTTTAAATTGGGTTTAGGCTAGAGGTAAAGTACTTGCCTAACAAACGGAAGATCGCCGGTTCGAGCCCAGTTCGAGGCATATAATTTTTTTTTCTTAATAAAATAAATTTTGTTGAACGCATGTGAATCTATTTATAGAATATTATAGTCCATAAACATCAAATATTCAAATTATTACAATAAAAATTCGAAACTAGTAAATAAATGTCGGTTGTTAACAGTGTTAAAATTTAATAACAGTGATAGATAGATAGTGGAACCTCAAAAATTCGGTTGGCAAAAAATTCGGTTGCAACTACAAAATTGTTTTCTGTGTGTACGAATAATTTTTTTTAATTACACACAATAAAAATGTATTGTCATCTGAGAATAATGGTACAAAAATTTTTCATATATCGCGAACCGTATTTAAAATGAAACCACTAAAAAGTTCTTAAGGTATCAATTCAGTAAAAAAATAATAAAAATATTTTTTTTTAACACACACAATGAAAAAGTAGTTTGAGCTCCGAAAAATGCTACAAATATTTTCGATATATTGCGACCCGACTTTAAAAACGGGAAAAAGTTTTCTTTAAATAATTTTTGGTGTAAAATCTAAAGGTGAATTCAAATTTCATGTTAATACAGCTGTTTTTGCTCTGTAGGAAAAGGCACCTGAAATCAGCGTTTTTGGAAGGAGTTGAAATTTCATGTTAATACAGCTCTTTTTGCTCTGTAGGAAAAGGCACTGAAATCAGCGTTTTTGGAAGGAGTTGAAATTTAAAAAAAATGATAACGCCATTTTTTTATTGATGCAGAAACCTTTTTAAAAGTGATGATATTCCAAAAAACAATGAAATTTTATACTTTTCTGACGAACTCTAATATATCGCACACCTAGTTCAAAAGTGACTCAACTCAAAATTTTTAATTTTTCAGAAATCGAAAAAAAATTATTTGCAACTTCATACCAATGGAAACATAAAGAGAGACATAACTGTTTTTTAGCAACAGTTGACAACAACAAAATACATTGATATTGGTTTTATAGATAAACAAGTGTATTGTGCATAGTTTAAACATATAAACCCGAAAAACTAAAATTTTGAGTTAACTCACTTTCGAACTAGGTGTGCGATATATATATGCTTAATTAAAGTGTACTAGCGCTTAAATTAGGCAATATAAATTAACATAAGTAAATAACAAATATGTCGCATAAGTTAAAGAAATTCATGATTTATACATGGCAGCATGAGAAACTTGTATTAAATACACTTTGAGGGTGTCTTTTGTTAGATGTTCAAAAAGTGAGCAATTTTAATCTAATCACTAAAAAGGAGGATTAAATTAAAATGTTTTGACTAAAATGTATGCAGGAAAGTAGCAAATTAAATTATTGTTTTAAAAATGATTACAATCATATATTTTGTACAGGGATTCGCTTAAATTAGCATGACAATTTATTTGTGAAGCAACATATTTTATAGACATTCCCGATATAAACAACATTCAAATGTCTAGTGAGAGGCGTGGTAGAGAAGAATAAGCATTTTTCTAAAAGTCATTACTAAATTGTTAATTTTCAATTGACTCAGACAGCAATTTATGGTATTTAAACTTATCAGTGATTCTGATAAATACGGTAATATTTGTAAAGTTTTTATGAAATTTTTCTGTTTCGTTCCAAAAAAATGTCTTTATAGCCAACGTTTCAAAAATGTGTTTTTTATTATAAAATCAAGACATGCATTTTAACCGCGATGTGTGGAATAAATGTGTGGAATATTAAATTTCATAATGATTTGCACAAATTGCAAATATTAAAACGACTTTCTAGCAATAAAGCTTCCATTTCAAACAAAAATCTAGCAAGAATCTTCGAAAAAAAATCTTGCATAAGCACTGAAAGAATTATAGTTCATTATACAATGAAATAAATTTCTTATAATACTTTAAGTAGATTTGATAAAGAATTTAATTTTTAGTAAATTATAAATTTTATTAATTTTTCGAAAAAGTAAAACTTTGCGGACAGAAGGATTTCGATAATGTTTTGCTCAAACCTCAAATCTTAAAATGACTTCCTAGGAATTGAGCGTCTTTTTCGAACAAAAATCTCGTACATACACTAAAAGAATTATCTTTCATGACATAAATGAAAGCAATTCATAGTATTGTTTTTCGCAGATTCAATGAAAAATTTCATTGTATGCAATATAATTACTATCGAGTAATTTAAAAAATAATGTGCACAAAAACGACTTTTTCAACTTTGCCTCTTTTGTTTTTAATAAAATTTGGTATAAATATTCTGCTGGTTGATATGGTGTTTACGTAGTTTTTCTTTTTCCAAAATTCGTTAGAGTTCGCGTTTAGTCTTTGCTCAAAATTAAACGCGTCAAGGGAAAATTTGGTGTAAGTTTAAAGATCAAATACTCTTCTTTGAATAACGCGGCACAAAAACTATTTTTTTTTTTGCGAAAAAAATAAAAACAACATGTCCTTAGTTCGGGAATATCTCATAAAACAGTTATACACCCTAAATAGTTTGTAGTTTGAATTAATTGAAAATTTAATTTAAAATAAGTGATAAATCGCTCGAAATCCGGTCTACTTACTTTTCATTTCAATCAAATGTTTCATGTTAATTAGTTTTAAATATTGTTTAAATAACTAACTTCTTGGAAAACTGTTAATTCAATACGATTAGCAACTTTTAATTTGGCATTCATACATTATTTTATTCTTCTTTATTTAATTTCAAACAGTTTAAAATAAAATATGTTACTCAAATATAAATTTAAAATAAATAGTTCAAAAGCTACTATTTTATTTAAACTTTTTCCACTTTCAAAATGCGTGTGAAAATTTCAATAATGTTTTATGTACGCTGAGTTGTTTGCAATTTCAAAAAAATAAGAAAATTTTTAAATATTTATATTTTATAAAAATTTAAATTTGGGTTCAATTGAATAATTTAATAAACAAAATTAACCAGTAAAATAGTTAAATCCAAATAACAGGTTGCCGAACAACTTAAACTGTACACTTAAAAAAAAAAATTTGCTAAACTCAGGACAAATTTAGTTGAGCTTTGTCTTTCAAGATTTGTACTTTTTAGTATCATTTTTCTCTTCTCTAATACATCTTGACATGCAGCGACATCTATTTCATTCATACTTTTCAATCTGGTTGTCGTCCACATTATTAATATGCTTATCAGCACAATTGTCGTCCACATTATTAATGTGCTTATCAGCATAATGTTTTAGCAAAATACATTATTAAAACATTAGTAAAATATTAGTAAAACATTAGTTCAAAACAGTTAAGTGCTGAATAAGTATAACTAAAATTTTAGCTGAAAATGTGTCATCAAAAAATTTGCTGAAAAACAGTATACATACTTGATTGACAAGACGTTTTACTAACTTTTCTCCTAACTTATATTTTTGAGTGTATTACAATAGTTTCTAATTTATGTTCTACAACCGATTATTTTTGTATGGAGTTTGTCCTATTTACAACAGGTTCTTTACCTCCAAACCTCTAGAAACCTTAAATTTTGACTCCCAGGAACCTGTCCAAGTACCGGTACCATGCAACCGGTGGTTCTTAAACACGTCGGGTAAAATAAATTTTAATGTTAATACAAATCTTTGTCGATTTTACTTTACAATTTTGTAAATTGAAAATTGTTATATAACTTGTTTACATTAATTGCACACAAAAAAATGAGGCAAATGAGCTGATGTAAAGGGTGTTTTTTATAGAGTTATATAACTTTGAAATGGAATAAATCAAAGAAGAATTTTTTAAATTGACATGAAATTTACTTTATTCGCAAGATAATCTTCTGGCATTATAATTTAAATATGACTTCTGGCATATGACCGCCATGGCAGGCTCGGACGTAGTCTAATCTGGAGGTCCAAAATCGATGACTTTTTCCAATATTTGTGGCCGTATATTGGCAATAATGCGACGAATGTTGTCCTCCAAGTGGTCAATCGTTTCGGGCTTATTGGCGTAGACTAGCGACTTCACATATCCTCACAGAAAATAGTCCAGCGGCGTTAAATCGCACGATCTTGGAGGCCAATTCATGGGTCCGAAACGTGAAACTATGCGGTTACTAAACGTTTCCTTCAATAAATCAATTGTTACGCGAGCTGTGTGACATGTTGCGCCGTCTTGTTGAAACGAAAAAGTCAGTAATCATAGCTCTATAGCGGTCACCATTGACTGTAACGTTCTGACCAGCATCGTTTCTAAAAAAGTACGGACCAATGATTCCACCAGCCCATAAAGCACACCAAACTGTCAGTTTTTCTGGATGTAACGGTGTCTCAACATACACTTGAGTATTATCATCACTCCAAATACGACAGTTTTGTTTACTGACGTAACCATTTAACCAAAAGTGAGCTTCATCGCTAAACAAAATTCTGATGTAGTGAGTGATACGTATTTCGACCAGAACCAAAATAAATTTTGCACAATTTGAAAGCTTTGTTCAGGCGTCAGTCTGTTCATGTTGAAATGCCAAACCAAACTAAACATAAATCACTTGACAGCTGACAAAATGGCCGCCAGTTAAAAAAGTGTTGCCAACCTAAAGTTCTATACCTGTATAAAAACAGCCTTTATTTGGATTTGAAATATTCTCCGATATTAATGAAATTTGTGATAAAGAAAACTAAAATAACGGACACGTATTTTTTGCGGCCCAATCTCATGTTTTAGTGTTAAAAGTTGGGGGCAAAGTTAATATATTTTTCTATGGAAACATTTCTGAAACTAATGACATTCAGAATTTTTTGAACGCAGCTTTGATGTACTCGAGAAAATAAAAAAATGTACTGCAATATTGCTTATTTAGTGTATTGGGGTGGCCATTTATTTAACATATAGGTTAAAAACCTTTCGGAAAAAGTCGAATAAAAGCTGAACAATTACGAATATCGGAAATAGCTCAGACACCCCCTCGATTAAACTTAATATGCACTAATAACATACATATTTTTTGTTTGAACGACATTATTATTTGTTTTTACTACATTTGTTAGTTATTTTTCAACAGCAATTACCTTTGTCGCCTTTTTAACTGAAATTACAGTGGTTTTTGCCGTCATTTTTAGTAGATTCTACTGTAAAACTTTTTTAAGTGTATGTATGTTTATTTGCTTCTACTCTCTTATTAACTATTCCAAAAATTTAATATATTCCGTTTGTTGTTAAATAAAATTTGATTTAATTTTATTCCCTATTTTTTATTTTGTTATATCCTTCATAACAAAGTTATTTAAAGTACTTTCAAAAAATATCCTTATATAATTTGCTTTGGTTTTGAATTTGACATTGAATTGATAGCAAGCAATCAGCAATATGATGATGAGGCAATTACACAAAAGAAACAGATTTCAATGGTTATGGTTAATTTTAAACGTATTTCCTTAATAACATAACTTAATGTTGCAGAGTGGTAAATTGGTGGTAAAGGCAGTGCACAGTGTTGAAAATGTTAATTTTTTTTTAACAAAATTTCTTTGCACGATATCTTACGGGATTAAAATAGTCAAATTTCGGAAATTAGCTGAATCAGTTTTGATTGTTTGTGGTAAATGTTTTAAGTTCGATAAAAACGCAATAATAATTATTCAAAAACTGATAATATTGCTGATTTTTTTTGATTTGTTAAAATTACTATACAAATATTTTCTTAAAATCAATCATGAGAAAGTGATTTGACACATATTTGCTTAAAAAATCTAACTTTCCACCTACTGTGCGGTGGGGAGAAAATGTACATACCCAGTCAGAAAAGGGCAAGCGGATCACAGCTGGCAAGGCACTTTAGCGAGTGATACAAGTGCTGGCAACAAGTGCTTCCCCAATCCCAATATGATAACTTCATTGGACAAAATGTTTATCTGTTCAAAAAGTTTCGCACAAGCACTGGGGAAACAAAATTTTCAACGTTGGCAAAATGTTGGTAAACCCACAAAATAGGTGGTCTTAAAATTTGTTTTCCAAAATAAAATTTTCAAAAAGTTCATGTCGGGATTCGAACCCTGGAAGCCACATTGGTACCCGACAGCTGTAACCACTGAGCTAACGAGAAATATTGTACTTGATAGCTTAAAACCTAAGTAAATGATAACTGCGCAAATATGTCAGGTACTGGCATACGGGTTTTGATGGAAACAATTTGCCAACGTTAGAAAACAAAAAAAAAATTGGTCTTAAAAGAGATTTTCCAGGAACAAAAAAGTTTTTATGTGAAAACAATATTAAAAAGAATAAAAAAATCACAAAAAAAATGTTTCCCTGAAACCGGGATCGAACTCAGAACGTCACTCGTCAAAAAACTTTTTTTAAACAAAGCATCATCAATTTTATAAAATAAATGGTTTGCCAGTAGTTAGACTTATGAGCCGTTGGTAATTACTGACTGAATAGCACTGGGAAAATACTTTTTCCCAACGTTCGCATAGTGGTCTCAGCCTATTCTTTCCCAATAATGTTTTCTGTAAACCACTGAAATTATTGTAAACCAAATACTGACAAAACGCTTTTTAAAAATGCTGGTAAAGCATCCTAAGCATGTGTTGTATCAGTAGTTTATTTACAATTACTCGATTAGAAAGTGGTATACCAGTGCTTGATTTTTTGAAACACTGGCAGTTTCTGACGGGGTACTTATAAATAGAAATTGTGGCATTTTAAGAATTTTATTTTCGACTATAGTCAATGTATTGTTGTTTAGCTGTTGATTTCAATATAAATTGTATAGAATTTGTGAATTATTAGCGCCTGCTATGGATGTTATGATGGATTTAAAAGTTTTATACTTGGAATAGCTAAATGATGGTTACATTTAAAATAAAGATTGAATAAATATATATTTTAAAGTAAAACAAATTAGATTATTATTTGTGAAAGGCGTGGTAGAGAAGAATGAGTGTATTTTCTAAAAATCATAACTACATTGTAAATTTCAATTTTTCTGAATCAGACTGCGCAGTTTCTGGTATTGAACTTTCGTCAGTTACCCTGTTTTTTTTTTTTTTTTTTTTAATAATGTAATATTTCTTATGTTTTTATTTGTTCGATTGCGTCTATATGAAATTTTCTGTGCAATCACTGACCGTGGTATAGAAAAATTGATTTATAATGCCACATGCACTCGCACTACATGTTAGACAGAGCGCTATAGCGCACTGATCTATCGTCAGGTCGAGTTTTGTTGTGATTAAAACTAGTTTTATTCAATACATGGTGTTTTTTGTTCTTGCATATATAATCTCAGAAGTACAACTCCAACACAACACAACAGTTCTATTTTTAGAAACTTACCTCACTCTAATGTCCACTGTTTTCCCATATGTTGTGAGTGATGCCACATCTATGATATAGTCTTTGTATATTCGATAGATGGCGCTTACTATATATGCTGTTTATACAAATTGTGGAATATGATTAGAACTTTATTCACAGATTTTTAATTAAGCTGTTGCGATATTGATATGGAGATATTAAATAATGTTCTTGTATGAGATATATATTTCTTAGCTTTAAAATGCATACGCGCAGAAAAAAACTGTAGGTATATTATCGAAGTGCTTAGTAATTATACAACTACAGCAGTTTCAAGTAAGTTTTACAAATTTCTTGTAAAGTATATGAAGTAGTATAGAATAGTATAGAAATTGTTTACTAGACTTTGTAAATCTTTTACTAGAACTTTGTAAAACTAACTTGAAACTTATGTAGTTGTATAATTACCAAGCACTTCGATAATATTCCTTCAGTTTTTTCTGCTTGTACGATTTTAAGAAATAAAAAATTTCATGTGTAAGTATATTTAACGGTTACTCCACATTCAAAATCCGCTGGTAATTTGTCAATCAGACTTTGCAGTTATATAGAATCTTGCTTCATTAAAAAATTTTTGTAATTTTTTTATTTGCCTTAATGTGTCCTCTAGTGGAAATATTAGCAACCAAAGTTGAAACTTTGACATAATATAAATCATAGACGGTTGAAGATATTTAAAAAACCTTAATTTTGTATAATTTCGTCAAAAAATTAAAAAAAATAAAGAGTATATAATTTTTTTTTTTGGCTTAACCGATTTTCAATTTTTTTTTTTAATAAATATTATTTTTTTTTTTTTTGACAATTTTTTAAAACTGTCATACGGCAACGCTGACATTATAATTTTTATCAGTGTAGTATTATTTAAATAAAAACCAGTCATTGTTTATGTTTTGAGTAAAAACGAAATAAGTTTTGTTATATTTGAGACTTTGTGTATTTTAAAATTTCTTGGTCCGATCGGTCAGATTGTTAAAGATTCCATGCAAGCAATGTACTAATTTTTAGCAAAGAAATGTTTTTTTTTTTCATATTTTCTCATTTACATAACAATCAGAAATATAAAAGGCTACGCTTTTTTTTTTTAAAAAAAAAAGTTCAAAAATTGATTTTTAATATAATTATTTGGCAACTCTGGATAACAGGCTTACCAAAGGTTTTTTATTTCCGATTTCAGTTTTAAGATTTTTAAATTACTTAATTATTTTTATATAGTAAAAATCACTTAATTATTTTTATCCAGTAATGTTACGTTTGTAATGTAAGAAGAAACACAGGTTCGATTCTTACGGGCATCAGGTTTTTGAAAAATTTTATAAGATCCAAAAAATAATACAATTTAAATTGAAAATCACTGATGACGCCCCGTCCATTAAAAAAACGCAAAAACTAGTCTAGTCTGTTTTGAAAATTAATACCCAGAAGACTTTGGTAATGGGTGCGATAAATTAATGGATTACCTTCCAATGTGTACTCCTTGCCTGTATAATTATTTTCTAATAACACGTAATGAGTTAGCGATAACTGGTACCATAATGTATTACTTTGTAATAATTACTAATTACCTTCAGCGTTATTTCGCAATATAGAGTAATGAGTTACCGATAATTGAATACTCATGGATTACCTAATTCACTAATAATTACCTAATCAAAGCGGCCTAAGCTGGAGAGAGATAAAACATCTTGCATCAAGAAGAACCGAATGGAACGATTTCGTTGTGGCCCTTTGTTCCTCTTAAGAAACCATAGGACATTATATATATATATATGGATTACCTTGTAATGATACCTCGTTACATTTACATTACTTCAAAACATAAAATAATAACTTACCGATCATCAATTACATAGGGCAATTATAAACGTAAAGTAATTGTAAAAATATCTTTTTGGAAAATATATTTATAGACACATTACTTTGGGATTTTTTGTAAGGTGTATATTTTTGACACCACGGACGAAAACACTAAGCATAGATTTAGATTAGATTATAGTGGCACTATGCACCGCGACCAGAAATTGGTATTTTGGGCTGCCAGCGAATACACCTTATAGGTTCAGGCTCCCTACGAAGCCAATTATCCTACCAGATGAACAGTTCCAAACGTCCGATGGCGTCACTATTCGATCACCAAAATAACGCACCCTCCTGTCGGAGAGCCTCGGACATTTGCAGAGAACATGCTCAGAGGTCTCGAGTTCCAATTCACAAAACGTGCACGTATCCGTAGATGATCGTCCCCGTGTCCTCCTCCGCAGACACTCTTCCACCCAGATACAGATAGCGAAGACCTCAGCCTGAAAAACGGAGGGATATTTGCCCATGGGCAGAGCACGCTGAAATCCGGGTCCGAGGACACCCGCCCCCAGTATCCATGTTCGACTGTTTCGAGCCATCCGTGAACCAGACCTGTGCACCAACCTCCGGTACCCAAGATCCATTCAACCACGTGCTCCTGTCGAAAATCACAACAACAAAGTGCCTAACAAATACTTGTACAGGCAGTATCTTGTCACTGACCCTAATAACCGGGTCATCAGCGAACATTTTCGCAATCTCAAGATGACCCTTCAGATCCCCACTCCTCATGCTGCCAATCTCCCGCAGCCTTAGGGATCCCATGCACGCAATCTCCTTTACAGAAATATGCAAAGGAGGAATACCCAGCATGACTCCAATGGCATCAGTCGGACATGATTTTGAGGCACCAGTGATACCAATACATGCCAGTAGATAAATCCTCTTAAGAGTCATCTGAGCCCCGAGTTGTTCAACCTTTGTCCACCACGCCAAAGAGGCGTATGTGACCATCGGTTTCACAATGGTGTTAAAAGACAAGTTGACCATTTGAGGTCTAACACTAAGCATAACAATTCATTTACATTTTAAGCTATCAAATATTATATGTAGTTGGTTAGAGTTCTCGCCTAACTATTTTTTTTTTTTTTTAAGAGAAGCAACACTTAGGAAATTCTTCCTATTAATTACTGTTTTGCTTTCTTTGGAAAGGGGATAGTGGAGAGATGAAAGGTGGTGAAAGATGAAGGGCTTTAAACATGGCAACACTGTAATTGCGCGAGATGGTAAGTCTTAGAACAGTTGTTGCTCGCCACATGATGTAGAGTTGGCGAATTTATTGAAGCTTTTTGTTTCATAGCCCTGATTCATTATTTTACTTCGGTGGGGTTAAGTGCTATGGGAACACCGATGGTGGGCGCGGCGATACATATAAGTGAGAGAAAATTCATACATCTTATTTTTGTTTTTCTAATTTGATGTTGTCGTCACCCGGAATCGAACCCGGGACCAGCTGTGTAACAGTCCAACGCGCTAGCCATTACACCATATCGCACCACTAGTTGTTAACAACCAGAGATAACATGTTCGAATCCCAACGTGACCACGTTATTTATTTAATTAAAAAAGTTATGTGTAATAATTTTTTTATAAAATTTTTTTAAGAAAATCTATTTATAGTCACATTACTTTTTCCCACCATGTGACCATATAAGTAAGCAGTTCCTTTAACCACTACAAGATATTGAGTCCACCCATTACTTTTATGCTCTTCGCCTGTAAAATTCATCAGTGAAGTAAGGTGTAATGTAATCCTTCGAGCCCTATGGCGATACATTACCTAACGCATTATTTGGTAATGTGTGGTTTCGCTGGGGTGTTTGTTATTTTTAGAAAACCTCAACCTTTCAAAATTAAATTTGTCAAATTCATATTAATTAAGAATTAATTGCGACTGTCTATATGACGTTAATACAGCACTGTACTGAAAAAAAATATAGCCGTTTTAAAATTACTGCGTCGAAAAAGGAGCACTGTGTCAATAATGAATTAAAAAAATTCAATCTCTTACGCCTACTAGGCGTATAAGTAATACATTATTTAATACCAAACACATTATTCATACGCTTACACTCAAAAAAAAGTCTGTAAAGTCAGCAACATGTTTGCAGGGAGGATCCTAGCAGAAAAATTACTAATATAAAAAAAAAATTGCTAAATTCAACATATTTTTTTGCTAAATTACTAATCATCAAACAAATCGAACGAATTCTTTAAAGAAAATTTCTATGGCCAAAGATTTTTACATATACAGTGTAATATTGATTTAACTAAATGTCAAGATTATTTCTTAAATTTCCTAATTTTAAGATTTTTGTTTGTAATACTAAACAATTCATCCATTACATTACGTTTCATACAATTTTTAGTGAAGTTTCAAGTAAAACCTAAAGATTTGAACACATTTTTAATTTTAAATTTAATTTAAAAAAAAGTTTTTGTTACTTTGAAATTTTTTTCGTAATTTTACGCATTGATTATTATCAGCGTAGGGTCTAAAATTATTGCATTTTGAGATGATCGGGTAAAATATTTTAATTATTTATGTATTTCTAAAATTATTTTTATTCGTTACTTGTACGATTAAAAGAATAATTTTCATATAAATTAATCGTTTGATCGTTCGATCAAAAATTTTTTGATCGTCTATTCGAACAAAATAAAAAACCCGAATATTTAACAACTAGGCCTAGGCTACTTTTAAAAATGTAATATTTGGAAATTTTTTGGATGGAGTATTTTTTAGATGGTATTTTTACCTATAATGATAAACAAATTGAAACGTATGCTAAACTCATTACAGGGAATAAAGTTAAATAAACATTTCTTAAGCTGTTTGAATGTGTTGTGTACACAACTTCAAAAATGGTTAAAAACACAAATTTTATCACTTTTAATAGCATTTCTCTCAAAATTGTGATGTGATGCAAAAATTTAGAAAACAGATTTGATATCAGCGATACAAAATCTGTTTAAAACTATATAACGCTTTTCAAACCAAATCTATGCAGTCCGTTTGAATTTTCATTAGTTTTTGACTTTGTGAAATATTGTTAAACTATTTTAAAACTTTTGCTATTTAACTATTTTCAAATGCGTTTTCCTTTGTATAGAAAAATCCTAACACACTTAAATCCTTTAATACATAATAATATAAGACACTAATTTAACTGAATTTGTTATCTTTTTAACCAGTTTCTTAAGTGTGTCATTAAAATTAAAAAGAAAACTAAAACTTTCTTGTTTCTTTTCTTTATTTAACTGTAAATATAGCTTTTAAAACGTACTTTAACCTCTCTCTTTTCAACTTTTTTTTTATCACTTTTTTCTCTTCTTGTCTATAAAATACATTTAACTTTATTAAGATTTCCTTATTATGGCTTCCTAGTTTTGTACTTTTCATATGTATGGGGAGGGTACTACGTACCATCAAACCAAACTTCATACAATTGCCAATGCTACAGATATGTAATGGCCTCATAGTGACCGTAACACAAAAAGGAAACAGCAACATGCAATACAGACGGGCTAAAAGAATGAAATAAGAAAAAAGAATTTCGTTTATTAAAATCTTAACAATAAAATACCCAACAAATTGAAAATACTATTTTAATGGTAAATGTTGCAGACGTACAGACAGTTAGAGTGAAATGAACCAGTGAAATAACCGAACCGGTCATCACAGCAACAGCACATAGAAACTTTTATATTTGTTGTTTTTATTCCTACGAGGACATACTCACAGATCGTCCTGTATTGTTATATGTACGTTAAGTTTTTAAATATACAATGAGCCTGAAATTGAAATGAAGTAAAAAATCTTGTTTTTTTACTGTTTTAAATAAATTCACTATGTAGAGAGAATACAGAATAAGTTTATCATTCCGTTTGTAAATAACTATACTAACAAGGGTCGTACCACGATCCGGCCCGACAGATCTTAATGAACCACGGATATGTTGTACAGAATAAAAATTTAAGGGACCCATGTTTTTTTTTTTTTTATTAGCTGCCCAATACAATGTTTGGGCGTTACTAAGTCGGGTCAAAAATGTACCCATTTTAGGTTTTTCGGTTTATTTCGTTATATTTACGGTAACTATAGACAAATTCGGTATGAAATGAAAGGTTTTTTGAAGACACATTCACTGGTGTACAAAAAATGTCCAAAGACTTTCAAATATTTTTGTTATTCAAAATGTTTGTTTTGAGTAACACTAAATCTGGCGTTTTATTAATGAATTGTGGTTGTATTAAGCAAAAAATAATGCATAGTAATGCCAATTTAATTTAGTCGAGGAGGTGTCTGAGCGTTTTCCAATATTCGAAATCGTTCTGCTTATATGCGACTTTTTCCGAAGAGCCTTTTTCTCCTAAGTTTCAAATAATTCAAAAATGTAGCAACTCTGGGTTCACTATGTACACAATATGGGTATTAAAATTTTTGTTTTTTTGAGTGAAAACACTGGGTCCATTATGTGGACAATATGGGTATCAAAATTTTTGTTTTTTTTTTTAAGTAATTTAACCCTATGTACAAAGAAATTCAGTTTTCGTAAGTTAAAGACATATTTTCATACAAAACCAAATTAAATTTAACCCCATTTGTTAACCCTTAAACGTTAGATTGAGCAGCTAAAGAAATATGTGTCTCTTATTTTATGCGCATGTACAACATATCCAAAGTTCATGCGTATCTGTATGTTCGATTCGCGATGCCTCCTGTGTAAGAGATTTCATTAAAACTCGTATATATCTCGTAAATTTATGTAAACATTATTGTTCGTCAGAAAAGTATAAATTGTAATGTAAGAAGAGCGCAGGTTTGATTCTTACAGCCGGCAGAAACTAGTCTAGTCTGATAAAATATTAATAGTGTTTATAATTTTTAGAGAAAAACGTTTATTCTTCTTCTTAACCTCAACATTTATTTTGTGATATCATCACTTTTTAAAATATATTTTTTCATTAATAAAAATGGAGTTATTATTAATTCTAAATTTACACTGCTTTCATATTTCAACTCCTATCATTTTCAGAGAAGTCGTTCAAAATGCTATAACTTTTGAAGGAAATATCCTATTTTAGTGCGCTTTTTGTTTTGTTTGTTGAATAAATAAGACATTTAAGATATCGACCATAAAAGGTATCGACCATAAAAATCGAGTCACCTCGTGTTTTTGTTTAATTTCAGCACAAAACGGAAATGTACAGTAGGATAAAGTAAAGATAAAGTGATATAAGTTTTTGGGGAATTATTATATCGCTTTAGTTGTCACAAAGCGAAATGTTTTTCGAAAACGCAGCCGGTGTACGCAGTAGGAACAAAAAAAAAAACTAAATTTTTTTTTGCAGTTTATCAATTTAGTCCGTAGTGAAGATCACTCTATATACCTAACCATGTTCCCAAGCCATCTTTTTAATAAAAAAATGCAAAAAAAAATATTAAAATTTCGCAAAATTTTTTTAAAAAATTTCAAAATACCTTTTGGACTTGGAGGTACTCGCTACTAATAAACTCAGGTCACGCCATACTCTAACCAATTGTAAATGTAATTGTGAATTGCAGATGCAAAAAACAGATATTTTTAAAAAATTTACGAAAATGCCTTATAAGTATGTGAAGTTCGTTTCCTGTTATGGGTGCTCTGAAATGAACTTGGTATACGCGAACTGTATAAAATTGAAGCGTTATTCAAATACTGTTCTCAAAACTCATTTCTAGTAAACGTCGCAAAAAGAATGCAGAATTTTAAAAATCGGAAAATTTTATTTTCACTTGTAAATTAAAAGTCAATGTATCTCCCAAGTCTAGTGACTTCTTTTTGGTTTGTATCTGAAAGCCAAAAACTATGAACCAAAAATAAAGGGTCCGCCATCTAATGTTCTTTTTTTTCAACTAGTGCTTATTTCGTGAATGGTAACACTTAGCTCATGTCTGATTTGACAGATAATTAGTTTTATCCTTCCGCTGAACGAATATGGTCCGTATGTTCGTTATCTTGTGAAAAAAAAGTGAAAGAAACTGGGATCCTCATCGCTAAACCAAAGCGTGAAAAGCCAAAAACAGTGCGTACACCCGAGAATATTGCTGCTGTGGCAGAAAGTGTGCGTGAAGCGCCATCAACATCAATTCACCGTCGTTCTCAACAATTGAACATTGAGACGAATTTTGCATAAAGTCCTTGGTATGACGCCATACAAAGTCCAATTAGTTCAGGAGTTCAAAAAAAAAGTTATTTGGCGGACCCTTTATAATAAATAAAAATACTCTTGTAAGTTTCAAGTAATTTTTTTCACTTTTCGGGTTTTAAATGGCCATCAATTCAGTTGGTCAAGACGTTCCAACGTGAATCTACGCATGCCATAGCTTTTATGTTTAGTCCATTTAACCCTTTCTATCGGTAATATTAGTTCATAAAACCTAAAGAAATAAGAGTCAATTTTAACAGTTGTGGAAAATCGTTGAAGTAGCACATATATCTTAATGTTAAATTTCGGTAGTCTTTATCATGTTCCAAAAGTAAATTTACGTACAATATAATAAAATATAAGAAGTTACCAATTTCTATTCGTTATTTCATCTAAGTATATCCTTGAGATTGCCCGATAACCGACACAGTTTCTATTAAACATCAAAATGAAAAAAAAAAAAAATTAGTTCATTTTATCCACTTTTCCAACCCTGCTTTGATACCATTTCTTTTGCAAGTGGTTTTGACTTCTTTTTTATTTGCATTTTATGTTATTTTCATTACGTCCATTTCTTATTTTATTTTTCCTTAAATTGCATGCAGTAAAATAGGCTATAAAAATAACTTTTTGTTCTGTAGAAAAAGGCAAAAAAAAAAATCTGAAAAGGCTTTAGCGAAATACAAAAGAAAACATACACAATGTAATTTATCGCGTTACTTCCGCTAAATTGGTGTTGATTGTGGTCGTTGTGACGCCAACCATAAGAAAAGGGAGTAAGTAGTAGAAAGCGACTCAAAAATTGTTAAATTAAAAATAGTCCATCCAAACAGGACTAATATTAACTGTACGTTATACTGAAAATATTGTCCTCAATTTTATGCTGGAAATTATAATGTGTAATTCTTTTCAAATCCGTTTTTTTTTTTGTATTTAATAAAAGTCAATGAATAAAATATTCATGACAATATAAATCTGGGTTAAAACCACAATGATTTACTTTAAAAAAATTTTTTATTTGACAGAATAATTATTTAAGGATAATGGCCTTAATATTTTTAAATTTAGGGGAGCCACTTATTTGTTAATAAATTTTAAATATATAGAGGGAGAAAATATACTATATGTTTATTGGCGACGAGGAAGTGTTGAAATCTAAAATTGATATTTTCTCAACTTACACTGAGAGAATTATCTGCATGTTACTAATGGACTTTTGCATAAGATCCATTCGTCCACTGAAACTTTTTATTAACTCGATGCAATTTTTCATAATATTACGGGAAAAATAAAGTAAACTTTAGCTGAATTGAGATTAGTTAGACGGTCTCAATAATAAAGTTTAATTGAAAAAAAAACTGTTTTCTTTCATAAAAGCTATGAAGCTTTTAAATCATTTTATGAAAATTTTGTTTTTTTTTGTAAAGAAAAGTTTCATGGATTTACTAAAACATTTTGATATTTTTGTCCAACAAAATTCTCTGTGTATAGTTGATAACTAGGGCAAAGAATTTCATGCAAATGCGAGGTTGTAGTCAGTAGCACAAAATCGATGTTGACCAAATATTTTGCTGCATATTTTGTTATAAATGCTTGTTTTTGTATAAGGGCTTGGTTCTTAAATTTGAAATAAAATAAGAATAATAAATGCATATTTGGCTACACATGCATAATTTATGGCATATTTTGGAGTTTTTTGTAGCATATTTTGTAAAATTATAGTTAAGTTTTAATTAAAAATAAACAAAATAATACATTTGCTGTGGTATAATGGTTAGTGCGTTGGACTGTTACACAGATGGTCCCGGGTTCGATTCCCGGTGACTACGACATCAATTCAGAAAAATAATCGCATCTCCCACCTTCGGTGTTCCCATAGCACTTAACTCCACCGAAGTAAAATAATGAATCAGGGCTATGAACCGAAAAGCTTCAATAAGTTCGCCACATCTGCATCAGGTGGCGAGCAACAACTGTTCTAAGACTTATCATCTCGCGTAATTGCAGTGTTGCCATGTTTGAAGCCCTTCATCTTTCCCCACCTTTCATCACTCCACTATCCAATTTCCAAAGAAAGCAACACATTAATAAATAAAAAAAAAAATATATATATATATATATATATATATATATATATAGGGTGGGCCGATTTGTAAGGACAAAAATTTGTCGATATTGTACCATCGATTTTTCGATAGCTTTTGGCATAAGGAAAAAAAGTTCCACTACGACATATCAAAAAAATCATTTTCGAGGCGCCCAAATTTTAGTTTTTTGATTTTTTATATTTTAGGTTATTTTAGTAGGTAATAAAAAAAATCGGCTGATTTAATTTTTTTTTTTTTAATGTTAATTTTCCAATGTGACATACAAATATACATTGCCACATACAATACAATATAACATATGAGCGCGTGAGAATAGAAATACGATTGAGAGAATCGTACATATAGGACCGCATCAAGAAAGAGTACTGTATATTATACATAGTTACCATTTGTTAGACATTTATATTGGATTTAATTTTTAAACCAAAATACTCGAGCAATAAATCGATCTTTGAAAATCCAAGAAATTTACAAGCATATTATAAAAGTTTTTAGATTCTAAACGTTTTTCGTAAAAATACTATTAAAAATTTCCCAATATGGCTCTGATTATTTCAACATAGTTTTGATAAAAATTATAGCGCCATATAATGTAATAATAAGTTTTTGGACTAAAATTTATTGATTTTTTAATAAATACTAAACTTTTTAAAATTTTTTGGGAGTTTTGCATTTCAAGCGATTTTTATTTTGAGAGCCAGCCCGTTTTTGTGTCGTAGAGTTGACAACCTTGAAGAGAAGAACCACAGAGTAATACACTCTAACCCACGAACAGTAAACACACACAATGACGGAGATTTATTTCACATACATTATTTTTAAAAAGCCGGACTTTGTTGAATATACACATAACAAACAATTTTAAATTTTCTCTAGCAAGAAAAACAGACAAAATATAACAATGTTTACCATTTTGTTTTGGATTTTTTTTTGTAGTAAAAGTTTTTGATTAATATGTGTACAAAAAAAAATACTCTCTGTGAAGTTTAGAATTCTGAAAAAAATAATTAAAGCTCGATTTTTTCATTTAAAATTTGGAAAACATCAATTGAAGTTAATATTTTTCATTTAAAAATACAAAACCTTAATCTTAAATTTAAAAAACGCAAAAGTTGTTAGTAAATTCACCCACAAATGCGTAGTTTTTTTTTAAATTTATTTATAATTCCATTCTAAGGCTCAACCACTTCCCATCGCAACGGAAATAGGCAGAGATTATTATCATCAAAAAAAACCCAACAAAACAGAAAATCTTGCAACTTCATTTAGACCAATAAGTCTTCTGGTGATATTTTCTAAAATATTCGAAAAAATTCTTTTACGAAGACTATTGCCTGCTTTAGAGAAAAATAATATCATCCCCGAACATCAGTTCGGCTTTAGACACAGACATGGTACTCCAGAGCAAATTCACAGAATTGTTAATTCTATTACAGATGCTTTTGAAAACAAACAATACTGTTCTGCGGTATTTATTGATATTCAGCAGGCATTTGACAGAGTGTGTCACACTGGATTACTATATAAGATTAAAAAGTTATTGCCAGCGCCATTTTATTTGCTCTTCAAAAGCTATTTATGTTAAAGATACTTTTACGTTAAGGTTAATGATTCGATTTCAGAACTTCATGCAATACAGGCTGGAGTTCCACAAGGCAGTGTTTTGGGTCCCACTCTATACACAATTTTCACGTCTGACATGCCTACCATCGATAACGTTCTTGTGGCGACTTGCGCAGACGATACAGCATTTTTGGCAACCAGTGAATCACCCATTGAAGCGTCTATATCTATACAACATATGCTCATTGAATTATGTCTGTGGCTGAAGAAATGGAACATCAAAGTTAATTGCGAAAAATCTCAACACGTAACATTTGGACTCAGAAAAGGAAATTGCCCTCCAGTTATTCTCAATGAAAATATTATTCCATTTAGTGATAGAGTCAAATATCTTGGTATGATACTTGACAGACGCCTAACCTGGAAACCTCACATAAAAAGTAAATCTGATCAACTTAAAATTAAAACAAAGAGATTGTATTGGTTAATTGGGCAGCATTCGAAATTGAATCTCAATAACAAATTAAGAATTTATAAAGCAATTCTTAAACCTGTGTGGTCTTATGGATTGCAACTTTGGGGTACTGCCAGTAATTCTAATATTGAAATTCTCGAAAGAT
Source organism: Delia radicum (assembly GCA_021234595.1). Lineage (NCBI taxonomy): Eukaryota > Metazoa > Arthropoda > Insecta > Diptera > Anthomyiidae > Delia > Delia radicum. The sequence continues at coordinate 207,045,503 of CM037853.1, forward strand.
ATCAATCCAATAACAAACAAAGCCATCAGAAACAATCTTTCCATGACAACAGTTAAAAACGAAATAAAATCTATTAGCGAGAAATATCTTCAAAGGTTAAGTAATCATGTCAATCCTGCCGCCATCTCATTACTAGATCCTACTGAGGAAATCAGACGACTTAAACGATTCCACGTTTTGAACCTTCCATTCAGAAGTTAAATCTTAATTATCAATAATTTTTAAACTAAATTCAATATTTTTCACTATAAAAATTTTATATTAATTTTATGCTTAATAACTTATTGGAGTTATTAAGCTCCTGTGATGTAAATAAAATAAATGATTATATGTCTTTCATTATACTTGATCAAATAATTTATAGCTTTCTAAAATTATGTTATTAGTATATTCCTTTTTTTGCTAGTCGGTTTTCAAAAATTAGTAAAATTAAATTAGTTAAATTTGCAACCAAAATTAGTAAAAAATTTAGTAACTTGTAAAATAAGAGTAGCAAAAAATTTTACTAAAAAACAATTTTATACTAAAAATGAATATAATACTAGGAAAGTTAGATTTGAAACTGTTTAACTAATTTGTATAATAACTTTTTTTTTTTTGAGTGTCTGATAAAAATTCGGGTTAAAGAAAAAAATTCCACCAAAATAAAAAAACTGCATACATTTTGTTGATTCGCGATATAAATTATGCCGCGTATTGAATTTTTTCTATGAATACATTAGCAGATTGTATTAATTACAAATTTTTCTCAAAATTGGTCCAGAACACCGAGAAAAGTGTACTAAATTTGCAAAATTTCAAAATATTTTCGTACATAGATGGTGTGTACTTGCCCAAGAAAGATTTTGATACCGATATTGATATGATTGAAACATAGTTTTTTTTGGTAAAGCGGTAGCTAGTGCGAATTGCGACTAAGGATTAAAATATGTCAATTTGACATTTAACAACCAAAAATTTCCGTACAAAAAACCTAAAAAAATATTTTTTTTACAGAATATCCCTGAAAAAAGACTGATCAAAAAACCCTTACATAGAATTATAATATTGTATACGTTCTATTTGGTTAAAATACAAAATTCCTTGAGAAACCAAAAAAAAAATTGAATTTTTTGAAAACGTCACAGCTTACGAAATATTCTAAGGATCATCATACAACAAACCAAAGTACATTTTGAGGGATGGACAAAAGAAACTTTTTTCGTGAGTCGGTTTAATGTTCATACATATGCTTGTCTCTTTATAAATATTTAATTGTAGAACAATTTATAAAATTACTGTAATAAAAAAATTGTCACGTAATTTTGGTCGTGTATTTGTCTGTAGTGTAGCCAGATAAAATTTACCTCATGTCTCACATTCGGAAAGTTAAAATCTTCTAAAAATCCATAAAATATATTTAATACCCAAATGCTCACTCGATTCTTGGCATATCACTGCATAGCAACCATTTTTTATTTGTAGTGTTTTTTCTTTTATTTTTTTTTTAAGTGGTTGTTTTGCTTTATGTTTTCTCTGCGCACTCAAAAAATATAGCTTTTCTGTTGGCCAGTCTGTAAGCATATTGATAAGCGGAATATGCTTACCTTGTAAGTAGAATGCTCTAAGCTGTAGCATTACTAACTCTTACTTGATTTTTTTATATCCTTTGGTCACATGGATAATCATTTTTGATGCATGTCCAGACATATCCTTTTTTCAGGGATATTCTGTAAAAAAATTTTTTTTTTAGATTTTTTGCTTGGAGATTTTTGTTCGTTAAATGTTAAATTTACATATTTGAATCCCCAGTCGATTTAAGTTAATACGTGTTTCAGCTTTTTTTTAAATTCGCCCTAGTTTGCATTTTACCAGAAATGCAATATAGTGGGGAAACTATGTTTTAATCATATCAATGTCGGTTTCAAATTCTTTGACAAACTAAAAAAGGAACTTTTTGGGAAACCGTCCAGTTCACGGGATCTTAATACTAGGCACGAAATATTTTGGCCAAAAGTACATTTTGGGGGGTGGCTAAAATAAAATTTTATCGTGAATCGGTCTAATAACTATACTTCTCTTATAAATTATGTAGATTGTAAATCTACATAATTTATAATTTGTTTTTCAAAATTCTGCCATTTTCGCCCAAACCGGACAGAAGACTTAAAATTGGAAAAACCATCGCTTTAATTTGGATATATGCTAAAATTTAAAAGATTGCTCGAATGAAAACAGCTAATATTTTAAAAATCACTAAAAAAGACAAAAATTGCTATTAATTAGAAGAAGTCTTAAAAAAAATATATTGCCAATAATTTAAAAAAATCGTTAAAATAATAAAACATCGCAAAAACTGACAAAAATTGCTGAAAGCAGAAAAGTAGCCAAAACTGCAAAAATCGTTACATTAAAAAAAGCGAAAATATTGAAAGTGAAAAAATTTACATCATTAAAGAAAATATGGCAAAATTGCAAAAATCGCTATGAAAAAAAGATAAAATTTAAAAAATCAATTATACACCCAGAAAAGGGATTGGTTGGAATTCGGTCGAAACCATTAAAATTTATTTGTCCTATCAATTTGGAACAACCAATAATCGATTAATAAAGTAAAGCTACTGTACTGGAGATTAAAGAGGTGGAAAGGGAAATAAGAAACAATAAATTTATCCAATTATTGTTATTTCCAATCAATTTTTAAAATAAAATTCGGTTAGTAGAACCATTTATTTTGTTATAATACAAGGAAATTTGTACCATCTATCAAATTTTTTTAAAAATTATCGATAATCAAAAGGGGTATTCGAAATCAAATATGGCATTAAATTAGAGTTTCAGTAGTACCAACAGAATTGTGGGTTACATTGTTTATAGAACCAACTAATCATTGGTATTTTTGGACGAATTTGAGACAATGTTTGATTTCCTAGCAAAATATTTAAATACAAATTTGGCACTCAACATTTATAAGTGTTTGTGATGTAGTGGGTAGGAGAGTTTGCCTTATACTCCGAACTTCTGAGTTCAAATCTCGGAAGAGACAAACACAAAAAGTTTTTTTTGTTAAATTAAAATAAAATATTCAAACATTTTATTAGCGAATAAGGTAATGCAAATTAAAAGTGATTGTGGTGCAATCAGTAGGACAGAGGCATACTAATCTAAAGGACACGGTTCAATACCAGAAAATCAAAAAAAGGGTTTTTAATATCACTAAAATTTTGTGGAACGTAATAATATTTATTTGGAATGTAATATTGGGTTATTCAACAGAATATTAGCTTTCACGACTAAAACTGAAATTTAACATTATGATAGTTGTCGTAACCGCCAGAATTTGATTGGCAACAAATTCGGTGGCAACAACTGGGACTATTTTCTGCGTGTAGCGTTAAAAAACTTCAATAATAAAAAAAACACTAGATTTGACAAAATCGATAAAAAAAAATGTTTGTGATATATTTACTAACTTTTTTACTTCAGTCAGGAAGGAATGTTTTTTGTTTGTGGTGTCCCACTTGGTATGTCTATTTTTAGCAGGTGAAAAGTACACTAAGGATATTATGGAGGTAAAGACGACAGCAATTGTGGTCAAAAACAAATGAAATTTCACTTGAAGAAAGGACGTCTTACATTTCATTAAATTCAACTAACAAATGTCATTTGTTGTTACTGTCTAAAAAATTACTAGCAATTCTAGTAAAAATTAAAAACATATTTTAGTAAAAAAATAAACAACAATTTATTTTTTTTTTTTTTTAAATAACAAAAAACTAATTTAAAAAATTAATGTAAAATCATAAAACAGTCATATGATGTGGTTTGTTTTTTAAATGAACTACAAGATTAGTAAAAAATTAAATTTGTTCTACAAATGCCTGACATTTATATTAAAAATAATGAAACTGTATTACAATCCAAACAACTACATATTTTTAAAGCAGAAGTTTCCTGAGTGTATTTCCTTCATGTGCTCTAAGAAGCAATAAATACATGACTTCGTAGGCAGCGACAAGCGCTTTTTTACGTATTGACAATATAAATGCTTCATTGTATTTACTTTTTACTGCTTCAAAAGAATGCATTCAAGATGATAAAGCGTTTTGTAGTTACTGTTCACCAAATCAAAGTTATTTTTTGCTGGGATGTATGTACATTAAAATTGCAAGTTTAATTTTAATAATGTGAAGTATGTAATAAAAATAATGTAAAGGGAAATAATGTGTAAAATAAAAAATAAAAATTTTATAAAATTGAAACATATTTTTTAAACTTTCTCTATTTTGAAGTTTTTTAAGTTTAACGATACTATTTTTAATTTTAGCAATTTTTTTTTAATTTTACCATTTTTTCTTCTATATCTAGCTGTTCTTTCTTCTGCGATTTTTTTTTATTTCTAGCATATTTTTGAATTTTAGCAATGTTTTTTAATAATGAAGATTTTTCACTTTCAAAATTTTCTTTTTTTAGTAAATTTTTTATATTGTAGCGCTTTATGTCATTTTATACATAAAACTTTAGCCATTTCACAGTACATACTGAATTTGCAAAACATTTTTTAACGTTTAACAAATTATAAAGTATGCGTGTAAAACGTATTGAACAAATATTAAATAGTGGCTAACTTGCTTAATTTTAAAGAAATAATCAACAAATTGAAATCATTAAATTTTTGTTTCGGTTTTTTGACCCTTTTCTGTAATTAACAAATTTTATTGCTATTAATTTTATCTTTTTATTTTAACCCAAAACGTTTTAAGTTTTTCGCTTTTAAATCTGTCTAGTCTGATTTGTGTTTTATTTTATATTGTAGTAGAAATAGTAATTGTTCATAGCAACAGTTTAAATCTTTATGACCTTTTTTGTATTTTATATGGTTGGCTGGTATTAGTTTTAATCTGTAACTATGTAATGTTGGTATTTTTTTGATTGTTTTGGTGATTAATAAAGAAACAAATTGCGAAAATTAAGAAAGAGGTTTTTAATTTAACTGATTTTAGACAAGATAAAATAATAGCGATTTAAAAGGTTGATGCTCTAGTTATTTGACTTTGAATGAATCATTGAATGGATGGATTTAAAAATTAAATATAAATTGTTAAATATTTTGCAATTATTATTTTAGAAAAAAAATTAGTTCTAAAAAAGTTGTTATATTCAGTCTTGCGAGGCTCCAGGGGTGGAAGGAGGGGTATATTGAAAAATCAGAAAAGAAAAAGGGGAAAGAGAAAATAGAGGAAAAAAGGACAGAAAAGTATAAACAAATAAAAAATTTGTTATGCATAATTAGATGAAATTTGAAAAAGTTATAAATTGTCAAAAACGTGAATTTCGTTTCTAACTAGGCCGCGAACATAAAATATAAAACATGCAATTTTTTATATTTTACGTTCGCGGCCTTTTGATCGAATTATTATTAGTACCAGATAACCAGAATATGCTCTAAAAAATCGATTTTTTTTTTGTTTTATTAATTAATTATTATATAGCTATATAACTAAAAATTATATACAATTTCCCTAACCTAGCACTAGCTACTATGGCTTTTGGCGCGTTGTAGCGAAAACAGACCAGTGCCTCTTATGGGAATCGAACCCACGACCCCCGCACTGATAAGCTACCAACTAGCCTACCGGGGCGCACAATAAAATCGGCATGCTTCTTTAAAAATCCATATCTTAAAGCTTGCTTATTCAGTAGTCTTAAAACTGATATTTAAAATTTACAAAAATGGTTTGAATTTTCAAAACACAAGAAAATTTTGTCAAAACTTTGGATTTTCAAAAAAAAAAAAAAACGAAAAATATGATAAAAATTTTTTTTTGTTTTGCTCCAAAAAGTACAAAAATGTGCTAAAATATTTGATTTTTTTCCCAAAAAAAAAAATATTCTTACGATCATAATATGGAAAAATAGGCAGTTATGAGCAAAATATGAAAAAGCTATGCTCTAATAAATCAATGCCAGAATTTGTCAATTTTTCTGAAACGGATAAATATCTCATCCATTTTTCAATAGAACGCACAGGAAAAAAACAGGATGCAGCATATTTCTGGTTGCCATACTTATTTAATTTTTGAACAGCTGTTCGATTTCGACATCTATTGGTTGGAAATGATAAAAATTACTAGTGTATAAAATAAAAATTTAATTTAAAATTTAATCGTATAAAATTTATACTCTGAATCTATTCTGAGCTTGAGTCATCTACATCTATTAACATCTCTACAGTTTCATTTGGCGATCTTGCTGATTTTTTTATGAAATGATCTAAAGTTTGCTGGATTGTAATTGATTTTTTTCCAAATATATTTCCTTGTAGCAATTAATAGCGTCGGCAACATTTCTTGAGGCTTTTAAACTGCGATCTTCGTCCGGATCACTATTTTTAAATGCTTGCAATATCAACTGCATCGCTTCAGATATTGACTTTTTGTGTTCTGATTCACATTGTTTGTTAAAAAGGAAATGTGTTTCTACACATATTTCCATATTAACTACGCAAATCGAGGCATTTACGATGCAACTTCGAAGTCACAGAAACTGTTTAAACGACGCATCTTCGAAACTATGCAAATCGAAGTGACGTAAACCGGGGTATTAGTGTATTGTAGGCCGTGTCGATTTGTATGGATCAAAATAAGAAACTCTGCCGTAGGAACCATACCTCTAAAACGAATTCTGATGTCCCGACTTTTGACCCGTAGGGTTAAATTTTGAAAAATTCCACTTTGACCCATTTAGAGTGCCCCAATCGAATCCAACCCAATGGAATATAATTTATACATTCAGAGCGTCTTACTGCTAGAGCGTCTTCCGGAGAAGAAATAGAGACCCTAATCTTGGAAAGACTCCTCCTAATTTCTGAAATATCTCTATCGCGAGATTTGTACATTTTGCTTTAAAAACACGGCTAAAAAGGCCCTCTTTCAACTTAAATTTTAACCCCTTAGCGGTCACCTAGAATGATGATTTGTGCATTAATCTGCTAGCGCGTCTCACGGAGAAGAAGTAGCTCCCATAATCTTGGAGAGATTAATCCTACTTTCTGAAATATCAAAGTGGGCTTTTTCAAAATTTGACCCTACGGGTCAAAAGTCAGGACATCAGAATTCGTTTTAGAGGTATGGTTCCTTCGGCAAAGTTTCTTATTTTGATCCCTAGAATACGATTTTCCTTGAACGTTGAGCGATTTTTAAATCGACCCGTCTACCTAAACTTGGTCATCGTTTCTCTCAATTCAAAAAAACAATTAATATGAGTTATCTGAACTCACTTTCAACAGGTGAAGAGGGGACGCGAATTAGGGTATACAGACCAATTCATAATTGAAAACCTTTGAGTTTTCGGTAAAATGAATATACTGAGCTTTCTTAAAAGTAGTTTTTTCCGAAAATTTAATAATCTCAAAATTAAAAACTATAGCTCAAACAACCAATATAGTTCATGAGATTTGAACAGCTCTTTCAACAGCTATTTGAGGAGTTTCATTAACGTTACGATGTGCATTTCCCCACCAGTGGAAAAAATCCAACGCAAATTGATAATACATTTTTGTTTCTCTAGTCTCAAACTAAAATTTGAATTGAAGATTTAAGCTTGAGGTACCTTCCTAGTTGATACTATTTAATAATTTTATCAAAAAAATTTACAACAGATCTAAACAGTAAAAATTAAACCATACATACATAAATTAGAAAGTGTGAATGGACTGGCGTTTGTTTTTTTTTTTGACTAAAATATTTACAACATTTCTGTAAATGGCAAGTAAAATAAATTTTTTGTATGGTAAAAGTAATATACATATATACAATCTAACCAAGTTGCAAATGACCATCAACATGTCACAACATGTGATGTCAAAAGCAGTGTATATGTGTGCTTGTGTGTGTGTGGTGTTTATGGTACATACATATAGACAAAACTGTCCGGAACGGAAGTGCATGCCATACATTAAAAACACAAACATCAACAACAAAACAGTAACAATGTTGATGATAAATTTTTAAACGAAAATCATAAAATAGCAAAAACTCACTAACAGAAATCATTACATACATACATATATTGTTAATGTGCATACATGTATTGTTAATGTACTATATATAACGATGGGTCGGAACATAATGGAATAATCAGACCAACTATTGACAGTGTGTAAAAAAAAAAACTATCGCTATAGCGACTTTCTAGCGATAATCCTCAAGTTATAGTCAGAACTTGAAAAAAAAAAACCTTATTCTAGAAAGTGTTTAATAAACCCCTGGTAACATGTCTTAAAACTAACCTATTACATGTACCAAGAGTCAACTAGGCCGCTCTAAGGAAAACTTTGTATTAAATTTACACTACCGGGGTCAATCTTTTTTCATAGGGTCCTTCCTTATTTTAACAAACAAGTCAATTTTGTTAGTCCGACTTTTTTGTGAAAGGAATCTTAAATTCGGTGTCGTACTATTTGATATATATTTTTTTGGTTGCAATTATAAACAATACTGGAAATCCGTTTAAATTTTTATTGTATGTTTACAACAACATTTAAATTTTTGTTGTTCAAATATTGTGATATTTTTTTTTCTTGTTTTTAACCCTTTCAGAAACAACGGTTAATATATGTCTTATTTTACTTTTAGCTATTTTAGTAAAACTTTCAGCACGATTTTGCGAGAGATGTAGCACATACATAACATACCAATAAATTCCAGCCTGATAATTTCAGAGCCTTACAAGGTCAACCCAAAAGGCATAATTACACACAAAGAATAAATTGGTTTAAATTCCATTGTAACCAACAAAATTTAATCAGTATATTCCAAATCCAAATACATCAGCTTATAGGCCAATTCCTTGGAAATTTTTCGGATATACCTCATTTTCTAATATAAAACAACTTTAAGCGTTTAAAACAACTCAAAGCGTATTCACATATTAGTAACGTCAACTATTTTAATTGCGGTAAACAAACGATATATTTTTTTGTTATTGTGAAACATGTTGAAAATTTGTTCAAAATAGACAAGAACAGTTAAAGTAATGCGTATATTCATAGTTTGAATGTTTGTTCTACCACAAGTCCAAAAATCTTATATGATATTGTCATATTAGACTTTATTTGTTGATTTTCAAAAATGTTGATCATTTTGATGATAGACAATACAATGGTTTCATTAGCATCAACCAAATCTTCAGTTGTAAATATAATTTTTATAAGTATTTGAATAAAAACCACCCATTATTTATGTTTTGAGTGAAAACCGAATAAATTTAGAATATTTTACGGCTTGTTTTTACGTGTATAATTTCAAACGAACGTGTGGCACCCAAACGAATACTTACGGAAATGAGTTTTTATAATTCGTTCGTCTGACTTACGTTTGAGTACGTAAAGCTTTATGTTATGTCAAACAGTAGAGATTGCCATGACATTCTTTTTAGGTTTTTGTTAGCTATTTTCATATACCAATAAATGCTTAAATGCAGTAAGTTGGTCAAACAATTTTGCAAACCTTTTGATTCAAATAACAGACGGAAACCGTCAGAAAATGTGGATGAGGTGCTTGCAAAGCGATGCCAGATTGTACAAATATTTAGATCATAATATGGGACATTCTTACTTTAATAACGCATACGATCGTAGTAAAATAATGTGGATTTTCAAGGCAAGATGTGGTTTTATAGCTCTAAATACCAGCTTCAACAATATCCAAAGTATATGTACATTATGTAATATGAACGAGCCTGAAGATATCCAACACTTCCTAGGAAAATGCCCTATTCTAAAAGAATATCGAATAAGATTTTTTGGAAAAGTAATTTTATCAGAAAACGAAATAATTAATATATTAAATGGTGTAAATGATGAAACTTGGGATAAATTAGTTAATTTTATTAAAAACGCCCTATTATATCGCAAGGCTATAATAAATGAATTTGCCTAATTTCTTCCTTTTGTTATTAAATTTAAATACTTTAACAAATGATTTTTATAAAAATTGTAAAATTTCAATCAATTCAAACCTCCGACAGACGACTTTTGTCATTGTCGTAAGTTCAATTTCATTAATTTTAAGAAAATGTTGTAAACAAACTTAAGTGTATATTTTTGAAATAAAGAACATTTATCTATCTATCTATACCAATAACTAATTTTTCGGTTTTAGATGGCAACCCAACACATCAAATGAAATATAAACAAACACAGCTGATTTTTGCTTGAAAAAAATTTATTTATTTTGTTTAGAAAACAATAAAAGTGGTGATAAAAATATAATTTGTATAAAAAAAAACAAAAACATTTACAAATAAAAATGAAAAAAAATATAAATATAAATGAAAATAAAAATCATTATTCTTTTTTAATTGCAATTTTTTGTTAAAAAGTATTTTTTTTTTTTTAATACTAAATTGTGTTGCCTTTTTTCTTTGACGAATACTTTTCTGTGAACGTCTGCTTTTGACGTTTCAAATCGAAATGTGGAAACCAAAAAAAGTTACGAAAACGACAACTCTTACGTTTTCACTCAATTCAAAATGACATTACAGAACCTCAAAATGAATTTCTTCACTCATTTACACGAATGTTTTGAGTGACACGTCTTACAAAAACTGGCCGTTAGACTTTGTGTATTTGAAAAGTTCATCGTTCGCTCTGTCAGATTTTCAAAAATTATATACAATCGATAAACTAATTTCTAGCAGAGAAATACATTTTCATATTTTTCAACATAACAAGCAAAAATATTATAGATTAGGCTTTTTTATATTTGTGAATAATTTTTTAAATAAGTTCCATCGGAAAAGGTCAAAATTTTATTTTTTTCAAATAATTACTTGGCAACTCTGAATAAGAACTATTCAAATTTTTTGTTTTATTCACGATTATAGTCAAGATGTTGAATAATTGTTTGGTTTTTAAATCGCTCATTTCTCTTTTTCTAGTAATAAAATATAATCGTTTAAAAGTACTGGGTCGAAAAAGGAACACTGTATCAAAAATGAGTTAATTTATAAGTTTGAAGACCTGACACTCAATGATGAAAAATACAAAGAAATGTTTACATAACGAAATATTTCGTAAAATAAACCATGTTTCGTTAATTTTACAAAAGTTTTCATTATTATTGGCATTACTTTCAAATTTGTATGTGTTGATTATTATGAGTGTAAATATTTGTATCTATACTGGCACTAGGGGAATACGCTGCGTATGAGTAACATTAAATTTTATGTTGAAATTGGCGTTAATTTCGAGCAAAATAAAACTTAATTTATTTGTTGCTGTTTGCAACTTAAACTATTTAGTTTTAGTTGTTGTTATTACTATAGTTAAAATGATGTGATATGAGTGTGTAAAACATACACTGAGATAAATCTCTGCATCATAACAATGAATTTTTGCATTAGATCTATGAAATGTCACTGGAACTAATACATTGAGCCCTGTCTTTAAACTAATGCAGTTTTTCATAGAATTTAATGAAAAAATTCATGTTATTTAATACAAATTTCATAAGACTATTGAAAAATTTTCATTAAAAAAAAACTACGAAGGTTTTTCATTAAGTTTAGGAAATTTTTCATTCACATTGTGAAGAAAACTTCATCAGTTTTGTAAAAAAGTTGCATTAAAACTCGTCCAAGAAATTCTCTTTGTGTAGATAACCCGAACACACAGAAACATTTATATTAACTATTGCACACTTTACTACTACATAAGTAAGTTTATATATGTATACATATAATATCATATATTGAAAATACTATTTGCTCACACAATGACGTGGTCCTTTAAATTCATTCATTCACTCATTGTTCATTATTTTTGTCACACATACACATGGACAAATCTGCTTGTATTTGTGAGTTTCTGTTTTATATACGTATATTTATGACACTTGTGCTTTTGGCTGTTACTGTAGTTTGTCAGCTAATACTGACCATGATGCATTTCCTTCCCCTTTTCCCTTATTTCATTTATTAAGCTTTTTTTTTTAGCTCGTAGCTAATTTTTATTTCATTTTTTTTTTCCATATTTTGTGGCAACTGCACTTTGTGTTGTTTTGTTGTTAGCTGCAGTCCCCAAGAAACATTTTTTAATATGTTGTGGTTGTGGGTGAAACAGTTTTTAGCATTTTTGCTATTTTTTTGTTTAAATTGTTTAGAGGGGATTTTTGTTTAATGAATACGACATGTTGGGAATGACCTAATTTTTTTAACTAAATTTTTTTTGTATTTGCTTTTAATATTAAAATTTTATTAACCTAAAGTTGTAAGTAATACTGGAATTGTAAATAGTGTTTCTACGAAATATATTAAATTTGTTGCTATTTTGGAGTTGACCTCTATTATTTTTTAAATCGGTAAAATTTTTTATTAAAAGTTCAGCTGCGAGTTTCCTTCCTAAGGATGTGAAATAAGTAGGTCACAATTCTTACCGCGAGCACATATCATGACAACACGAATACTTGCAAGATTTAATAGTTACGTGTTGTTGCATCAAATTTTGTTGATGAATATTTTTATTTGTGATATTTATATATTAATACACCATTTCTTGTTAGTATTATTATAAGCAGCTGACGATTTAATCTGTAGCTGATTTTAAGGAATACTTCATGCCATTTTTCTTACTTATAATAAGGCTATGGGGACGAGTATGAGTATTACGAGTAACCTGATGTGCAAGCTAACACCGTCTCAGGTAATTAGGTGACAACTGTCGCTGAAACTCAACTGTTTTCATTCCGCTTTTTTCGGCTAGCCTGCCCAGAGGTTGTTGGCAGCCCCAACACTAGGATCAGACAAGGTGGCCCAATCAGTCGCTTTGTCCTAAACAACAATTATTACTGAAACCACAACTAATATCGATGTGGCCCTTTGTTCCTCTTAAGGAACCATAGGACATTATATATGGGGACGAGCCCTCTAGGTCGTTGAGGGTGGGTACGTGAGTGGCAAAGTCGTTCGTATAAAAAAATAAAAGAAAAGATATCTTTAATGATATTCAAGGAATGAGACCAATAGCTGTTTTTAAAGATACTCAGCAAATATAACCTAGTAATGTAAACCACGTCTCATAACTCCAAAGATTCTTGCAGGATCAAGAGAGGATTCGATTAAAAAAATATATAATACGACACAAAATATCTTTTAAATAACAGGATTTGTATTATTTAATCATTAAATTTTTTTCGATTGTCTTAATTGTCCTAGGAGTGGCAAAACAATGACATGCGTGTCAGTAGTTGTAGCAAACCCCAAAAGTATTGAAATGTTTTTTATTAAAATAGAAAATTGTTGAATAGTTAAAAATTAAAAAAGAAAAAACGCTGATATATACTATAAAAATAAGCTTTGGTTCTGAAAGGTAGGTACATACTAAAATATGTTTAAAAAATAAGAATTTTTATCAAAAAATTAAGATTAAAATATGCAAAAATATGCTATTAAGAGTGTCAATTGTTCTGTAAAGGATACTCCATTTTTCAATGCGTCACACAGAAAAAGACATGAAACAGCATTTTTCAGGTTGTCCTGGTAATAAAACAGATGACATTTTGTGAAACAAAAAACTTTAAAAACATCTAGGAATTTTAGATTTATAGAAAATTAAATGTTTCTGTGGGAAAATGTCTCACAATCGGAAAATTCCAATAAATTGGTTAAAATTTAATAAAAAAAAATTTAATTCTGCAATAAAATTGTAATTTTGAAAAAACCAAAAGTATAAAGACTTAAAAAAAGTTAAATTAAAGCCAGACAATCTTAACAACAATTCACACGAGAACTCTCAAAAAAAAATTGTAAAATAATCAAGAACTACAATTTTTCTTTAAACTACGTTTCCACTGAACGTGTTTTGGACGTATTTAGAAATAACACATGTTTTGTACATTTTTACCATACATTTTTTTCACCAAAACACATATTTTGCTCAAAACGCGTAAGTGGAAACATAGTATTAGTTTTAAAAGAAACATTTTTTGTGAATTAAAATTATTTTCTCTAATTTTAATTTAATTTTTGACAATTTTTTCGAATTTTTCGAATTAGTTTATAAAGCATAACAATTTTTATATTTTTTGCTCTACAGTTCCAGCCTGCTAAAAAATGATTTGGTATACAATTTATTAGCCACTTTATTGACCTTAAATTCTGAATTTCAAATTTTATTTTAAGTCCTTACATTGCCTAAAAATTCACAAAAATTTTCAAAAATTATCCCCGCTCCCTCAAAATCGTGAGCTGGATCCGCCACTGTGCAGGATTAATTTAAGGATGTAGGTGATATCTAGTCTGAGAACAAAAGCAGAATACTTGATTCTCAAAGGAAGTGACCCATATACTGCTCATATCGGAAAGGAAACAAAACTTGATATAACTTAACGGGTACAAAGGATATTTGCAGGTTCTGCAGAACGTCCGAAGAATTTGACCTATGTCTGACACACCAAACGGCGGAAATCTCCATAAAGTTGACCCGAAGAATATATTCAGAATATATGTATAAGGATATGTAAGTTGTGGCCAAATTCTCGTTTAAGGACAATATGAGTTTATTCAAGGATTTTCAAAGGATGTTGCTTATCTTGTAAAAACTGCTCCCAAGGGCAATTGCAGGATATTGTTGGAAAAGCCTTCTCAGCCATAATTGAAGTAAAAACCACTGAATATTGTTAATATGAATTTAATTTATATTTACTTAAACATTTAAATATTTGTCCCTTATTGTATATATTCGACTATTGTTTATACAACAATAAAATGAAATTAAAATATTTATTTTAAATTTACACAATTACATAATGCACAATTTTAATTTTATTTATTTGACTATAAACATTTGCCATCAGCGGCGTACCCAGGATTTTGCTTCGAAATGGTTGAGGGGGTGGGGGTGGGTGGATTGCAACATGCATGAAAATTATCAGACAGTTTAAAATATCGAGCCGCAACATTTTCTACATTTTTGAAACTTGTTTGATTGACGATTCCTCCTGGTTCCGTTGAAATTTATATATAAGATCAAGGATACAAAAGTTATAAAAAATTGGTAAGAAACATAACGGTCCAATTGCATATTTAGGGGGTAAAATGGATTTCAAAGTTGCTCGAAATTTTTTTGTTTTAAATTTTTTAATATTTTTAGTACTCCAATAGAAAGTACTCAATCACATTTTTATGCGATAAAATAAATAGAATAAAATTAGCAAACATTTTTGCTAAAAATACTAAAAATTAATTCAAAATGACGTTGCTTGAATACTGTTAAAATTGGCAGCTATTATTATAGTAAGAACAGCACAAATAAAAAAACAAATATATCTGTTAAATCATCAAAAATATTGTTCTATTCGAGCTAAATTTATCTTTAACTTAAGAATAATTGTTAAAATGTAACAAATCGTCAAAATCAAAAATCCCCGAAATTGCAAAACATCTCCAAAAATTGGGAAAAAAATTGTCAACATGTTTCAAACTTTAACATTTATTCCAATTTTTTGTCATAATAGAAAATTTTGTGTGCACCAAATTCCTTTTAAAATAAACATTTAAACATTTTAGTTAAAATACAAATTTTAGCCTTAAAACTGTATTCATAAATGAATATTAACTTTTACCCAAGGTTTAAAAGAGGTATTTTAACCTAATATACATTTATGAATACAGTTTTAAGACTTAAAATGTGTTTTAATTAAAATGTATTTAAAATATGAATTAAGATTATTTATGAATACGTGCGAAAAATTCCTACGGGTTCAAAAGTTACAGCCGGATTAGTGAGAGCGGATTTTTAATTTTCGCGCTACACGTACAGCAGCTGGTATATACTTGTTTTACTTGATACGTTGTACTTGGTGGTTGTTATTTCGTACCTATTTGAATGGTGGGTTTATACCTCAGGCATCTTTATACCTCATATAGTGAAATTTTTATTTTATATGCTCAGTTATTTGGCATCTTTTGCAGCGTGAAGTCGTGGTTTACCTTGGTGGTAAACTTTTTTTTTCTTTGTTCACAAACTTTTAACGCGTTTATCTCAAAATCATGTGTTTCGTACTGGTTGCGGCACTAGCGGGTTCATTTTTTGACGAAATTTTTTTTTGTATTTTTTTAAACTTGATTCGCTATCGTATGACACGAGCTTTTTTTAAATTTTTTTTTTTTCGATTTTTTATGAATTTTTAAAGTCAATATTTTTTCGAAAAACACATTTTTAAATTTGGAACATCACCAAAAATTGAAAAAAAAATTTTAAAAAAAGCTCGTCTCATATGATAACCAATACTGTTAAGATGTTTGTTTTTGACTGAGTTATGAATTTTTTAAAAAAGATCTGTTTTTTCTGCCGCGAATGTAATGTCCCCTCTTAAGGTTTATGTTTGCATTTTTTTGCCTAACAACAGTAAACTAAAGTTTTTGCTGATTTTTAGCAAATTAAATTAACGAAAATTCAACTGCAATATAATTAGCAAAAATACTTGCTAATTTTATCCGGCTTTTCTGCAACGTAATTTTTTACAAATTTTTAGCAGCTTTTTATGCTATTTTTGAAAGTTTTAATTCTATGACTGACTGTATCGTAATGTAAAGTATTTTCTGCTTAATAAAATTTTAAACTCACAAAAAGTTATAAATTCATAAAGTAAAAAATAAATCGAAATCAACGGGCTAACCTGGGTACGCCACTGTTTGCCATAAACAAATTGTTCTACAATGAACAAAGTAATTTGCATTAATAAATAACACAGAAAAAACAGCACATTATGACAAAAAAATTACTATAAATACATTCATAAAAAATCCCATACAAATAGTCTTCAATTTTGGAAGAATTAAATTTCAATTGACAGTTGTAGTTAAATTAACTAAGAATTTAGCTAAATCAACAGAACTTTTAAGCTTAATCAACAGAAAATTTCTGCTAAAAGGGGCTTCCCGGATCTGATCAGAGCAGTGGCGGATGCAGCCCAAGCATTTTGGAGGGATATTTCTTCAAAACTTACGCAAATTTTTATGTATTTTGTTGTTTGTTTCGGTTTTGATTTTGATATCGTTAGCGGTATTTAATTGCGTATTGTTATTACCGAAACATCAATATTTTTGTTTCACATTTTTTATGATTTCTTTTTTATTAAAATTTACAAAATTTTGCTGAGTTTAGCAGATTAATTTTTTACTTTCAAATAACAAAAAATTAGCTTAAATTTAACAAAAGTTTTGTTGATCTAACGGTTTATTTTTGCTATTTGTATCTTACTAATAAAGCGTGTTTTTTTTAGAGTGTCACGACTTTGAGTTGGCATCACTGGTTTATTTGACCACCCATTTAACAGCTGATAGTTGCTTTTTGTTTAGTTTGCTTTGAAATTTCATTATGAAACGCGTACAAATTGTTTAAATTTTTAATCAAAATAATTGTTCTATTCGTCAAACTCATTGTGCACTTCTTCAATTTAATTGCTCACATAGTCGTCCTTCAGAGCTGCTAATTCGAAGAACAATACATAATTTTCGGACCGCATTTACTGTTACTGATAATGTGTATAATGTGCTTTTGTCGAAACACCATTACATCCACAGAAACTTACTGTTTGGTGCGCTTTATGGGCTGGCGGACTCATTGGCCCATATGTCTTCAAAAACGATGATAGTCAGAATGCTACTGTCATTTGTGGACAGTATAGGAACATGATTCGAAATTTTTTCGTACCTCAATTACGTGGCATTAATCTTGCTGATATGCGGTTCCAACAGGAAGGAGCCACATGCCACACAGCGGGCGCTACAATTGATTTACTCAAAGAAACTTTTGATGAAAAAATAATTTTACGTAATGGCTTAATTAATTGGCCACCAAGATCGTGTGATTTAACCCCATTGGATTATTTTCTTTGGGGTTATGTTAAGTCACTTGTCTACGGCGATAAACCACAATAATTGAACACCTGGCAATCAACATTCGAAGAATTATTGGCGAAATACGGCCGCAAATGCTGTGAAAAGTTGTTGAAAATTGGTGTTCCAGATTGCGCCTTCTACGCGCCAGCCGTGGCGGTCACATGGCAGAAATCATAGTAAACATTAATTTCATAGAATTTTCTTTCCAATAAAGCCCATTTCATTGATATTAAAAATGTATTTCCTTGTTTTATTATGATTTAAACTTGTGTCTCTCTATAAAATACACCATTTATTTAGCAAACAAAATCTACTAATATTACCAGCTTTTGAACTCATTTTTGTAGTTTAAACAAAAATGCGTAGTTATTTTGTTTTTTCATCAGGTCAAGTCGAAGGTTTATTTTCTTTAGTTTTCAAGTTCAGATTATGGCGTTCGATAACAAATGCGTGATCATGTAAAACTTTCAAAAAATTTAAAATTCTGTTTAATTATTTTAAATGCCGGTATTATTTACATTTGTTACATTCCCTGCCTTACATTGTTTACAGTATTAAACATTTTTATATTGTTGACATTATTTTCATTAAATAAATTTCATTCAAAACATTGCTTAGATTAAATAATTTAGATCCTTTCCATTACATTATTTTCGTTACACAATTTACATTATTTATAGCATTACATACTTTACATTATTTATTTTATTTATATTATTGTTTACATGACATGGTTTACATTATTTGCATTACACATTTTAATATTTTACATTTTAAACATTATAATGTATAAATTGCTAAATTTTACTGATCGAATGACATAATCTGCCAATTCGGTAGATTTGTGGCAAATTATTATGTGTAATAATTATTTAAAGCACACACACGAACATATTTTAGCTTTACATATATACAAATAATCCCAGCAAAACTCGATGAATATGCGCTGGTTAAAATAATAGGGTTTGTAATGGAAACGTAACCAGTTACATACCTATATTTCTTATTACAAAATGTACTGCCGGGTAATAGGAAGCTTTGCTATGTCAAATGCATATGAAATATAATTATCGCAGGACATTTGAAGTTGTTTACATAATTTTTCTTGACCTCATACTTATCAATATATAAATATGTACCCAGCAAAATATATTCTTGATTTGGTAAGCAGTAACTACATTTGCGTGCTTCCAAGAAAGCGTTTAACCGTCTTGCATACAATAAATCAATTGGGAAGGCACTTTGATGTTTTTCCCTGAATGCATTCTTTTCAAGCAGTAACTAATGCATGTTCGATATACACCAAAAAGCTCTTATCATTTCCTACGTAGGCACGAATTTATTGCTTCTTAGAGCACATCAAGGACGCGCTTTTCAAATGCAAAAAAAAGGCATACCAAGTATTACATCGCAAACAAAATTCATGCCTTCTAGAATTGTTTCGGAAGCGCTCGGTAATAAAATAATGCCTTCCATAATTACTAATTAATCGAATAACGGTTAACCGATTGCATACCCTAGCATTAACCTAATATGAAATTTCTGTCACATCACGCTACGTAACGTCACGTGTCATAATATGGATTGTAAAAGAAAATCAAAAAAGTTTATATTAATTTAGCAATTTGTAAAACAAGTTTAAAATATTCTAAATGATATTAAAAAAAGTCTAGAGCAATTCGCAGAGCTTTGCTTTTTAGTAAAAGTCAAAAACTACGTCTTTAATTGCTTATATTTTAGGACCACGCAGTATAGAAAACAATTTTCTAATTTTTGCTAAATATAGAGTTTCTAAGTTCTACACAAAAATATAAAGAAGTAAATAGAAAATTATATTTTTAATTATTTTTTACCTCTTGGAACCGTAAGACTGGTAACGTATGTGACTATGGAAATTCCCATATATTGTCCTGTCTGTCTAAAATTTACCGAAGATATGTGTTTGTATGTTTGTTTGTTTGCTTTCGTGGTCATTTAAAAACGTCCCCTTTTTGCATAATTTATTGCTAAAAAAAAATGTAAAAAACAACAGGACATTATCAATGGGGTTTATAAAGTCACGTAGGTATAACGAAAATAATACAAAAAAGAGTGGTTTTTATGTATAGTTTTATGTAGATTATATGCAAGGCACACAATTTCAATACATTTTTTTAGAGTTTTTTATAAACAAAAAATTATAATTTCTTAAGGCGATTAAAATATACCACATAAACATGTGGTTTTGATCTGTTTATATGATAAGCAAATATATATTATATAAAAAAAAAATATAATGCAGTTTGACCTCAGTTTAGCGCAAGCACGAGGGCGGTTCCAACATTAGCCGACCTAACAATGAAAACACAACAAATTTGAGAAAAATTTTCGATATTTCTCAACATAGTTCGATACAATTTTCCCAGCGATATTCAATAGCTTCGATACCCTGTTTATAGTAAGAACTGTCTAGCTTCTTAAAATAGCCATCAACCTCGGAGTCCACTTTCTTATAGTTGGCAAATTAATTAATTAATTAATTAATTTTGGCCATCGCAATAGTGGATGTGTGAACAGGTGCACTGTCTTCTAATGTGAGCAAACGCTGCACCCATCTTCCGCACAGACAACAATTTGGTGATAAGAATATCACCAAATTGTTGGTCAATATGTGATATGCAGACATTCACAATATTTTTTCCGTAAAGACTACTGAATATACACATTAAATTAATTGAAAATCAGTTAAGAACAGGACTACATACTGTTTAATTTAAAACAATTGTAATTTTTAGTTTATTTTTAACTTTTGAAAAAGTAATTGAGAAAATCGGTAAAAACAATAGATTTTTTTCGTTTAATTCAATACTTAAAATAATATAACAACTTTTTGCAGTTATATTAGTTTTTTGTTTTAATATACATCGAGATTGTTTTTATGTTATTTTCAATTTATAACGAGCTTTCAACCTCCTTATATTTACAAAAATAAAGCAAATCAAACATATTAGCTAGGTTGATACTAGTATTTCGATCTGTCTAAAGATCTCATCACACTCATAATAATCCATGCACTCATAATAATCTATAGGTAAAATACACGAAAACCGTTGTTCATTTTAAGAAAGTTTTGGTTATTTTGACATTACGAAAAAATTTGTAGAATATACAAATCACATTTCGTAAACTTTTGTAAAAACTTTTTTTAAATAATAATGTGGTGCATACCTTACGGGTTTATTTTAAAATTAAAAAAAAAAATGCAATGGTGCCACACCAGAATCGAACTCACGATTTCAGTGACGTCCTGCTGTGTTGAAGTAGACCCCTCTACCATTTGCACCAAAGTAGCTGATGCAATACAACAAACTAAAAAGGAACTTAAGTCGAAAATATTATGAAATTTTTATGAAAACTAGAAAAATATGCTACAAATATTTAATAAAAAAGGTAAAATGGCAATTAAATATTTTTATTATGTTTATTGAACTAAATAAAATAATATAATTTTGTTATAAATATATCAAATAATATATTAAAAAACAAAATAATAAAATAATAATAATAAAAAACTTAAATAACAATTTCAAACTAATTGCATTTTATTATTAAATATTTTATCTTTTTAAATATTTGTTTTATTGAATTTCATACTAAACCCGGCAAATAAAGTGGAAGTAGTGTTTTCGGGTCCTCTTTAACTTGTTTTAGGATCCTCTTTATTAAACAAAATACAAAATATCCATTTATATCAAAACACAAAAATAGTAATAATGAAATAAAAAAATAAAACTTAGAAATTTAAAAAACATTAATAAACAAAAAAAATATAAAAACTAAAAAAAAAAAAAATTGTCCTGGCCAGGAGTTGAACTCGCAACCTTCTGATTGCAAATCCGACCTCTAACCACATCAACATCCATATGTAATATTTGTAACATTACAAATTTTTGTAATCATGTTTGTATTTTTTACGAAATTTGTAAATTTATATAATTTGTTGTATACAAAAGTTTTGTAATATAAACAAAATGTTTGTACATTCTACGAAAAAAAATTTACGAAAAATATATTTGTATTTTTAAGCATGGATTATTATGAGTGTGTGAGTGTAGCACTTTTTGAAATGTCTGTCTTTTTAGTCAGCTCATGCACCTGCAGCCGACGATCATCCAATGCCATTTTGTGGATTTATTTAACCGCTTCTGGCGCGGACACCTCAATTGATCGACCACTATGGTGTTTGTCTTTTTTTAAACTACTGCCGCCATCCATACGTCAAGTCGGCTAATTTTGGGACCGCCCTCGTACAAAAAAACACTAAAGCTAATTCAATATAAAGCGATAGTTGCAAAAATTGACTATACTAAGTTCATATTTAACCCCAAAATACATATTTTCTTTTTTTTTCAATTTTGCGATTTAAATATGTATTTTTGGGTTCAGTGTGTATGTAGTTTTGAATATAATTTCAGCAAATGTTAGTAAATTTTAAGAATGTAGCTTTCCATATCAATTTTCCGCACCGCTAGCTAAAAATATATAATATAAATATAAAACTTATTGAATTCATTATTCAATATGACAAAAGTGACCCAGGCACAGTGGGGAATAGTGAGCTTTTTATAGTAAATTTGCCTAAAATTTTAAAAGAATTTCGTTTTAAAAGAATTTTAAAAAATTAAAATTTGATTTGATTTTAAGTCATTTATTTCGTATCCTTAATAAAATATTCATTTAAATCTCCTTTTTTGGAAATTAATTAATATAGAAAAATGTTCACAGAATTAGGAGATTTTTTGTTAATTAAAAAATTGTCGAAATTCTTATCCATTTAAAATTTTTTTTATTTCGTCATTTAGTGCCACAAAATTTTTTATTGGAGGAGTAAAAGGGGTTTGAGGTTTGTGACGGCAAGTTAAAAATTTTCATTTGAGACGAGGGAAAAACCTAACTGTATAAATTTGGGTTTCTCGCTGGATCAAAAACCAAGAAAACAAAGAACATTTGTCATTTTTATAGAAAATCATATTTGAAATAAATCAAATTTTGTCTGAAACATTTAGCAGGCGCAAAGCAATTATTTTTGACAGAAAAAATAGCAAACTCTAAATTTTTCTGCTATCAATCTTTCTCAAAACCAATAGAAAAACTATTACATTCTCATGATTTTCTTCTGCAATGAAATCTGAAATATGTGCAAATTATTATCTATTAAAAAGTGCAAAAAAAATATTACTTGAGCCAGAGTAAAACCAAATTTTTTTATATAAATAGAACATTTTTGGTCTTCAAAGTTTAGTAACGTCATGATGCTTGTTAGGAAAAGAACATAGTCACGTATTGTATGGCTAATGAGACAAGAATGGAGTAATATTGATGATTAATAGGGTTTTTGTTAAAGAGCTGAATATTCTAGAGGCTCTAGCTTTTCGGGTTCTGATGAGATATTATATACATGTATCAACCTAGCTAATATATTTCATTTGTTTTATTTTTGTAAATATACGGAGATTGAAAGTGTAAAATGTTTAAGGTTTTGCATACTTTGTTATGATTATAAAAATTTAATTAGATTTAAAGGGTATTTTCTTTCTTAAAAAAATATTAGTTTTTAATAAATATGTATTTTACCATATTTATACTACAGCCAAAAACTTGTATTTTTTGAAAACTATTTGTATTTACTTGTCAAATTCCATATACGTTTTAAATGAAAAACTAGAAGATATCAAAAACTACTAGTTTTTGGCTTTAGAATAAATGGGGTATTACAGAAACTTTTAAAATTTTAAGGAATTTTTTCAGCATTAAAAAATTTTTAACAAACATTATGGTGCAATTTTTCATTCACCCAGAAAACAGACTCGGTCGTAGCAACAACATTTGTAGCGCATCGAATGATTTGCTACAACTATTCGATTCGATTAGTATTAGCCCCCGAATATTTTTTGCAGTTATCACCGATTTTCTATTGAGGCAATTAAAATTCAATTGTCGTGGCAGAAGCTTGTAAATTTGGATGTCACAACTGAATTTGGTTGTAGTCAAATTTAGCTATAGCAACAAAAAAAATCTGGGTGCACAATTGAAGACCTTAATGTAAAAACTTGATAAGCCACATTTCGTTTATTGCTGGTTTTATCTGTTTTCTAGTCTCCCATTGCTAAGTATTTGATAAAAGCCTTCCTTATACACGCAATACAAGTATCTAGAGAACAAAAGTCCTGCAAAAGTCATACTTTATGCATTAAATCAAAACTTTGAAAGCAAAAACCTGTAAAAAATAGTATGTGGCTTATCAAGTTTTTACAATAAGCCCTTCAATTGTAAAAAAACTGTTTTTTTTTTTATCAAATAGCGGGGTTTGGAATAAGAAACACAAATAAAATTAATACCCTAAAAGTATGCTTTATTTTTTTAAAATTCTAATTCGTTAATACTTTGAAAATAGTTAAAATAAAAATTAATGGTGACATTTATTTAGTAATTGTGTAGCCAAAAAAAGAATTCGCTGCACGATTTGTTTAAAACTTGAAATATTTTCACAATATGAAAATATTTATAACTTCCTGTCAAATCGCTTTAACATTAAATACCGAATCTCAAATATTGTTTTATCAATTCAAAACTCTATCAAAATATAATTTTAAATGTTTATTTACAATTTATATTGTACCAACACTTTACCATTCGAATTTGTTGTTTTCCATACAACAAGTGCGTTTCTGTACAATTCTGTTTGTGAAAATTGAAAATGATTTAAACTCAACCGACTGCAAATCAATTAAAATTGACCACAACAGCTATTAAGTAGTAAGTACTTTAACCTCTCACATTGTGCAAAAGCAAACGATAATTCTAAATGAAAAGTACGTTACATCTAATTATATGGGAAAAAGGTAGAGAATAGTCAAGTATAGAGAGTGTAGAGTACGTGAATGAATGCAATATGGTTGGTGAAACAAGTGATAGCAAGCATTTACAGTTAAGTTGTGGGCGGTAAATATAGTAAGGTATGTATTGAAAAATAAAACATAAATGCAGTAAAACATGCCATACAATATTCTGGCCATAATAATATTAAAGGGTTATCAGAATAATATATAAACTGAAAGGGGTGAAATTGAGTTTAATACCACAACATTATCATATAAAAGAGTTTAACCGTTAACTGCAGTTAGAAAAACTATCTTGATTTTGAAAGCACTGAAAAAAGGCGTTAATAAATATTTACCAATTTGTATTTTTTATTTTTTTTTTTTTAATTTTTAAACTTAAAATTGCTTTAATGATTTAAAGCTCTCTAAAAACATTTTTTAATTTACGCTTAAAGTGCGTTTATTTGCTAGTAAAATTACATTTTTCCAGTTTTAATAAATTACAAATTGAGAAAGTTGTCGTTGCTGTTTGATTTTTAGCAACAAAATTAGTAGATTCGGCAAAAGTTTTGGTAACACTTAGTTGATTAAGAATTAAAAACTCATTGCTAACAAAATTTAAAAAAAAAAAAATGGAGAAAATTTTTACTTTCGTTAATTTATTTGCTGAAAATCGTAAAAAGTGTTTTGTGATTCTTCTAAAAATAATTTACAATACGTTACAAAATATGAAAATGTTCATACTGCCACATTGATGTCGTCAATGTAATATTTGAAAATGTATAGAAATAATTATATAAAAAAATAAACAGAATTATTATTCAACTACTTACATCAATGGTTTAATAAATGGTGGCTTCTTTTAAAAGAAGAGGCATGCCATTGATATTTCTAGAAACGAAAACATATGACATATATCGTACAACCAAGGTTGAAGCATAAAAAAATCCCTAAGATGTGTGTCCTTGTCTTTTGATTTACTCTGTCTACCTGAACGTATATTTGTTTGCGACACTATACTAATAATCGCTATAAACATTCAGTTTACAAATACACATTTAATCGTTATTACATTTTTATTTTCTTAATTTTCTTCGATCTTTTTGAATAAATTTTTGTCTTTTGTTTTATTGATCTAAAATTCCTTTATTTTATAATTATAAGTAAAAAAAAATTTTTGCCCTGAAGAAGTTTTCCAATGCGAAGACGAAATATTGGAAATAAATACTTATAATTATAAAATAAAGGATCTTTAGCTCAATAAAACAAAAGACAAAAAGTTATTACATTTAAATATTTTATTGTGTCTTTAATTTAATGTTTTATGTATGAAAAACAGATACAAAAATCTTCCATGGTTGATTTTGTGGTCTGATTTTTTTATATGTCTTACGTCTCTACAATCTTCAATCTGCTTGTTGTCCACACTATGAATGTGCTTATCAGCACACTTTTTTTAGCAAAATGAATTAATAAAACATCAGTAATATATTAATAAAACATCAGTTCAAAAATTTTATACCTGATTTACAAGACATTTTACTAACTTTTCTATTAACTTATTTTTTTGAGTGTATGCATATATTTGAGGAGCTCGACTATCGCCCTCTAAATCTAAATTCTTTTAAAGATTTATTTTTTTTTTGAAATTACCAATCTTTGATAAATAACACAGGTCAACAGCAAAAAAAGGCTTGACTAACCACTATATAGATTTGATGCATCATGGCTGCCTAAGTACAAAAATGGTAAAATTTTTCAATTCTATGGATAATTTTTTTTTTAAAAAATTTTTTTTTAAAATTGACAATATTTTGAGCCATTTCTCCACTTATGTTGTCATAACTCAAAAACAACTAGTCCGATTTTGTCAAATTAAATTTACAAAAATTAAGGTTTACAATATCTTTAAAGAACTGTACAAATTTTTTTAATGCGATCAATAGTTTCAAAGTTATGAAACAAATTGTTAGCAAAAAAATGCTAAAAAAAAAAAAAAATTTGAAAAACAAAAATCTGGAAAAAATCGAAAACTGCAAAAAATATTACTTTTTATTTTTTTGTAGTAAAGCTACATATCATGCGAATTAAACTAGATATGGATCATAAAAATCGATGCATGCTTTACATTTTTATTTACAATTAATTGAAGGTATCGCATATTTACAAGCACTGTAGAAAATTGTACCTACATAATGAAAATGCAGAACATAAAAACTCAGGTGCATTTTACGACACGCATTTTGGCAAAACCCCTTTGGGAAAAACCTCTATGACATTTTTATGATTCTAATAATTAAAAAAAAATAAGTAATAAACAAAAGATTGTTTAATTTTTACGATTGCGGTAGGATAGTAATAAAACGCTCATAAATGTGCGTGTACGCTGAAGTGCTCTTATTTTCCGTTAGCTACCTGTAACGGATAATTTTTTTTTTTTTCATAAAAGTCCTTAATGTTTTTTAGGATTCTTGGGAATAATAAAAAATTTGCAGCACACACAAACTGTATCCACACAAAGGGTTATCCCAAATTATAGTATCAGTATTTATAAGATCTCCTTGACCCTTTTTATTTCATTCAAGAAGTGTTTGCGATAACGCAAACATCATTTAATACCTACACAAAAATTAGAGTCATACAGCTTAGAAGTTAAAAACAATTTTCAAATATTAATAAAAATGAGCCAGAAAGCCAGAACATTTTCATGTAAAAACGATCCAGATTTATTTTGTTATGTGTGCGGCCAATATATCACCGGGAAAAAACGGAAGTGGTTCTTAACTTCATTGCAAAAGTCATATCAAGATTGCTATAATATCTATCCGCACAATTTGAACCAGCATTGGACACCGAGTACTATATGCATTCCATGTCGATTGAATTTATCTATGAAGTCTTCTAACGTAAAGTAAGTATAAATTAATAGATTTGGAATATTTTATAATTACAATATTTCTTAATTAAAATTTGAATTCTTCATATTCCTGATTTCAATTTTTTTTTTTCATTTTACAGACGACACTTGGAAATTTTGAAGCCTATGCTATGGAGAGAAACAGCGAACCACGCATCCGAGTGTTATTTTTGTTTAAGTACAAAAAGCATATTTGATGGACGACAAATTCGCAAATTGGTGAACGATACTGAATTTGGCAGTTCAATGTCAGAAATTGAGAAGAATGCATGGGATTCGTTTGTATGGGTTATTCAAAATTTCTTAGGAAATAACAAGGGTGATGATTACGTTGCGCACGTTGAAGAGATGTTAACTCACTTCCAGAATCTTGGATGCAACATGAGCATCAAATTACACTACCTGCACAGTCACTTAGATCGTTTTCCTGAAAATCTAGGAGACTTGAGTGAAGAACAGGGCGAACGATTCCACCAAGATATCCGGACAATGGAGGAACGATACCAGGGTCGCTGGGATGCACACATGATGGCTGATTTTTGCTGGAGTATTCAGAGTAACACTTCGTTATTCAACAATAGTAGAAAATCGACTAAAAGAAAATTTCAGAGTTTGTAGTTTATAATACATATTTATTTATTTATTTTCTTGTTTTATTTATTATAATAAATGTGAATAATAAAATATAAATTTTCTACTATTTAATTTATTTATTTATTTACATTTAAGCTCATCCAACACAAATGTCTTTCCGAAGAATAGAATCAGTATATTCTAGGTAGGGTTTTGGCAAAAAATACACGAATGTTACTATGTAATGCATTTTTGATGTGAAAATTTGTACATAGCATGGGGAAAATGTTTTCAAAATTCAATCAATCGAAAGAAGAACATTAACTACTCAATTTTATGTATATCAGACAAAAAACTAAAATTTGGTGAAAATGAGCGAATTCACTTAATTGTGAATAAATTCGAAAAAAATCAATCGATTTTTATGATCGATATCTCATTTTGTTCCTATTACATGTGGCTTTGCGATAAAGCAATAAATCTGAACGATTTTTGCCGTTTTCGATTTTTTATGATTTTTTTTAACCAAAAAAATTTGCTATTTTCACGTAAAAAAAATATTTTTTCCCTCAATTTTTTATTATAACTCCAAAACTACTGAGCCGATTGAAACGCAATATATTAACGGATTAAAGGCTATGTAAATTTCAGTTTTTCTAAATTTATTTGAATAATATCGGACTAATTTTTTTTTAGTTATCATTAATTATGTGGAGACACGTCTAAAAAAATTTATAATTTTAATTAAAAATTTTTAAAAAAAAAACCTCTCCATAGAATTTCAAAATTGAACCATATTTGTACTACTGGGACCACAATACATCAAAATTGTATAGTGGTTTTCAAAGCCCCTAAAATTTTTTCAAAATTGTTGCCTTGTGTAATTTATGTTACTGATCGTATACTTTATTTGGTATCATGTTTAACACTCATATGCCAGAGTGGTTTTTAAATACTTTTAAATCTTAAAAACCGAGGAGAATATTGTATTAGTATGTAGTACTAGATATTCATGTAAAAAAAATACGAAAAAACTTCAAAATATCGAAAAATTTCGGTAAATTTCGGTAAATTAAACAATCTTTGTTTGGACATTACTTTCGTGTTCTTATAAGGGTATTAAATAGGTTAACCGCTGCTCGATTATTCGATAATTAACTAATGATTATTTCACAACAACTCATCAAATAATGTAGCAATTTTGACAAATTAATTGAGTAATTAAAAAAGAAATATATAAGATAATGTGCCCTAATATGGCTCCACACCTGGTATTTGATATATATAAAAAAAAACAACTAAGTGGAATATTCCAAATCCAAGGTCACACTTTAAGGTCACTCTCTTCTAATTTTTTCTGATATATATAATTTTATTGTCGGAGCTAATTTAAACATGTTATAGTATAACAATTAATAAAACAACTCAAAAGCTCGGCATTAGGGAACATGTACCCTAAAGTGGACCTAAATTAAAAAACATCTCTAAAAACCTATAATCCCATCAAAAATTTGTTCCCTTCTAATTTGGCATTTTCATCGATGAATTTAACATTATCTTATCACAGAAGGAAAGTATTCCAAATAGGACTCTTTGGACGATTTTCTACCTAAACATCTACTTTGGAAGTTATTTCCTCGGAAGTTGTTTTGCAGCATTAAAAGTATGACCCCTTCCTATGACAAGCCAATGTTAAATTCATCGCTGAAAATGCTCGATTGGAAGTATTAATTTGCAGCACAGATTTGGCTGTGATATTGTTAAAAATGAAGTAAAATCGACAAAAATTTGTATTCAAATTAAAACAATTTTTTATGATTTTGTTCTTAAAATGTTTTATGTATAGTTTAATGCTGCCGAACGGTTTACCATATGTAATGCTAACTTTTCTAATTGCTGTAAACAAACGATATTTTTGTTGCGATAGATGTTAAAAATTTTCAAAAGTAGACTAGAACAGTTAAAGTGATGCGTAAACTCTTAAAAAACAATAAAAATAACTTGGAAAAATAGCAAAGAAATAAGGAAATATATCAAATGTCCACTTTAGGGAACGCTATGAAAATTTAATTTTTTACATTTTTGTTTTATTTATTATATTTGCTTATGAAATACATTGTTATTATTCAAATTGTGCATAAAATTTAATGAAACATGTTCGTTATTCGCTTTTTATCAAGGTTGGCCACCGATAATCTCGATACAAATATTAAATATTTGAAATACCCTACCAGCAAACAAGCACAAAAATGAGTCGGAAATGGGCTCAAAATATATTATTAAAAATTAAAGTTTTTGCATGAATGTGGCTCATCCAAAAGATCTTCTTTTTTTATTTCAAAACATGTTCTCTTTTAGATACCCTTTCGACTCATAGAATAATAACCGTCATAAAAGTATCCAAATTTTGCTGGCGGGTATTAAAGGGTCCGCCAAAGAACTTTTTTTTTTTGAAAATGCTATAAAAAAACTACTGAATACTTTCTCAAATTTATTTTTAATTTGAAAGTACAATCCTTCCGGATAATAATGGAAAATAATTTCATTCAAATGGCTGCCTCGGCTGCCCATGCAGCCATGCATCAAAATGATCTTCATCTGAAAAGATGATTTTTTTGGCAAAATCGGCATCTTCTGTAAGTCGATCGCAGGCCCACTTAGCGAAGCGAAAACGCATTGGATGGTCAGTTGGCTTCAACTCCTGAACCAATTGGACTTTGTATGGCGTCATACCAAGGTCTTTATGCAAAATTCGTCTCAATGATGTCTCCGAAATGTTCAATTGTTGAGAACGACAGTGAATTGATGTTGATGGCGCTTCACGCACACTTTCTGCCACAGCAGCAATATTCTCGGCTGTACTCACAGTTTTTGGCTTTTCACGCTTTAGCTTATCGATGAGGATGCCAGTTTCTTTCACTTTTTTCACAAGATAACGAATATACGGAGCTGACGGTGCTTCTCTTCTTCCAAAATCCGTACGCAATTTTCGCACACATTCTGCAACATTACCATGATTTTCAAAGTAATGTCGCAATATTTCCCAGCGTCGTTCAACCGTATACACAACCATATTCGTTCAGCGGAAGGATAAAACTAATAAAAAATCAGACATGAGCTAAGTGTTACCATTCACGAAATAAGCACTAGTTGAAAAAAAAAAACGTTAGATGGCGGACCCTTTAAATATTTTTTCGTATTTTAAAAGAACGTAAAACATATAGACTATAAGAAATTTATATAAAAATTAAAAAATTTCAGTTTTTTTTAATAATTCAAAAGTTTTATATATTTTTTTTAAGTTTTTCTTTAATACCGGTACATACCGCTATTAATATCGGTACATACCGCTAATAATATCGGTACATACCGCTATTAATATCGGTACATACCGCTATTAAAGGTTATACCGATACCCATACGAATGAAATACCGAAACAAACAAAAAATCGATACCAATAACGACACCAAAACCGTTATTGGTTTTGAGGCAAACCTTACATTTTCTATTTACTAAAACTACACTTGATATTGCGTTTTTTTGAAACGACACAATAAAACCAAGTAAAACGTGAGCATTCAAGACGAAACTTTTTTATGGTGAAGCTTTTCCATTGAGTGTATACGCTAGCCAGAAAACCTTTGTCCTAATATTTTTGTTTGTTAAAGAAGTTTATAAAAGTTGTGGCAAATTTACAAAAAACTACAAAAATGCATAAAATTTTAAGACCAAAAAAAATTTTTTTTTTATTAATTAATAATCATATAATTACAAATTGTATCCTATTAACCTAACCGAGCACTAGCTACTATGGCCTTCGGCGCGTTGTAGCAAATACAGACCAGTGCCTCTGGTGGGAATCGAACTCACGACCCCCGCACTGATAAGCCAGCACGCTACCTACTAGCCTACCGGGGCGCACATACCAAAAAATTATTTTTTATATTTGTTTTAATAAAATGCAGCCGGATTAGGAAAAATACATATCTGCAATTCTACGGAATATCGCCCATAAACGGCTTTAAACACACACCATTTGCACACAGTATCTCTATGGAACCACTTAAAGATAGTTGTTTAAATTTTCTAAAAAAAAAAATACGATTTTCTAACCAATTTTCTTTTTTTTTATGAAATTCGTAGTTTCTTTAATATTTATCGAATCATTACCATTTTAATTGAATTGGTACACATCTTTTACTGTGGAATAATAATTATTTTTCAGGGTCAAAAAATGCATTTTTATGCAAATTACTTTTAAATAAATTTTTCTAAACTATGGCCACTCTCGATTTAAAATATTTTTTTTTTTATATGTCTAAATAATTTCCTCATATCGTTTTTGCGTGTCAAATATAATTTCACATAGGAAGACCCAATATATATTGATAATAAAGAAAAAAACTTCAGCTTTTGTGGTATTTTTCTATGGAAGATTGTTCAATAAAAAAGTTTATTTCCAAATACTCTTTTCTGCAACAAAAACAAATTGTATAAAAATTTTAAAGCCTTATTTATATAGCAGTAAAATTCTTAGGAATAGTAAATAACACAAATATTTAATTGAATCAATTAATATTTTAATTGACTTAAAAATATACAAACACATATTTTATTCTAGACCTAATTCTCAAATTATTTTTTCATACATTATATGTTAAATAGAAAAGTTTCAGTATAAAAAAATTTACAAAAAACAAGCGCACATACATATACACAAACAGACACAGCATTGCTAAAAATACATATACATAGAAAAGTGTCGTTCACACACTTTTTTTGAGTATCATAATTTTTTTTTTTTTTTTTTTGAGATTGTTATTTACAGTTATTTACAGCTTTTTTCTTTTTAATTTTCAATAAAAATTTTAATTAATATTAGCATTGCCGTGACAGGTGCAAAATCAATTAAAATATTAATTGATTCAATAAAATTTATAATTGATACCCGTTTTTAGTTTTTTTTTTTTTTTTTGCGTTTTTAAAATGCAATCAATCTGACTCATTTTTGTTGAAATGTAAAGATAATCCCTGCATTCTTATTTGAGGCACATATTTTATTTCCATTGCACATATTTGATTAAAAAAACTATAGATTACACCAGCTATATAGCGGTTTTTCTAATTTTTAACAGTTTTTACGGTTTAAGCTAAATTTTATCGCTGATACAGAAAAAATTATCAACCTAAATTATGTAATTAAAGGTTTGATTTGAATTAAATTTGTTTCTAAATAAATACTTAATTAACTCAATTAGTATTTTAATATTCTAATTGACTTTTAAATATTATAAATGCATATTTTATTTTAGACATAATTCTCAAATAATTTTTTCATAAATTGTAGGTTAAATAGAAAAGTTTCAGTATCAAATAGCAAACATATTCGAAGTCTATAAACAAAACAAACATCCATCCAGATACAGCATTACCAAAAATATATACAAACGTGTCGTTCACACATTTTTTTTGTGAGCATAACTAAAGTAATATTCTACAGTAATTAATTAAAAATTAATTAAGATTGTCATTATCTGACGGTTGCAAAACACTTTTAAAATAATTTTTGTTTTTGTAGATAGTTATTTAAAACTTCTGTACTTTTTAATTTTCACTAAAAGTTTTAAATTAAGTAATATCACCTATCAGGGCAACATTAATTAAATATTAATTTATTCAATACATTTTTTTAATTAAATTGACCTTAACAAATTATCATGCATTAGAAAGAGCCAATTAGGAAGAGCGGGTTCAGTAAAAGGCGCGATTTGTAAAACATTTTATATGGCAGCATAGCTTTCCGATAGATTATTTGTTAGGACAGTATCCTAATAAAGAAATATAGAGTATGGCCTCGAACTTGCATAATTGTCATTTTCATTGCACAATTAAGGGTCGAAAAAAACATAATTTTTATTTTTAATAAAAATTATATCAAACTTGTATAAAAGACAAGTACAGTCTAGTTTACTTCCCCTCTGTTGTTTATAAACTAAACAAAAAATAAAAAGTAGAAAAAAACATGTATTGAATATCCACCAGATGTGGACCTTGCACATAACAAACAAGTTTTCAATTTATTTTTTGATCAATGGTTATAATCTTTAACTTCAAGCTCATATATTAGTTCTCATGTAGTGAGTAAACTAGTTTATATGAATGTTTGATGTTTGGCATGGGATTGTTACTACTTTCACAACGTGTTCTGATGATGGGAACCTAGAAAATTCTCGAAATAGATCTATCAACACATTCCTGAAAGGGTCCAATAATAAATTTGAAAACAAAAAACTCTTTAGATTATTTGTTAGGACAATATCATAATAAAGAAATATAGAGTCTGGCCTCGAACTTGAATAATTTTCATTTTCATTAAATCCCTTCTTTGGTGACAAATATGTAACAAAAACGGGGGTTTTTGTTAGAAAATTTTTTTAAGTATACATATTTTTAGCTGAAAATTTGGAACAATATTTCTAAAATGTATTTACATATCATACTAAAAGCTAGACCTCGGGGTTCGTCCTGGAAGGCTATGGTGCCATGTACAAATTTTGCATAAATAACGTTTTGATAAAATAACTTTTTTCTCACTAATTTAACTCCACTATGTGAACATTTGATTAGCTTGATTTATTATTTAGCGATAGAATTCGCGATAACCTATAAAATTAACGAAAAACGCTTCAGAGCGAATTCAATTTTAAGCATTGAACAACATATATGTACCATAAATATTAATACTGATCTTTACCAAAGATTTCAACCGAAAGACATGTTTGATTTGCTTTATTTGTGCAAATATACGGAGGTTGAAAGCTCGTTATAAATTAAAAATAACATACAAATAATCTGGATGTATATAAAAACAAAAGCAGCAGATTTATTGCATTTGAAAATTTTTGTGTATAAAAAACAGCATGAAGATGCGTCAAATTTTAAAGTTATTTTGCTGAAAGACTGTACCATACATCAACATATAACGTACGCAATTGAAATAAGCATGCCCGAAATATATATTGATCTGAAAACTGGATATAAGTACTTGAGTCGACCTGAAGGTCTTTAAATAGTTTTGAGATTTAAATAACAAAACAACAAAAGAGCTACAAATAATTTATATTATAACATGTGAAAAATTTGTTATTAGAAACAAAAACATGAAAATATCTTTCCAAACAAATCACACAAAATAACCCAGCAAAAAAATAATTTTTTTTACAAACTTACACTTTTTATTAACCCATTTTAATTTTGGATACGAGGGCGATGTTATAACGCAGTCAAAAGCATGTGACAAATACAAATAATTTTAAAAAAATTTAAAACTATTGTTTTAGTCTTGACAATACAATAGTCTTGACAATATAATTTTTGACACTTTTTTATAGCACTTTTTTAAAAAATTATTAATTTATACGACGAAGATCGAAATTATAAAAGTTATATGCTAATGTGGACGTATGGGAAATTTTTTTGAATAAATAAAATTTGCTGAACATTATGCACAATTTATATAAAATAAAAAGATCGGATCAAGAATTTTCCGTTCTTGTAAAAACTTTAATATTCAGTAAATTACTTTATTTTCTTTTTTAATGTGAAAAATTAGCTATTTTCTATCACAAATAAAAAAATTTTAAAAATTGATTCGCCAGTATTGCCAATAAGTGTACAAAAACTTCAGCAAAAACTTATTGAGACACTATTACATCTTTCTGCCAAATTTCGTCAACAAAAAATTTGCCCGGGAACCATGAGTGTTATAAAATGGGTTAAACTTTTTCTGAATCATTTTAAATTTCAAAACAAATACATACACAGCATTTCAGATACATACATGGCGTTTACACACTTAGATACTTGAATTATATTTTGTTTTAATTAATAATGTTAAATTTTTAGTAATTAAAGGGTTTTTCAACAGGGACGCTACAAAAGTAGACCGACAGGGACAGCAAACGACGCCATATTTTTTGCCATTTCATGATGGAAAAATATACGAGCCAACAACGAGTCGAAATTATTAAAATTTACTGCCGAAATTCGGAGTCAGTGGCCTCAACGTTAAGAGCGCTACGTCCAATTTATGGTCGTCATAATCGTCCTAGCAGATCAAGAATAGTGGAAAAATTTGAATCCACAGGCACAGTACAAAATGTTCCCGTGCTAGTGAGATAAATAAGTGCCCGTAGTGTCGAGAATATTGCTGCCGCTGAGGCTTCAGTTGAAGAAAGCTCAAATGTGTCTCTCTGTGTCTACTGTGAATGGGAATCGCTACCGTTCAATGATAACCGAATATTTTTGGCCCCAATTGGATGATATGGACTTGGAGGACATGTGGTTCCAACAGGACGGCGCCACAAGCCACACAGCGAATGCCCCAATCAATTTATTGGAAACCAAGTTTGGAGAACGTGTTATCTCACGAAATGGTCCAGTCGATTGGCTGGCTACGTCAAGTCTATGGTCTATGTCAACAAGCCAGCGACGATTGATGAACTTCGTACGAATATCGAACGTGAAATTGCAGCAGTACCGGCCGATTTATGCTTGAAAACCGTCGAAAATTGGGTTCAGCGTCTGGACTTCTGCAAGCGTGCCCGTGGTGGCCATGCTAAAAAAATCCAGTTATATACATAATGGCATCGAAGGTACTTTCACAGGAATAAAGAATTTCATTGATATACAAAACCGTTTTTGTTTTATTTAAAAAAACTTTTGAGATAGGCGTGGTAGAGAAGATTAAGCATACTATTCTAAAAATCATAACTACATTGTAAATTTTTATTGAATTAGACTGCGCAGTTTCTGGTAACACAACCTTCATCAGTAATCCTTTTGACAATACTGTAATTATTTGTTATGGTTTTTATTGTTTGATTGCATCTATATGAAATGTTTATTTATTAAATGCAATCCTGACCGTGGCTTGAACCTGCTTTCTTTGCCACATGCACTTCGCACTACATTTTAGACAGGCGCTTTAACCACTTGATCTAAAGTCAGGTCGATTTTTGCTGTGGCTTAAAACCACTTTCAATTACACGGGGTCGACGTAGGCGTGGTAGAGAAGATTAAGCATACTTTTCTAAAAATCATAACTACATTGTAAATTTTTTAATTGAATTAGACTGCGCAGTTTCTGGTAACACAACTTTTGTAGCGCTCTTATTGAAAAACCCTTTACTACAATCGTTTGCGTAGTAGTTGCAAAATCAATTAAAATATTAATTGATACTATTAATTCCGTTATTAAAGCTAGATTTTATTTTTTACTGTGTATGAAGTTCAACGCACACTGATTCTTTTTACCTACAATGAAAGGTGTCTTTATGCAAATAATAGCTTTCCAAACAACACTTTCAGAAAGATTTCAGAAGTTATTGAATACTTTTTTGTTTGCTGGGATACTACTTAATAACAAGAATTAAGTATGTTACAAACTACCGTAGGCAAGATTATGTTTTTTTACTATTACTATGCATATAATTCATAAACTTGCTTACCTTTATCAACAGCACATCATCTTTCTCGAAACCAAACCCTTAGAATTATTTGTTTGTTTTCATAAGTACTTATTTTAAACACCCTGACCATTTTCACCTAGACATACCTGCGCATGCATTCTAAAGGGTCCGCCATCTAACTTTTTTTTTAACTAGTGCTTATTTCGTGAATTGTAACAGTTAGCTCATGTCTGATTTGACAGATAATTAGTTTTATCCTTCCGCTGAACGAATATGGTACGTATGTTCGTTATGACGGTATGACGCCATTCAAAGTCCAATTGGTTCAGGAGTTCAAAAAAAAAAAAAGTTATTTGGCGGACCCTTTATTTGAATATTGTGAGATTTAGGTCTAGTAACTTATCGCTAAATAATATTGTTAAACAAATATAAAATAATTTATATTAAATTTTATTTGAGCAAAGATTTGTTAATTTTTAACAAAATCTTTAAAACTCAAAAGTAGCGACCCCAGTACCGGAAAATATATTGTTTGCCAAGCTAAATGCCCCGCTACTGGAAAAAGTATATCGCTGCAATGCCAAACTAACAGTATTTTTATTATGAGACAAAAATAATGGAACAAGTTTTTCAAAAAATAGGCGAAGTAGGCGTGGTTAAATATTGTTTATTTTGATTTTTAGTACATTATTTAACTGAATTTGGCAAAAGCTTGAAATGTTAATAATATATCAATATATTTGTTATTTAGAATTTAAATTTTAAAAAAATTAAGAACTAGTTCCGAATTTTTAGAGTAATTCAATACTCAATTTATCTAAAAATGTTAGATGTTTTTTTATCGATCCAGAAAGTTTCGCCGTGTAACTCGTATTAGTTTTGAAGAAATAATTCATTGAATATTTATATATATTTCAATATTTCTGTGTATAATTTTATATGTAGGGGAACGTGCGGTAATTTGGGACGTGCGGTAATTTGGGACTGTGCATTTTTTTCCTACACTAAATCATTTTCACATTTTCTAATTATTGTGACTTGTAAATTAATAAATTATTATCACTTTGAGCAATCCATATTTAAGAAGGCGTATTTTTTTATTAAACTTTCTATTGGAGTTCTTGCTTTTTGTAAAAAAAAATATTTTGTTTCACATTTTTAATCAATTATTGCTTTGTTAAGAATGTCGTATTCGTTTTCGCAAATATTTATACACGGCAAAAACGATGGCAGATTTTGTGACTTTGGCCATAATGGGGTAAATTGGGACTTGTGGCTTTTTAACACATCTTGTTAGCAATTTTAACACATCGTCATGTTGGTTGTATGACATATATTGTGAATTATTGATTTATTTGGACATTACGCAGCGAAAGTACGAAAAAAAGCAACGAAGCCCATCCTGGAGTATGATTTAGTAAAACCAATACAGGATATCAAACTTAAAGAATGGACGGCGCTTCAAAGATTTCGCTTAGAAACATGATGCTACTAGACCACCTATTCAAAAACAACTGATTAGAATATAAATTTCATTGAATATAAATTTCTGCATAATTTGTTTCAAGGAAAAGTACATGAAATAAAATTCTTACGACCGTATTCATAAAAAATTTAAATTCAGATTTTAAATATATTTTAGTTTAACACATTTTTTTAGTTTAAAATATATTTTAGTTAAAATACATTTTAAGACTTGAAACTGTATTCATAAAAGAATATTAGCTTGAAATAGCTGTTTTAAACCATGTGCAAAAGTTAATATTCGTTTATGAATACAGTTTTAAGGCTAAAATTTCTGTTTTAACTAAAATGTATTTGAAATGCTGTTTAATATTTTTATGAATAATATATATGAATAAATAGGTTTATGAATACGGCGGTAACAAATCCGTGAACTGAAACACATGCGAGAAGGCTGTTCACTTAAAATATGCTAAAATATACCTGATTTTATACCTGTATTCATTACGACTTTGTACAGTAAGACGAATATTAAAAAATTTTCTTTGTGTTTATCATATTTAATTTTATTGTGTAGTTTGCTTTTGCATTCTGTTACTTTTTTCTATTTCATTTATCACATTTGTTATCAGCTAATAAATAAGGATTGCGGTTAAAGCCATTGTTTTTTTTATTTTAAATATTTTTAATAAAGTCCTAAATTACACCATAACGTCCCAAATTACTTCACAACGTCCCAAATTAACACACATTTTCTTCATTGAAAAAAATCAACAAAAAAATACAACTAACTAATAATTGTTAAAAAGCTACACTACTAACCACTCAAAAATATAGTTAGGTACTCTTTAGGAGCTAAAAAAAACTATTCCCAAATTACCCCAACTTCCCCTATTATTATTTCTCATACGCCTACGTGTCGTACTTAGATATAACACAGAAATATTGAAATATGTATATTTGTAGGAAAATATTCAACGTATATTTTCTCCAAAAATAATCCGAGTAACACAATGAAACTTTCTCGATCGATAAAAAAACATCTAAATTTTTTTTTTAATAAAAAAAAAATTTGAGTTATGATTTTTTTTAAGTGTTATTTTTATAAATTTTAAATAAAACAATAAATGGATATAGTCAAATTCCTAGTATTGTCAAATTTAGTTAAATAATAATAAATAATATACTGCAAAAATGGCAAAGTTTGTCAATATTTAAAAACTTCTACTTTGCTCATTTTTTGGAAAAATTGTTCCACTTTTTTCGTCTCTTATAGGGGGACAATTACTGTCAGTTTGGCATTGCTGCGATATACATTTTTTTTGCTGGATAGTTGGTTTGGAAAGCAACAGATGTGGGTAAGTGTTTGATTTAATAAAAATTAATTGAAACGAAGAAGAGCGAAACCAAGGATGGGGCTTAACTATCATACAAAAGTATACTAAAGGGTCCGCCCAAATAACTTTTTTTTGAACTCCTGAACCAATTGGACTTTGTATGGCGTCATACCAAAGTCTTGATACAAAATTCGTCTCAATGATGTCTCCGAAATGTTCAATTGTTGAGAACGACGGTGAATTGATGTTGATGGCGCTTCACGCACACTTTCTGCCACATCAGCAATATTCTCGGGTTGTACGCACTGTTTTTGGCTTTTCACGCTTTGGTTTATCGATGAGGATGCCAGTTTCTTTCACTTTTTACACAAGATAACGAACATACGTACCATATTCGTTCAGCGGAAGGATAAAACTAATTATCTGTCAAATCAGACATGAGCTAAGTGTTACCATTCACGAAATAAGCACTAGTTGAAAAAAAAAACGTTAGATGGCGGACCCTTTATCATTTCCAGTTTGTTTGGTGAATTGTTATAACTAAACGTTATGTTGAAGCATTATCTCAAAAAACTCTCAGTAATCTATAAAAATAACTGTAGATATCGCTTTTGTTTTATATGCCTGAAGGGATTTCGGGGAAATTTGAAGAACGAATGCGCCTATGAATATTTATTGAAGTTGTTCTTTTTCACTATAAAAAGTTAAGTTCAGACTCTAAGTATGTATATTGAAAAAAAAAACCAAATCCATGTTTATTTTAAGTATCTTTTTCAGTCCGTATCTCAAAGAGTAGGCATCGAAACGAAATACTGAAAAAGAAAGTTGATCAATTTTACATACCGTAAAATTAACACAATTATTAACGGTCCTTATTATGATGTGTTTACTAATTAAGTTATACTACCGCAAATACAATGGAAATCATGTTATCTTTGTTTAGTACAACCAAGTATGCACTGTTTGTATTTTTGGGTTAAAATTAGTTAGTATTATTTAATAAAGCTTAGTACACTCATAATAATCCATGCATAAAAATACGAAATTTTTGTCAAAACTACAAAAACTTTCGTAAAATGTACAAATTTTCGTTTATTTTACAAAAAATTTGGTTGTTTTGACATTTTTTCGTAATTTTACGCATGAATTATTATCAGTGTACTACAAAGTTTTGGAGATATTTTGTTGCAAAATGCAAAAAGAGCAAACTAAAATAAATTTTTAGTTAATTAGTAGTAAGATGATTTTAAAAGTAAAATCTTATATTTTTTATATAAGGATCTAAGGGCAAATGAAATACAAAAAATCAGGGATGGCAGGCAAAACCGGTAAAATATCGCTATCGATTCAAAATCCTATCAGCTGACTATCGTTATCCCTAAAATAATGTTGCCGAAATAATTGAAATACCGCTATCCGTAAAATACCGTTACCAATATAAATAAAATACCAATACCCTTACAATACTGTTACCGGAATAACTAAAATAACGTTACCGAAATAACTAAAATACCGATAAAGCTAAAATACCGTTACCGAAATAATTGAAATAGCGTTATCCTTAGATTAGAATTTAAAATTTTCATCATAAACTATCCAGTCATTGGAATTCCGTCATAATGGGGCTAAAAGTATGAAAGTGCATTGATATTACCGGAATAACTAAAATAACGTTACCCTTAAAATACTTACAGAAATAACTTAAAAATAATGCTAAAGAAATAACTGAAATACCTAATTCTGTCTCTTCTGATCAAAACAATACTTGTGTGTACGTAGTGTGACCAAACTCCAATTTAGTCGCAGTCAACGCTGTGTCGACCGTGGTTCAACTGGTTAAGAGGTGAGATTACGATGCATAGCTTTGATGCTAAGACTGTGAGTTCAAATCACAGTACGACACCAAAAAATAAAAAGTTTTTCATATAGAGCAAAATTAACAATATAAAATACTTTGTTCAATTGACACATAAATTAACCACTGACGAGTCCCAGGAGGGGGACGAAACTGCGGCAGTCTGGTGTATCCCTTGTGTCCGTAAAATTTTTCAATAAAAATGTTTTCTTCTTCTTCTTCCTGTAAAGAGACTAACTAAAGAAATACCGTTATCGCTAAAATACCGTTACCGAAATAAGTAAAATACCGTTAACGCTATACACCGTTTCCGAAATAACTTGAATATCGTTACCCCTAAAATACCGTTTCCGACATAAAGAAAATAGCGTTACCCTTACCGTTAATGTAACCCGCATCGAATCTGTTACCAACCATGCTAAAAATGCTTCTTTTGGAAATATTAAAAAAAAACTTTATTCTAATTTTTTTAAATCGTATTTTATACATATTGTACCTATACTCGAAATTTTGATTAAAAAGCGGATATCAATCAGCATATTATTGGTTTGAGTTATATGCCAAAAAGTCGGTATATGTTATAAACACATACGACAGACGACTGCAGCTACATGACTACAGCCTGTCAAAAATAATATACACACGTTTATATGAAAACGATTATTTTGGCACCACCACAGCTACACGGCTACCCTACTACTTTTGCCGCTGTAGTCAACTTAAGATAATTTCTATTTTCGTTGGCTACAAAACATAAATTGTGTTGACAATAAAACAAAATATGTAACAAATAAGTGCTTTAAAATATTTTATATTGTTTAGCTCAATAAACGTCGCAACATTAAATGCTATAATTGCATTAATATTCAAGAGGGGTTAGATAAATTTATTTTAACGTTATATTTTTAATAAGTAATTGTATTATTAATAAGTAATTGTATTTTTAAGTCAACTTTATATACGTGTCTACAACCATGCATGTCGTTCTATTTTAATAAAGCACAAAAAGGATTTAATTGGCACTACTGAAATAAAAATTCATTTGTATAAAAAACAGCTGATTACTATGCTGCTGTCGTTTCGAAAATAATAAGTAGCTGACCACACGGCGACGATTGCAGTGAACGGCATTTGTAGTCGTGTAGCTCTGTAGCCTGCTGTGGTCTATGTGTTTATAGCAATAGAGAAAAACGATGACATAGGTTTACTCAAATTTGTCTAAAAGTCTACATAATAAATATTTGTTGTTGTTTTAACTATTAATTGCGGCATATATATTTTTATACATTTATATTAATTAAGTGCGCCCCTGTAGGCTAGTTGGTAGCGTGCTGGCTTATCAGTGCGGTGGTCATGGGTTCGATTCCCACCAGAGGCACTGGTCTGTTTTCGCT
This sequence comes from Delia radicum, assembly GCA_021234595.1. Classification (NCBI taxonomy): domain Eukaryota; kingdom Metazoa; phylum Arthropoda; class Insecta; order Diptera; family Anthomyiidae; genus Delia; species Delia radicum. The sequence continues at coordinate 207,089,257 of CM037853.1, forward strand.
ACAACGCGCCGAAAGCCATAGTAGCTAGTGCTCGGTTAGGGTAATAGTATATAATTTGTAATTATATGATTATTAATTAATAAAAAAAATATAAAAAAATATTAATTAAATCAAAAGTTATTAAGTTTTTGTCAAACAAAAAAAAAATATTCTTGTTTTGTGCTGCATATAAATTTGTTTTAACATGTCTTTCTATGTTGCACCACCATACATTTTGACATTGGTTTGATTTTACGTTCGTTGCTTTGCACACAGAGACAAATTTAGCTGTTTGTTAACTGAAATTCGGTTACTTCGACTCAAAATCAGTTATTACAAATTTCAATCGGTTGAAACAACTCAACATTAGTTTGCTAAACAAAGTTCAGTTAATTCACCAAATTTTTAGTTGCAACACCCAAAACATTCAGAAATCTAATGTAAAGGGTCCGCCAAATAACTTTTTGTTTTTTGAAGTCCTGAACCAATTATGGCGTCATACCAAGGTCTTTTTGCAAAATTCATCTCAATGATGTCTCCGAAATGTTCAATTGTTGAGAACAACGGTGAATTGATGTTGATGGCGCTTCACGCACACTTTCTGCCACAGCAGCAGTATTCTCGGGTGTACGCACTGTTTTTGGCTTTTCACGCTTTGGTTTATCGATGAGGATGCCAGTTTCTTTCACTTTTTTCACAAGATAACGAACATACGGACCATATTCGTTCAGCGGAAGGATAAGACTAATTATCTATCAAATCAGACATGAGCTAAGTGTTACCATTCACGAAATAAGCACTAGTTGAAAAAAAACGTTAGATGGCGGACCCTTTAAATATCGTTGTACTAAATGAATTTATAAATTGTTATCATTAAAATACACGTTTCAATTGGGTTGGCACTTTAAATGAACAATTCAAAATTTTGGGCACTCATGGGCATTCGCAATTAAAAAATTTGTATTGATATCCAATTTGTATATATTTTTTTTTTTCGTAGAACCCAACATGAAATAACGCAAAAAATGCAAAAACTGGGTCAGATTAGGCCCCCTTATTTAACCCCTAAAAGTGAGATTTGGCAGCTAAAAAAATGTATTTCCGTTATGTTTTGGTCTATTATACAATATTTAAATTTCATTGCAATTGAATAAACCAAAGAAAAATAAAAAGCTTCTTCGGTTAAATTATGATTTTGGCGCTTACGTCTTTTTGACGGATACGGCTCGATATTCGCCTTCTAGAGTTTCTTACTAGTTTACAAATCGTCAGAGTTCATGGAGTTATTAATTTTGTTTCAGCCAAATTCTTTGACTTTATTTTGCTTATTTGTACTTGACAATTATCAAAGTCGATATTTACAAAACTACACTCAGGGAAAAAAGTTTCATCATATCCATCATCATATTTATGAAACCTGTCATAATTATGATGAAGCCTGTCATCAATTTGCTTTTTTATGATACAGCTTCATCATATTTATGAATTGTTATACCCCAGCAAAAAATTGTGCTTACCCAGAAGCGATTCCGGAAGGCACTATTTGATAACGAAGCGCTTCCAAAGCAAATAAAGGCATGATTTTTGTTCGCGATGTGCCACTTGGTATGTCTCTCTTAAAGCTCTTCTTTCATGTGCTCTTAGAAGCAATAAATTCATGTCTTCTTAGGCACTAAGAAGCGCTTTTTGTACGTTGACAACATTAGTGCTTCATGGTATGCATACCTTATTGCTTCATTTTAAGCATTATTCACTGCTTCATAGAAGGCATTCTGAGAAGCACGACAGAAGGCCTTCCCTAATTGCTTTATAGTATGCAATTCAGTGAAGCGCTATTTTGGAAGCATACAAATGCAGTTACTGCTTACCAAATCCAGGTTATTTTTTGCTGGGATTGGACATTCGGCTAGAATCTGCATTAGCTTTTTTATTCGTAAATAATTTCGCAACTCCAGTAACAAATAAAAACCGAAAAGCGTCTTATAAGAGTATAAGAGTATAAACAACGCATTTACTAGAACTTTTCTGAAAACTTGGCTTAAATACATTTAGGACTATTTACTATACATTTTCTGCGTTCACCATATGATTTTTAGTTACTTTCCATGCAGTTATTAGTAATTTTTTTTTTTTTTTTTAATTATTCTTACTGACGTTCTATATAAAAGCTTGAATAGACGTTGCCATTATAATTCTTATACATATGCAGATGATATTCAGTTGCTAGCGATGATAAGGGATTTGATCTTTCGTATTTGGAAACCAATGTTAATAATGATTTGCTTCATATTATGGAATGGTCAGAATCCAATTTTCTAAGTTTAACCCTTCTAAAACACGATGTATGTGGTTTTCACAAAGTATGATAACTCCAAACATTGTTTTAGGCAGGGAGTCGATACAGTTTGTTTCTTATAAAACTTTGGGAGTGTATATTGACAATAATCTCAAGTTTGACTGTCAAGTTAACAGGGTTATAGCAAAAATAAATTTCGTTATGAGGCGTCTATATAACACAGGTTTGTATTTACCAGACAATGTTAAATGGAAAGTTGCTACAGCACTTTGTCTTCCTATATATTCGGGTGTGTCAGAAGACAATATTTCGAAAATGAAACTATGTTTTAATAGGGTAGTACGTTATGTTTTTGGATATCGGGAATGGAGGCATATGACTCCCTATGTTATTAACTTTCTTGGCTGTGATTTTAAAAATTTTATTGATTTAAGAATAATGGTTCAATTTTATAAAATCATTAAAAATGGAAATCCTCCATATCTTCTTGAAAGATTCAATTTTGGTAACTCTACGAGAACACATTCAATTAATTTTCCACGATTTTCATCTCTTATTATGAATAAATCATTTGTTGTCAGAGTAACTAGAATATGGAACTCAGTAATACCTTATGAGGATCGAAAATTCACTGGATCTATTTCTAATTTTAAAAAAAGTTTTATTAAAAAATTTGTAGAAAGCTGCTACATTAACTGCCAATTTCGAGATTATAATGTAGCTTTATTTTCAGTATTTGTGTAAGGGGGGTGTTTATACTTTTGTAATAATTATTTTTTTTTTTTCATATATATATTATTAAACGAAAATAGTTTGTAATTTTTATAATGACAAAAATTTTTACAATTTTGCAGCTACGGATAGTTCAAATCACTCAATTCTCGAAAACGAAAATAGGTTTGAATTTTCCGGTGTAAGCCAATGTGATGTTTTTTCAACGTTTTCTTCAATTAAGTCTAACGCAGTAGGCTATGATAATATGCACCCAAAATTTATAAATATACTTTTGCCTTTGCTTCTTCCCTATGTAACACATTTGTTTAACACTATTATCATGTCAAGCTCGTTTCCGGTGAAGTGGAAGCATGCTAAAGTAATACCACTTCCTAAATCAGCTACGGAGTTTCGGCCAGTTGCCATTTTATGCTTCCTTTCAAAGGTACTAGAAAAGCTTTTACACTCGCAAATGAGTAAATATATAAAGGACAAATGTTTGTTGTCTGAAAAGCAATCAGGGTTTAGATCTAATCACAGCTGTATTACAGCTTTGATTGATGTTTCAGAAAATATACGACGCCAGCTAGATGACGGTATGATTAATTTCTTGGTTCTTCTTGACCATTCTAAGGCATTTGACAAGGTAGATCACTTAACTTTATGCATGAAACTTAAACATTTTTTTAAGTTTTCTGAAACGTCAACTCAGTTGTTGTTTTCCTTCTTTACAGAACGTACACAATCTGTTTTTGTTAACAATGCTTGGTCTAACCCGTTACCCCTTACTTGAGGAGTACCACAAGGGTCGATTCTAGGACCACTTCTTTTTTCAATATATGCGAATGATTTGCCGAATCAACTTTCTCATTGTCAAATACATATGTATGCTGATGACGTGCAACTGTTTTTGAGTAGTCCAGTTAGATCGATTAGAGAAACTGTTGATAAAATGAATGATGATCTCAATAGAATATATGTGTGGGCAGCAGCAAATGGGCTTTGTTTAAATCCAAAAAAGTCAAAGTATTTGGTGATTCATAAAAAAACTGTTAATCCAGTTATTGAAGATGAATTTTTAATAAATGGTGAAAAAATAGTACCGGTTCAGACTGCAAAAAATCTGGGAATAACGTTCAACAAATATTTAACTTGGACAAACCACGTGAACACACTAGTTGGTCAAACTTACATTAAGTTAAGATCACTATGGTCAACTCAATTTTTTACTCCCCTAAGAATAAGAATACTTCTCGCTAAATCCTATCTGATTCCTGGATTGATTTATGGGTGTGAGCTTTTTGCAAATTGTGATTATGCAAGCAAACGCAAGTTAAATGTCTTTTATAATAACATAGTAAGATATGTTTACGGTTTAAAAAGGTTTGACCATATTTCATTATTTACAAAAAACCTCTATGGAGTATCTTTTGATGATCTTTTAAAAATCCTCAATATCTATATGCCAACTTACGCTTTGCCAGATCACCCAGGGGTAGAAAACTTATACTCCCAAGCCATCGAAATCTTGTGTCTGAATGGCAGTTCTATCTAAATGCTACGCGTCTTTGGAATACTCTCCCACAAAACCAACAACTAAACAGCAATGCAAAAAACTTTAAACAATTTTTATTTAATTTTTTTTCGTAATTTTAATATTTTGTGAACGCTATTATAACATTGATCCGTGCAATTGATTGTAATTTTTATAATTTTTATAATTTTTATATTTTATAATTATATTTAAAGTTAATGTTTGATTTAATAATTTAATATTTTGTTTTGCCAAACTTTAATATTTAACATTTTGCATTCCTATACTATAAATATAAGATTAAATCTTGTTGTATAGGAAATAAACAAGTAAATAAATAAATAAAAAATAAATAAATAAAATAAATTTATTTATACTAAGATCAGCAAATGAATATACAAAATGAATTTTATAGTTTTAAGTCAAATCATTTTTTTTGTAACTGCCATACTTATTAATCTAGATTAATTAGGCCCCAAGGGCTTCAAATACATAAATAAATATAAATAAATAAAAAAATAAAAATAAATAGTAGGGTTTTTTCAAAATCGTATAAAGAAACTAGACGTAGTTCGATTTGTGATTTTCATAGCTGGATCAATTTGTGCTGTTCCAAATTTTAAGGTCGCTATATAAAATTTGACAAAAAAAAATGTACATTAAATTCGTAAAGATTTATTATTATGTCCTTTATTGCTTCTCCCTGAATTCTAAATAAAAATTGTATTACCGTAATGATTGTAGAACAAACAAACCCTTAATAAATTTTTAACGGCTTTCAAGGTATTCGCGTTTTTTTCTGATTTTGAGAAAAAAGTGTATAATAATTTTTATTAAAAGAAAAGCGTGTGTTCAAGAAAAAATAGTGTATTCAATATATTAATTTTATCCTCTTCCTTAAAGCTTAAAATAAAAATTAATGGTATACACATTGCATGAAGGATAACGTTATCCTGGGCATTTTTCATAACATATGAATTATTTTACCATTTAATTAATAACTTTTTAGATAATAGACCAGTTTTTAAATTTAAGAACGTATTCGAAATAAACTTCATAATTGTAATTATGGCCAAAATATTTTATAGATTTTATGTATCGTGTTCACTAGTAATAAATTTAATATTAATCATTTTTAAAAATTTTAAATTTGTATTACCTTATATTCGAAAATGTATCGCTGTTTAGCGACTTTAAGATGAAAACTTTTGTGCAGCGATTTTTCGTTATTTAAACTTTTAATATGTAGTAACATTGATTAGTCTTTTAATAGGTGGAAAATGCCGACGTCTAGTATTTTGAACTGTCCTAATGACAATATATCTATTATATCTTATTATGTTTAACATATGACACCTTTTCTATCATATCTTATTATGTATAACATATAGGCTCAATGTCTAATTGTATGCCTATATATAACGTATTGTTATATATGTTACCACATAAGAAATATGTAGTAATATATGGATGTGCACCACATAAAATCATATATTATGATATATCTTAAGATAAAAAACATAAGACTAAATATAATTTTTTTTTTACTCAGGTATGAATATGCCTCAAATTCCTTGCCCTATTTATCAGTTATTAGCAACATAAACATAATGAATATGAAAATGCCTCCTGTTAGATCCGGTAAGTCCAAAATCTCCGATTTTAAGCGGAATTTTATCTAATAATTTTGGTGAATTACATAAATTCTTAAATAATTTACCTACAATTATAATTGAAGGGCATATTGTAAAAACTTGATAAGCCACATTTTATTGTTAGATTGTTGTTGGCCTTTTAAAGATTAAAAATGCAAAAAAATATGACTTTTGCAGGACGTTTATACTCTAGGTACTTGCAATTAGTGTTTATGTAAGACTTCTGTCAAATATTAACCCATAGATGTCTAGAACACAGCGAAAATCCATAAAACAATATATGTGGACTATCATGGTTTTTACAATAAGGTTTTTAGCCAAAATTTGTGTAAGATTGAGCGGAAACTGCAAAATAAATGGTAATTTATAAAAAATAGAAAGTTTTCATATTCAATTTTTTAGAAATTCTTTTTCGTTTTTCTCCGGGTTGTGGAATGTTTTGAAATCTTTTAATGGATGATTTTAAATTACTTTTCGTCACAAATGTGTACTTTAATATAAATTATATACAAACTGATAATAAAGTCTGCATAATGTAAAATAATTATGTGGTCGCACATGAGTCCTTCCATGTCAGACCTTATGATTTTTGCTAAAAGTTGCATTTGAAAATCGTCACAATAGTGAAAAATCTTCCGACATGACAACTTTTAAACTGAAGTTTTTCTAAAACTAGTGAATGGATTTTAAAGTTTAATATCTTATTTTAAATGTATTTGAACCTCCTTTTTAATTTTTTTTTTTTTTTTTAATTATTTTTTTTATTTTTAAAATTTGGTTTTTTACATCTTCAAACAAGTCGAAAAATCTGAAAAAAATATTTTCTTAAAGCTCAATATAACCTTAATATTCCCAGTAAATTTCAGAATGGAATTCGAATGGATTCTATTTTTTTCCGATTTTTTTCCATTGTCGTACCACGAAAAATTACATTTTGTATGTAACATTATATTTTCAAGCGTGTTAACGTGTTAATGCATGCATGTTTGCAAAAACACACGCTAAAAAATTCATATTGATCTTGAGCATTATTTGTTTTGCTTTTTCTATGTGCCATTAGAATTTTTTTTTTCTTGTATGTTTTACTTGAAAATGTAATTTTTCGTGGTACTACAATGGAAAAACATCGGAGAAAAATAGAATCCATTCGACTTCCATTCTGAAATTTTCAGGGAATATTAAGGTTATATTGAGCTTTAAGAAAATACTTTTTTCAGATTTTTCGACTTGTTTGAAGATGTAAAAAACCATATTTTAAAAATAAAAAAAAAAAATAATTAAAAAAAAAAAAAAAATTAAAAAGGAGGTTCAAATACATTTAAAATAAGATATTAAACTTTAAAATCCATTCACTAGTTTTAGAAAAACTTCAGTTTAAAAGTTGTCATGTCGGAAGATTTTTCACTATTTTGACGATTTTCAAATGCAACTTTTCAAGTCGAACCTTGTTTGAAGATGGTGGAAACAGAAATTAAGTAAAAAATCAAATTTTAAAAATAAATTTAAAAAATAAAAATAATTTTTTAAAAGAAGATTCAAATACCGTTAAAATATGGTATTAAAATTTAAAATCCATTTACTAGTTTTAGAAAAACATCAGTTTAAAAGTTGTCATGTCGGATGACTTTTCACGATTTTCAAATGCCCATAACATTTTCAAGAAAAAATTAAAATTTTTTTTTGGGAAACACAGTAAAATATTTTTTTATGTTTAATACGTCTGGCAAATTTAAAGTAAATCGGAAGAGGTGTTGTAAAAAAGGTGTTCGGTCTGACATGGAATGACTCACATACCAATGTAAATTAAAAACTTAGACAAGTATTTAAGGATACACCCAGAGAAAACCAGGAATAAGTTTCGTAAATTTTCGTCCAATGTAATAATTTTATCAATGTTTATGAAACATTTCATAAGCAATTTCGTGATTATAATGACCATATCATGATATCCATGAATTTTTTCTAAACAATAATAATAAAATCCTTGCTATTACAAAATATGGTTCATATATATAGTGAAACATTTCATCAATATGTTTAAATTAATTTTGTTTTTTATGAAATGTTTCATAAATACTACACAACGTAGATATGATGAAGCTTTTCTTTTGAGTGTGTATGTGACAACCATAGACAATTTTAAGCAATAACAATTGTAAAGATAAAACCATAAAATTCAAAATTTCTTTAACAATTTAAATGGAAATTTATATGTGTGTGTATTATACATATAAAACTATTTACATTAAAATTATCACACACATGAATATATTTATGCTTTAAAATTTGAGAATGGTATGTAATATGGTTATGTCAAAACTCAACAAAATATTTCACAAGGAAGGTCTCTATAGAGTGAATACTAAGACGGTTCCAAATAATTTTTTTATGGCAGAAATTAAAAAAAAAAATCAGAAATTGTTAAACGTTAATACATGTTCTTAATGGCAATACACCAATCCACCCAGAAAATATAATACAAAAAACTAGGTGGCAACACTGACAAAGTGCCAAGCTTTCAAAGTTGAAAGTTTCAAAGGATCAAAACAGTTGCACAATTATATAATCACAAAATATTTGAAAAGGAAACTATAAACACGATATATTATAGAAATTGATGATCAATGTTAGTAGTTTAAAATCATTATTCCCAATTTCATTTTGATTGAATCCTTGTCGTTATTCGTGACTGTTGTGGTAAATGTACATTTTGGGCAACATAACCTAAATGTATCGTACACAAAAAGTTATATCTGGGCATGAAGTTTTAAAAGTGGAAGTGTTTGACAAAGTGTGTATAATAAGTAAAAACTTAGATCTCGCCGGCTTTTTTCGGCAAACTACCACAATTTTAATTTAAGTTTAGCTCTACTTTCGAATATATTTGCCGAAATTCGTTAGCTTTGGGTAAAAATATGAGCAAAAACAGAATTTAACAATAAAATTTAAAAACTATATATAGAGGGCCTATATTCAAAACCCTCTATCTTAAAAAACACAACTTTTCAGGAGAGCCAAAAAACTGTTTTTTTTCGCGTATTACTTGAGTTATTAAAATTCGGTATTCTACAATATTTTTAAATCAACTACTGAATCTCACATATAATTGGTTTTTAAAATATTGCATTATTGGGGACTTTATGATAGATAGAGGGTTTTGCTTCTCAAAAATATTCAATGTTTACGTATGAAAATGATCAGATAGAGGGTTTTGCATTTTAATAATAATAAATTATTTTGATTTCATTTATGCCATTTGTCAGTTTTTAAGGTGATTTATTAAGATAACTGCTAGTAATACAACATAAGATAAAAAAAATAATAATAAACAATATGAAACAAAAAGTTATGTGTTTTTTTTTTTGCTTTTTTAAGTTTTTTTGGAGTTTATCGTAAAAATAATGGTATTCCGGTGGTATTACGCTCTTTAAATCTTGCAAATTGTTCCACTTATTTGGCTGAATTGATAGGGGACCAGAATATAGAGGTTTTGGTTCAATATGTCCTGTGTAAGGTTGAATACGAACAGGTAGATCCATGTAATCTGTATCAAAATCTAATTTATATGTTATGTTACCATCTGGAAGATATAAAAGAGATCTTAAATTAGACACAGTAGGATTGTTCTTTACTCGTCCTGGTCTAATGGAAGAAAAACGCATAAGTTTGTCATCGTTGTAATTATTAAAGAAATCATAATTTAAATATTCTTCATCAAACGGCTTTTTTACGATCTCATTGTTAATTTTAACATTCTTTCTTACTTCTCTAGTAATTCCTGTTATCCGCCAATCCTCCATATCTTCATTTGATGATGCATAATGGACTGCTATACGTTGGAAGGAATTAAAAGCCACTTTATTTTTCTGTTCACAAAAATATCAAAAGTTTATTATTAAAATCTTATTATTAAACTAAATTTTAAACTTACCGTTATGTAAGTTTATCACTCGACAATAATATTTTAATTATGATTTTTAATATCATATAAATTATTTTTTTTTTTTTGACAATAATATCGTAGATGACACTTTAAAAGTAGACACTTTTTTTAAGCAAGTTGCAAGTTTAACCATTTATTTTTATGCCATGGACATTATATTTTCCAAAAACCAAAAGGTAAAATATTTTCATTTTAATTCAATTCAGAATCGGCTTTCGCTATTTTAATAAACGATTAAAAAATGTAAAATTCATGTTCAGCATGCAAAAAAAATAGTAAGAAAACATGTATTGCAAAAAGAAATAACAAAAATGCAAAAAAAACAGCAAAAAAAAAATATTTCTGTTATGAAATTCACACCATACATGAGGGCTGTTTTACTGAACATTTTACCACCAAAAAGTAATTTTCGGAAAAATCAGTGATAGAGGGTTTTGAATATAGGCCCTCGATATATTTATTTATTAAGTCTACTGATTTATATCTTACAGACTATTTTACAAAAAAAAATATTAATTAAATAACATAATGTTAAAGTATTTTAATTAAAAATCGTAAATAATTTAATTTAAATTTATCCCTGCTTAATTTAAAATCGAATAATCATGAAAAACTATTAAAAAGTTTTAGACATCTAGTAATTGGCTCATTATTACCATAATTGGTTCTAGAAAATCGTCATAAAAAAGACGTTCATGACGTAAATCTCGAGGAGAAACATATACTTTCAATAAATTCGATAGCTCTTTACATCTAATCTGATGGGAAAGTATATTATATATGAAAGTTATAGAAAATGAAGATCTACGATCACTTAAAGATAGTAAACCGAAATATTTACGTCTAATGATATACATATAATGGCATATCTTTAGACCAGTTCAATTTCCTGAATGTTATAGAAAATGAAGATCTACGATCACTTAAAGATTGTAAACCGAAATATTTACGTCTAATGCTATATAATGGCATATCTTTAGACCAGTTCAATTTCCTGAATGCTATTTTGGTAAAAAGTTTCTGAATTTTCTCAATTATTTTAGAATGAGTAGCAGCATAGGGGTTCCAAATTAGAGAACATTCTAACAAATGATATATATAATGATTTAATATCTAGTGGATCTTTAAAATCATCACTGTTTTTGCTAATCAATCCCAACAATGATGTTATAAAATTAATATGATTAACAAAATGTAATTTAACATCAAAAATAACGCCAAGATCTTTGACTTCAACAACTTTTTTATTTAAAATATTATCACCAATAGAATAATTATAAATAACTGGATGAGATAGTACAGCAATTGTCATAATTCAAAATAAGTCTATTTAACCTATACCAATCATTCAAAGCATAAAGGCCTTTTTGGATAAAAACCGAATTGGAAATATTTGGAAAAGCAGCAAATAACTTTAAATCATCTGCAAACATTAAAGGTTTACAAAAATTTAAATAATTTGCCAAATCATTTATACAAATTATGAATAAAATGTGACCTAAATGAGTACCCTGTTGAATGCCTGAGAAAACATTTATTGTATTGCTGGAATACGATGAGACCATTTTAATCAATAGCCTCCTATTATTAATAATAGATTATCATTTACTCCGGACATTTGTAATTTATTCAATAATATTTCATGAGAAACAGAGTCAAAAGCCTTTGAAAAATCTGTGTAAATAATATGTAATTGCATTTTAACCATCATTGAAACTACAACACAGCCAGATGTGTACAAGTAAACTGACCTGGTACGAATCCATGCTGAAAATTAGATATACTTTATGATGCGTGCTCATAAAGTTTTTGTTTACGAATATTTACTATCCCAGACTGGGACTGCGACAGGATTTCAGAGAGGTCGGTCACTACGCTCTGTGACACGTTAATCCCCGACAGGGAATCATGGTTAAATGGGATCTGCTTGGGGAACCGCGCGGGATCCACTTTTACACGGATGATTATATGGGTGCCGAGAACCTGTGGTATAGCGGGCAACGAAATGGCTAATGAATTGGCTAGGGTAGGATCTTTCCCGGAGTTTGTCACTTTTTGGAACGCTAGACCTTTTCGAGCTCTCAAGGCAGAGCTGGTGGATTGGGCTGACAATATGCATAGGACTATCTGGGAGAATGCGGGTGTTGGCAGGACCACGGGGTGTTTCTGGGGAAACCCGGACAAGGATAGGACGAAGGAAATTCTGAATCTCAGTAGGAAGGAACTGAGTCTTTTGATGGAAATCCTCACGGGACACTCGACACTGAGGGCCTATCTCCACCGTATTGGTAGGGTGGTGGGGAGGACGAGGGTAGGGCCTGTGGGGAGGACGAGGAGACTTGGAACACTATGTCTGTGAATGTCCGGCATTTTCTTGGATCAGGGTCGAAATACTATCCAGTGACCCAATATCCACATTGGGGGATCTTAGGGGCAGAGGATGGAAGAGGTTGAGGAATTTTCGCAGTGCGACGGAGTTCCTGTGTTAGGAATATGACATGGGACCGATTTTTAGAGCGCACAACAAGCCGACTCTCTGGCTTAGGTGTAAGTCCTCAGGGATTTGAGTCGGATTAGGGAAGCATTTCCCTTCTCCGAATCCTCTTTTCGACCTAACCTAACCTATCAAAAATGTATGCCATTGCACTTTGTTTTACAATGGGTATATAATTATTTACTCTAGTTCTATCACCAGATTTATATATATTTTTTTAATTTTGGGACGCCGAGTGTTAATGTTAAATATGTAGTAGGAGTGTGTTAAATATGTAGTGGTCATGGTTCGTATGTTGTTTTTATCCTTAATATTGAAAACAAAGATCTGCCAGTACTTATCGAATTTATGCCAAAAAAAAATTGATTTGTGACCTTAGTGCATTGTTTGATCAATACCAAGTCAAAACTATCGTTAAAGAAATGGAACTTATAAAAAAAAAATTAATTTTAAATTTCTTTACTTCAAATATGAATACTGAGGAAGTAGGATACTTTCCTTGAATTTTATGCAAGAAAGTTACCCAAAAAAGGATTTAAAGTTATTTTTTTTTTTTTTTGTATAATTAAGGAGTTGTATATAGTTTATATGTACAGAAAGCTCAACCACGCTTATGTAATGTACTGTATACAGATGGGAGAGTAAAACTTATATGGACATTTGTTGGTTAGAAAATATGTCTACAACAACATATAAATGTAGGTTTTTATGTTTATAATACATAACGTTAAAGCAAAAACTTGTACAGTTGCACGATAAAGTATTTGGAATTTAGGGTCCAATGTAACGAAAGACTTGGTTAACACTTAATAAGGTTAAAGTTTCTATGATTTGAATTATAGCATGATTAAGAAATGCTATATACAATTTAAAAATTTTGAACAACTACCAGTAGTGCGACGCCGTAATTTATTAACGAAAAACTTTGGTCGTTACATTGTCAAAATTAGATAATTAACAACAAAATTTGTTTAGTGTTATTCTTTAATTTTTTTGCTAACAATATTTGTTGTTAAAACTAATCAACAAACATATTTTTTGAAGTTCGAGTTAATGATTTTTGTCGTTACTTAATAAAGTTACAAAGCAAATAAAATTCAAAAAACAACTTTTGTCGGTATTTTTTGTCAGATATTAAAAAAAGAATTCAACCGACAATTATTGTTAGTTAAAGAAATCGCTTTACTGATTTGCATTAAGAGAATCATTATTTAAGTTAAAATTTGTTTAAATAAACTTTAATTGAAAAGCAAATATCGTCTGACTTCTGACCGAAAATGAAAACTTTCAAAACGCTTTAAAAAACTAAGAAGAACCAATACAAAGTTAGCCATGTCCTTTTTCCCAGAATGGGTACTATAAATCCATAAATATGCAGCAAGAAATCGCCTTTTATGCTTTTTCCCATAAATACTTCCAAAAATTTCGTCTTACAGGTGAATCTCCGATGGGTTCACTCCGATCTTAATAAAATTCAGATATATGATAGAGAAGAAAATAAATAAGGTATTTGCTTTTATTTTATATCTTTTCTCTCACGTGTTATGGTCTAAAAGTGAGGTCAAAAATAATAACATTTTTGTATGGAAATATGAATGAAGTTAACGAAAAATTTGGTATTCATATTGCCTAATAAACTTAGGATAACCATTTATTTGAAATATTTTAATTATATGTAAAAAAAGCTTTACGGGAATAGACCGAAAACTATGAATATCGGAAAAAGCTGCAACACCAATTCAATTAAACAAGCCTTATCATAATTAATTTCAAGTTTAACCCATTAACGTCTAAGTGAATTCTGGTGGAGGAAAATTAGTGAACTTATATATATATATACATATACACACAGAAAGAATTTCGCTAATTGCCAACTTAAATTCAGTAACTACGACTAAAATTCGGTTATTACGAAATTCAGTCGGTTAATACAACTAAACACTAGTTTTCACAACAAAGTTCGGTTTTAAAACAACTGAATTTTAGTTGCAACGCCCAAAATATTCAGCAATCTAATGTAAATATCGTTGTACTAACTGAATTTATAAGTTGTTACCATTAAAATACACTTTTCAATTCGGTTGGCACTTTATTTCTCTGTGTGTATATATGATAGGCAGGCGCGGATCCAGAGGGAGGAAAAATGAGACATTTAATCCCCCAAAATTAAAATTTTCATTAAAAAAGTATTAAAAAAATTAGAAAGTCTTATAAAAACTACTCTAATTTCTCTCCCCCAAACCATTTCTGAATCCGCGCCAGATGATAGAATAAAGTGAAACCAAAATTGAGAAAAGTTATAAGATATTCTAGTAAATTTCCAGAGAACATATTGTGAAATTATAAAAGATTTATGTAGCAGTTTTTATTAGCGCCTGAATAAATAATAAACAATATAAACACTACTCAACGGCAAAAAAAAAATCGATTTAAAATACATCTTTTTTAATAGATCAATGCTGGCAGAAATAATATCTCATTTGAAGTTTTTTAAAATCGCGATTTTTTTATATTTATCATTTTTTCGTATATTTTGCTTAATTTTTTTTAAATTTTATCGCTTAATCATAATTTTTTTTAAGAATTTAATTTTACTCAAAATTATCTTTAATTTGAGTATAATCGACGTCTGTATCAAGATATCGCACTGGTATTATATTTTATGCGTTCCAGGTGAAAATGATAATATATGAACATGCATGATTCCATGTATGAGCATATATTGCCTCATATATCAGCATGTATGAAGACGTATGCCATGTATGGAAGCATATATGGGTTCATACATGCAAACAAAACGTTCATATATGATAATGTATGATACCATGTATTGAAATATATGCTTAATTTTGTTACATATTACATATGCTTATAGCTATGTAAATTCATATGTGATTACATATTAACTTATATATCGTTGACTTAGAAAAAATGGAATTAATTTTCATGTGTCATTGACTTAGAAATAAACAATTATTATCTGTTTAAGTTGTTGAAAATTAGATTTTCAAGTCGAAGAATCTAAAACTGATTTTATTGTTATAAAGTCTTATGAGCTTTATAACTCTAAATAGACTCGCTAATAAAAATATTTAAGTTGTGTTTCAAATTAAGTTTCATTTATATTTAAAATTTAACATAGTTTAATGTTCTACTATTTCACAGAGATAATTTAATTATTTTTTGCAAAAATTTGTTGCAAATTTGTTTCATGATTATATTTGATATATATTAGGCCGGGTCGATTTAAAAATCGCTCAACGTTCAAGGAAAATCGTATTCTAGGGATCAAAATAAGAAACTTTGCCGAAGGAACCATACCTCTAAAACGAATTCTGATGTCCCGACTTTTGACCCGTAGGGTAAAATTTTGAAAAAGCCCACTTTGATATTTCAGAAAGTAGGAGGAATCTCTCCAAGATTATGGGAGCTACTTCTTCTCCGGGAGACACGCTAGCAAATTAATGCATAAAACATCATTCTAGGTGACCGTTAAGGGGTTAAATTTAAGTTGAAAGAGGGCCTTTTTAGTCGAGTTTTTATAGCAAAATGTGCAAATCTCGGGATAGAGATATTTCAGAAAGTAGGAGGAGTCTTTCCAAGATTAGGGTCTCTATTTCTGCTCCGGAAGACGCTCTAGCAGATTAATGTATAAATTATATTCGATTGGGTTGGATTCGATTGGGGCACTCTAAATGGGTCAAAGTGGGATTTTTCAAAATTTGACACTACGGGTCAAAATTCGGGACATCAGAATTCGTTTTAGAGGTATGGTTTCTTCGGCAAAGTTTCTTATTTTAATCCCTAGAATACGATTTTCCTTGAACGTTTGAGCGATTTTTTTTTGCCTCCATACAAATCGACCCGGCCTAATATACATGGTTACACGGTTTTCTTTACCACTTAGTTTTTATGGTGTATTTAAAAATCTCAATAAAAAACTTACCATTTTCAAAACAAAATAAAAATGTTGGATCTGTCAAACAAAAAGAAAAAAAAATATTTTAATAAAAATTTAATTGTTTTTTTTTTTTTTATTGAAAGTAAAATTGAAACACCGGGATGATTAAAATCTAAACCAATACACTAAATGCCGGAGCAACAGTCATCAGGTTTGTAAGGAATGGTTTTTGATTTTTGTTGTTTCTCTTTGAGATCTGATTAAATAAAAAACTAATTATTTGATTTTATTAAGCAATAAAAAAGAATAAAAATCATCAGAGCAAAACATCAAAAATCAAAAAAAAAAATATAAAAATAAATATATGAAGTAAAAAACTATATATGGTCATGTATGTGCCCATATATGCCCATATACTCTCAATTTTCGGATCCGAACATATATGACACTTCATATATCGCACCGTTTCCTCTAAATGGGGCCAACTCAAAATTTACAAATTTTCAGTAGAGACAAAATAGTGTTGTTTTTAATACTTCTCTTATGTCAGAAATAGGGATACAACTGTATTTTTTGGGCGAAAGAGTGGAGAAAAATGATGAAAGATTTTTACAGTAAGTATATGGCCACTGTGTATCGTTTCCTTGCAAAAATGAAAATTGAAAAATTTTAAGTGACTACCTTTAGGGGAACCGGTGTGATATGATAATGTATAACCATTTTTACATGGTTTCAAATAAATTGAAAATGTCATGAAATATTTACAAAATAACTTCAAACTTTAACTAATTTTCAAAATGCTTCAAGTACCAAAGTAAAAAATGTCTTTCATATAAAAATTTATTATTTGCAGAGCCTGTATTGTAATAGATATTTTTTAGGTATGCTTAGTTATAATCTGTAAAAAAAAATATTATTTCTACTTTTTGAAATATAACGGACCTTATACACTGTATTTTTTATATAAAAATGTTCTTCTTTTCTAAATTTCACAATATTTTAAATTTGATTTGGAATGTTAGTGCAAAAAAGAATTTAGTTTATTTACGCATTGTGATCACAACTTAAATTGTTTTAGCATACATAAAATTTATAAGGATAGAACTAGCATGCACAAATTTTCAATTTCCTTGCAATACCGGCAAAATATCTTGACACAAAAGTCCGACAGAATTATACTCATATGTAAGATAAATTTGTGTAGATTTTATGTTCTTAAAGCAAAATTTTATGACTGTGTGGTTAAATGTCGAAAAATTAAGCAAAAATATACGGAAAAGGTGGAAAATGGTGTAAATATAAAAATCGCGATATTTCAAAAGCTGCAAATGAGAAGAAGAATCCTTGACAGATTTGCAGTCAGCGTACCTAAGTCTATTAAAAACATGTATTTCAAAATAGGTTCTGTAAAAAAGTGAAATTTGTCGAGTAGTGTAATAAAAACACAGATCAGAACACATTTATTAAAATGTTAATAAATACACATGTTTCCATTGTCTTTCTTCTTTCCTAACATCGACTTTTCCATTTGCTGTCAACTGGAAAAAAAGTTGATTTAGAATTGTTCCCTATTATGATCTGTTCCTAAAGTTTAGATTTCGTTTTTATGCTGTTGCATGAATACGTCAAAACTAGAGTTTCATATTTTAAAAAAACTTAAACTTGGAATGCACACGTTTTTCTAGGGTTTATTGCGTCGCGTCGTATCAAAAAACACAATATAAAGTGTAATTTTTCATAAACAAAAGTTTTATAAAGAAATTTCGAAGTCGGATTATGTAAGCGGTCCGAGTTTTGCTGACAACTTTATAAACCTAATGAATGAATTTAATAAACAAACATTTTAAAATGAAATATTTCATACACGCAAGGAAAATCTTAATCATATTTACGAAATGCTTCATAGATTTTCGGTCCGATGTAACGTTTCATTTAATTTTTTCTGTTTTTCCGGTTTTTAAAAACGGTTTTTTCAAAAGGGGAGGCGTTCGAGTTATTCGAGGAGGCAGAGTTATTCTTCTCGAACTATTCGTATTTTCGAATATTTTTCAAACTGAAATTTCAGGAAATATGCATTTTTTGGAATACCTTGCATAAGTTCTGTCAAAATATAAATGCTAGCAAGTATAAAATATTGCGAGAAAATTTAGCATTTTCTGCTTTTTACTTTTTGTGCTTTTTTTTTTTGATTTCTCCGATTTTGAGCTAAAAAAACTTTGTCTTAAGATTTGTGAAATTTTAGTTGCAATACAAAATTGAAAATAACAAAGCCACTTTTTTACAACATTCAAAATTTCAAACACTTTTAATTCGAGACCCAAATTTATATAGTTTCTTTGGAGAAATATGAAAAAAATGTAAAAAAAAAACAGAAAATGTAAAAAAATGTAAATGTGAAATTTGGCCAGCTAAAAAAACATTGTTTCCTAAATTGTTATTCTTTATAACATATCCAAAATTTCATCGTTATCGGAGAGTACCCATGAACCGACTCTCGTTGTAGTCTCTGAGTAAATTCTTCTTTATATATAGATTCTAGTACCAATACGTATACGCATTATACAATTACCCATACTATATTCATCATGCGCCACCAGTCTTTGAAATATGTAGTAGACACAGAATTGATTAATTACCACAGTTAAACACTTAAAATTAATCGGACATGCGACTTATCAATTCTGATAGATAGGATGTAGATCACGAATTTGAACACCAAATTTTAATGTTAGCTTCGTGTTTTGAAATATTCACGAATTTAATTTTTACCAAAAATCAAGTTTTCTCTTTAAAATTCTTTTGAATTCATATACCTGAATAAATACGGAATAATTTTTAAAATGGTTTTTAAAGTTGTGAAATTTGAGCATTTAAAAACATATCAAACAATTATCCTTGCAATTTAAGTGAAAACTTCACTTATTTTAATTTTTTTTTTTTTTGAATATTATAATATCCTTTAGTCGAATTGCCTTTAGCACGTGATGTTAATTTATATGCCGCTTAATGTATTTCATCAAAAACCCCATTCATTTTTATTTGCAACATTTTCAGACGATTCAATCTAAATACAATCTTTATACGTTTTTATTAAAATTAATTTGTAAGAAATTACTATGGAGAAAATATAAAAAGGGCATTTTTTAACATGCATTGATTTTATCAATTAAGATTTGATGCAGACTTTATATTGTTTAAGACAATCAAATAATATATATTTTTTTTTTAGAAATGTTGAGGTTAAGAAGAAGAATAAACGTTTTGCTCTAAAAATTATAAACACTATTAATTTTTAAATCAGACTAGACTAGTTTTTGCCCTCTTTTTTATGCACAGGCGCCATCAGTGATTTTCCATTTAAATTATATTATTATTTGTGTATTTATAATGTCAGATTGTCTCTATATGATAAATTTTTCAGCAACTGCGGCTGTATAGAATCAAACCTGCGCTCTTCTTAGCATTACAAACGTAACAATACTATGCCATGACCGTTTAGCGATCACACCCAAGTAATGGGCTCGAATGTAATGCAAGCTAAATTTGCAGTTTTCTTTCCTATTAACTTTTCTGTTATTGTATATTATACTCAGAAGTGACAACACAAGTATTCTATTTTTAGATTTTTTGTTTATTTTTCTAATCCCCACCGTCTCCATTTCACAATGTTACCATGATTGACGTATGGTTTTTACGTTCAGTGTCGACAACTTTTGTGTTTTTAAGTTGAGATATCGAGACATGGCAAATTTTTATAATGTATTTAGTACAGTGTTATTTCACGTCTTAGAGACTGTCGCAATTAATTTTTAATTAATATGCATTTGACAAATTTGATTAGAAATGTTAAGGTTAAGAAAAGAAATATATATTTTAGTTTCAGACATTTCCCTTAAAACTAAACAAGAAAGTTTCGCTAGTTTTTTTTTGTATAATTAAATAACCAGTGATGTTAACTAGAGGTAAACATCACTGGTATCAATCCGGAAGATGGTTGTCAGGTGTGGTTCACTGATGGCTCTAAGCAGTCGAATGTGAACACGGGTGCGGGCGTCTTCGGACCAGGCTTCCAGCGTGCCTTACCTATGGGGTAAATATCCGTCCATTTTTCAGGCGGAGATTTGGGCCATTTGTGTCTGTGCATTGGAATGCCTGCGAAGGGGAACTCGCAGATCTCGCATCTACATTTCTTTCTGACAGTCAGGCTGCACTGAGGGCCTTAATGGCCTATAAGGTGTCGTCCGGGTTGGTCATGGAATGCATTCAGACTCTCAATAGGCTCGGTAGAGGCAACTCTCTAACCTTGGGGTGGATTCCTGGTCATGAGGGGCATGAGGGCAACGAGAGGGCAGATTGTCTTGCCAACCGCGGGGCCCGAAAGCCCTTATTGGTCCTGAAAGGCTCACAGGGCATGGAGAGAGTCTGAATTCTCTAAGTTACTGGGAAAACTCTCCTGGTCAGCGCCAGGCTAAAAGATTGATCTCTTTTTCCAGTAGGGGGTCGAGGCGACTCTTGTCGCTTGAAAAGGGGGGGTTTGAGGACCCTGGCGTCGTACTTAACTGGACACTGCAATCTCAGATACCATCTGCACAAGAAGGGTCAATCGGACACGGATTTATGTAGGTTTTGCGAGATGGTGTCTGAGACCTCGGAGCATGTTCTCTGCGAATGTCCCAGGCTTTGTGATGGGAGACTTAGGTTTCTAGGTGATCGCTTCATTTCGCCTTCCGACATCACGAACATTTTGCCTAATAGGATAATTGGCTTTATAGGTAGCTTGAATCTGTAGGTAATCTTAGGCAGCACAAAGACCTACATTGGTCGCGGTGCATAGTGCCTTCTGATCTAACTCTAATAAAAAATACTAGAGGTACATATTACAATTCTGAATCTTCTTTTTGGTGTAGATTTTTTGTATGCGAAATCATGAAAAATGAGAAATTTCAACTTTAAACACAATGCCACGCATAGGGAATATTATCTCAGCGTTCGGAAACGCGCAGAAATTTTAAAAACTACAAACCATTTTTAAAAACTAGATCTATTCCGTAAGCAAAATATAAATACTTTTCACAGTTTATCAAATTATTTTTGGCAATTTTTAATATATTTTGAATAGGTTAATATAAAATTAAGTTTACTTTAGGTCACAGCTTATAAACGGACACATAAAAATTTATTTTTTTAAGTTTCACTTTATATCCCATTTTGCTGTGTAAATACTTTACAAAGGATATACATATAGTTATATGGCAGTAGTATGTGTTGAGGGTGTTTTTTTTGTT
This sequence comes from Delia radicum, assembly GCA_021234595.1. Lineage (NCBI taxonomy): Eukaryota > Metazoa > Arthropoda > Insecta > Diptera > Anthomyiidae > Delia > Delia radicum. Next base: position 207,111,058 of record CM037853.1, read on the forward strand.
TTCTATTTGTGTGAAAATGACTTTTGAGTTAGTTTTGTATTATTTTAACTTGAATTGCTTAATTTTGGTGCAAGATAATAATGCTGTGAAATAAATACCCTCAAAATAACATATAAAACAAAACATAAAATAAAGAAGCAAAGCAGTTAGTAAATTCCCAAAAGTAATATTTATAAAACCAAACACTAACACTCTATAACCACTTAACTGGGTGAGACGAGTATACTCGTACGTTACATGTTTTAACTATACAAACTGTGTGTTTAGTGAGTGCTACAATTTTTATAATTTGCCTTACACTGTGGAGAGCATAAGTTTGGAGGTGGAATTCTAAAATCTTCTAAATAACTATTATGAAAAACAGCCCTATGAGGAATGAGGAGTCAATTGTCCTAAAGTGACTGGTTAAAGAAGGACTTATCACAGGACTGGTATAATTTAATACTGAAGTGGGTTAAGCAGTGTCAATTGTCCCAAAATTACCAATCCTGTGACTGGTGAAGGGAGGACATACTACTTAACCAGAATTCTTATAAACAAGAAAAAGCAGTTGTCCAGATTTTACCCATTGACAGCTGTTTAGTTTTCGTTTATTTTATACGACATGTGCCTTCTGCGACAGGCTTGTGGTATGCCCCATCTTTGGTTAGTCCTGTGGCATGCCACTATGTGGCTTAAAGCAGGACAAATGACCCCTTCCTATGACAAGCCAATCTTAAAGTTGCCAGTTGTTTACATAGTGTAGGGTTTAGCAGAGGACCGGTCTCTGGCACGAAGGGACCGATCCTGCGGCACACGCAGAACCGATCCAATTCCCCATAGGGAATTCATTCAAAATGATAAAAATAGACAGAAGGCCAAGTATTTTTTGTTTGTTTTAATTTCTACTACGCAGTTGAGTGGATAAACGCTAACAACAATAACAACTAAAAACAATCAAAAATATTTAAATATTTACTGTGTGTGTATAATGTGTACATGTAGTACACACACACCCAACTATATACATTACCACATAATATTTACATAATATTTAGTTGTCATAAAATTGTTTTAAAACTTCTCTTGATTTAATTTAACAAATTTCTTGCTCATAAAGTAGTTGAAAGAAATATATTAATTAACATCATTTGCTAATGCCGAAGGATGACTTGGCCTCACTGTAAAATATTCTGGGCTACACTCTAAGAATTGTTTATAAAATA
>CM037853.1:207112362-207254364 GCA_021234595.1 Delia radicum
AAAGAAATATATTAATATACATCATTTTGATAATGCCGAAGGATGACTTTGGCCTCACTCTAAAATATTATGGGTTACACCCTAAAATTGTTTATAAAATATCTGCAACAATATTTGTAAGGCAGTGGCTGATCCAGAACTAGCTTGTGGGGGGGTAATTTTTAAGAGCAAGCAAGGTTGGCAACCCAATTGATTTAGGGGTTAGTATAGATATATTGTTTATTTCGGTTTTGGTATCAATAACGGAATTTTATTCGGAATCGGTATTAGAAAACATCGATATAGGTGCATAAATTTACAAAAAAAAAATTTAATTGTTTGAAATCATAAAAAAGGTGAAATTTAATAAGTATTTTTTTTTTGATGCAATCATAAAAATTATAACTTTTAATAAATTATAATAAAAAAAATTATAAATTATAAAAATTATAAAAATTATAAAAATTATAAAAATTATAAAAATTATAAAAATTATAAAAATTATAAAAATTATAAAAATTAATAGTGAATTTTATCGTTGATCTATAAATTTATGTGTGAGATTTTATTTGTTCGGTTTTAGATCATGACAAATTTTTCGCTAAATTAACAGAAAAAATTTAATTTTTATATGATAATTTACTTTGACTATTAGAAAAAAACACAGAAAAAGTTATTAGACACTAGCATGAATGGAATGCATTTTCTGACCCACAACGGTCTTCATCAAGATTCTTCGTGCCATTTAGTGTTAATCGTAAATATCATCTATTTAACTCACACGTTAAAGAAATTGGGTAACGTTAAATCCCACATTACTCTGTGTGTTGAGTTAGAATGAAATTTACCACGAACGATTTCTATTTATAGTGTGTTTGTTTTTTCTCTAGTCATTATCATAGTTGCCAGTTTAACTTTCAGTTAAAACTTTAAATGGCAGTTCTTTTCTCTAATGTCATCATATACTATCCTTCTACATTAGCAAAGCATATCAACAAACATTAAAGATTTTTTTTTTTTTTTTTATTAATACATATGACGAGCAAAAATTATAAAAATTATAAAAATTATAAAAATTATAAAAATTATAAAAATTATAAAAATTATAAAAATTATAAAAATTATAAAAATTATAAAAATTATAAAAATTATAAAAATTATAAAAATTATAAAAATTATAAAAATTATAAAAATTATAAAAATTATAAAAATTATAAAAATTATAAAAATTATAAAAATTATGCGATTTCCAAAAAGTAATGAAATGAGCAATGAGTTTTCAGCACTTTAATATTAATATATATTTAAAATTAATATATATATATATATATATGCACAGCGCATACTACATAGGGGGACATCTGTATATACACTTAAAATTGTCCCCTAAGTATGCGGTGTATCGAACCAATTGTCCTCATCTTATACGCTAGATGTATTAAAACTTGAAGGCGCGAAAACTTTGGGGACAGTCCCCAAAGTAAGCAAATGTTTGTAAACTATGCGGGGGAACGAATAAATGTCTCTAGAGTATGCGCTGTGCATACATATATATATATATTCTTAAATTACTAAGAGTAAAATTTATAGAAAATAATAAAAAACTCGAAAGATGGCTTACTGAAGCGCTTCTTTTAAGCGCAATAACCATACATTCCACGCCGAAAATGAGAAGCAGTATAAACATTTAGTGCTTCCTTATAGCATTGCACAATTGCATTTCTTTTTGTTGTGATTTCCAAAAAGTAATGAAATGAGAAAATAGTTCTCAACTCTTACTAATAATTTTTACGAATTTTTAATAAAATTTGCCAAAAGTTGGATTAATAATAAAAGTTTCCAGGTAGAAAAAGTAATGTAGTATCGGGGTTTTAAGCTCGTATGTAATAATTAAGAAAAGTTCTTAAAGGCATGAAACATGGTTATTCTTTTTTTAGTTGATTTTTTTTTGAATTTCATCCAAAGGAACTATATACAAATGTGATATTGATGGATAGAGATGTTTAAGGACCATTTACTAATGCTTTTCAGAAGTTTCAAACACCTTCGCAACCCTGTGTAAATTGAAAATTTTAAGCCTTCATTGATAATGACAATGGTTTTAGATAGAGTTACCAAGAAGTCTGAAAAATTTGGAAGGCTCCAGTTAACGGCCATTAAACAAATCTTTCCATAAATACCACATTTTTGTATAGTTCTGTTGGATGAAACGCAAAAAAAGGTCAACAAAACTAAAAAATAACCGAGTTTCATGCCATAAAAAACTTGCCCTAGTAATAAATGGATAACTTCTCAGTACTTGATAATTCTTTTAATAGTAAAAAATGCTCATAATCTGTGGAATAATTTCATGGGAAACATCGTCAAAATCTGATATTTTTTTTTCTTCGGATCTGTGGGTTTTTCTATAGAAATAAAATCATCAGAATCGTTCGGGTTTGAAAAAAATTATTAAATTCTGAGCTTTTTGCTAAAGAAATAGTTATCAGAATCTGTGGGCTTTTAACGCAATCTGCAGGAATCTATATTTCCTACAGAAAAACTAACATATTGCAATGGTTTCTTCCAGATTCTCAGATTCTGAGGATATTTTTTTGGAAACGGTGTGTTTTTTAATTCGGTAGGAATATATAAATTAAGTCGGTTTGACCCACTGAATACGTAAATGAGTTCAGATACCGCAACTGATCTGATCTGTGTGTTTGGGTAAGTGTTTTTTGTGAGTTAGTGAAATAATCGATTTCAAACTTTTTTCAGCATAATCTAAAATTAATAACTTTGTATCCCTGCAAAACCACACATTACCAAATCATGGGTAAAGTAATGTATCGACATAGGGCTGCACGCATTACATTACACCTTACCCCACTGATGAATTTTACAGGCGATGAGACTAAAAGTAATGGGTGGACTCATTACCTTGTGGGGGGTAAAGTAACTGGTTACTTATATGGTTACATGGTTTGAAAAATTAATGTAAATATGGTTTTCATAAAAAAAATTGAATAAAAAATTTTTTACAGATATTTTTTTTTTAATTAAATAAATAACTTTTTTTTTTTATTAAATAAATGACGTGGTCATGCTACGATTCGAACCTGGGGTCTCTGGTAATTAACAATTAGTAAGGCGAGAACTCTACCAACTGAGCTATCGATACATATAATATTTTATTGCTTAAAATGTAAATGAGTTGTTGCGTTTCGTGTTTTCGTTCGTGATATCAAAAATAAACACCTTACCCTCATGCTGACAAAAAATCACAAAGTAATGTGTATATAAATAGATTTTCAAAAATATATATTAATAATTACTTTACGTTCATAATTCATGCATTATGTAATTGATGATCGGTAAGTAAGTGAGGTATCATTACAAGGTAATCCATGTGTGTTCAATTATCGGTAACTCATTACTTCTTGTTGGAAAATAATGATACAGGTAAGGAGTACACATTACAAGGTAATGCATTACTTTATCGCACCCATTATCAAAGTTTTGCTGGGATTTTTATTTTTCTGCTCATAATTGTAATTTAAAGCAAATTTTTTATGATTCCTAACATTCCATTTTTCTAAAAAGCAAATGTTTTTTAAATTTCAAAAAAAAAAACCAAAAATTCAATTTTATATTTAAAGCTTAAAGCTTAACATGGTAGCTAGTTCTCAATGTTATTTAAAATTTAAAAATAGTTTTTAAATAAAAGTGGAACAAAAAACAACTACTCTAAAAAAAAAAAACAAAATAATCTTTACTATGCTCTCCACTAAATAAAAACTAAATCTATAGAAAAGTTTATTTTGCCTTTTCATTCATTGAAAAGAAATGTATGGAATGGTTAGAGTTGCCTTTGTGAAGGTTTATCCCTATAGAAATTGTAGATGAATTTACGTGCATTGCTCTTTAAATACTGATTATTATATTGAATGAAATTAATGATACGCAAATTCCGAGCAGTATATTTCGCTTTGAAACACATAATTTTTTTTTTAAATAAAAGTTACGAAATAAGATGATGATGATTATGATGATGATTATGGCGACCAGAACTTAAAATGCCCCACATCATACAGTGGGTTATATTAGAAAATTATATGAAATAATGCGACCATTTCTTAATCAGTGGGCGGATTGCAATGAAATTTGGAAGAAGCATAATTGATGTAATATCGAGCTTGAGTTTTTACTTTGAACCTTATAGCATCCTTGGGGAGGCAATACGAGTAAAACACTTTTTGCATACAAAATTTTGTGTGCTCGGCATAATTTTTTTTCTTATCCCATTTTCCAAAAAAATTCCCATAGAGCAAAGTAAAATCGGCACAGCGTTGGCAAAGCGTCTGCGACGGTCGGTTATGATTTGGCGGAACGTGGGATTAACAATATTGACAGTATTGTCATGTTACCCAATTGATAACAGTGGTCAACCGTTGGTTTGAGCGAAAACCCCATCGTTGGCATAATGTTAGTAATTCAGAAAATTTGGTGCTAATAAAATAGCTTAAATTAAATTGATTTTGAGAAATACATATGTATTACCAAACCTTACAAATTTGGAAACTTTAGAATTGGTTGATGAATGGTGCGGGAGGGGGGGGGATGTATATAAAAATCAGAGTTTTTTTTAATAAGCTCGCCTTAACATGAAAGGTCCTTTCAGAATAGTATGGATCCTTTATATGTTTAGAAAGAAAATATTTTTATTTGTGGCTTTTGGGAAAAACCTCGCTAAAATATGATGTTTTATTATTTTATTTTAAACCATGGTTTGCAAGCACTACCTTTTCATTATAACGCTTGTTGCCTACCACGCCCACATCAATGACGCTATGAAAGTTTAAACACTACGATTTCAATAGTGGCATGTATCATGTGTGTAATAACACAGGGTATATTTCAAAATTCTCCCCATTCAATTTTGTTTAATCAACGTTATAAATCGTTATAAATTTGTTTAATCAGCGTTATAAATCATCGTTTTAGCGTTGTTTTGACTTTAGTTCAAGATACTCGTATTTGTAAATCAAACCAGTAAAATTGCAAAATAAAACCGATTATATAAGAAGAAACATGTCTTTACTAGAATCGGCTTTTAAAATTTTCATTTCGATCTTAATTTTAATATGGTAGCCAACTACCGTTAAAACTAGACCTGAATCGAACCAAATATGGAATAACACATTTCCAAACGGGAATATCTCGGGAACTGTTAAAAATAATGGATCTGACAAAAAAAATAAGTCTAAAAATACATTTTCAAAAATACTAAATTTAACAAAAAAAAAAAAATATTTGTTTTTTCAAATTTGTTTTTTTAAATGGGACCACAAGGGAATCGAACCTGGGACTCCAAGTTGCCAGTCAACCGCTCCACCATCTAAGCTATATCGACATGTTATACTTGATATATAAAAAAGAAATGCTTGCACAAAATGTAATTATTTTGCAGCTTAAAAAAAAAATAAAAATTAGTAGATATAAGAACATCCTAGTGTTGAAATAATAATGAGTGTAAAATTAAATATTCAAAAATTTTCAGATTATTACTTTAAAATATGTACTACTGATTAAAATATGTACTTATGGGTAACGCATTATATTTTGTATTGAAACAATGAGTAAAATAACTAACTTAGTAGCAAGTAAATATTTTTTGTATTAGGGCAATACAGAGATAGTGTCTTTAGTGGTAGTCCAAAAAATAATGATATGGCATTACCTTTTGTACACATAGTTGTTGTAAATAAGAACAATTATCTAGTGTTAAGGAGTTTGAGTGACATAAAATTTGTTACTTATTATTTTTTTAAGAAAATTTCAGATGCTAACACCAAATATTAGGTTTTCAGGATTCTGTTCTGTATCTTGAAATTAAAAGAGGTAAGATTTTAATTAAATTATTTTTTAAAAAACAATGAAACTTTACTGTTTTTAGCTGAAAAGCGCGAAGCCATCATAATCTATTGAGTTTTAAACAGAAAACGTCCTAAAAATCTTATGGGTTTTCTACTGAAAAAATCTGAAAGTTTAACTACGAACAAAATTCCTTAAAATCTCAGAATTTTTCTTTAGGAAAAAGTCCTCAAAATCTGATGGGTTTTCTAGTGAAAAAAGTTTTTAGAACTTGACGGTTTTTCTGTAACAAAATTATTTAGATAATGGAGAGTTTCAATAAAAAAAATCCTCGGAATATGAAGAATTTGTATATAGGAAAAATTTGCAAAATCAGAGCGCTTTTCTTTGGGTTAAATTGATCAGCATCTGAAAGTATTTTATAGTAAAGAGTAAACACAATCTGAGGATTCTTTTAAAGGAAAAAATCTTATTAATATGTAGTGTCCGACCGAGTATTCGGCTTCGGAGTCCGTCCAAGTTCAAACTTTTTATGATTATTTAATAAAAAACACAAATAAATAACAATTGTGGTTATATTTACTTTTCAAAATTCACAAAACAAACTACCCAAAAAATACAACGTTGTATATGATAGAATACCACAAAAAAGCAACGATGTTTAAATATCAATGTATGTGTATGTCAAAAAATTTCAAAAAGCCAAGAGTTTAAAAAAAAAATTCCAGAAATATACCTACAAGCCTTAAAAGCAAATAATCAAATTTAATGCGATACAATTTAAATAAACGTATGCTTTTATATTTTGCAATCAATTTCGAGTGGCAAGTAATCGTAAAAAGAGCATAAAAGGTTCATCAATTTGGAGTAGACATGATGCAGAACCAGACTTAGAAGTAAAAGAACCAAATGAAAATTTTATTGAAAAAGAAATTAAAATTTTTATTATTACGCAGCCTTTTAAGTCCCAGAAATATAAATAAAGGGTCCGTCATCTAACGTTTTTTTTCAACTAGTGCTTATTTCGTGAATGGTAACACTTAGCTCATGTCTGATTTGACAGATAATTAGTTTTATCCTACAGCTGAACGAATATGGTTCGTATGTTCGTTATCTTGTAAAAAAAATTAAGAAACTGGCATCCTCATCGATAAACCAAAGCGTGAAAAGCCAAAAACAGTGCGTACACCCGAGAATATTGCTGCTGTGGCAGAAAGTGTGTGTGAAGCGCCATCAACATCAATTCACCGTCGTTCTCAACATTTGAACATTTCGGAGACATCATTGAGACAAATTTTGCATAAAGACCTTGGTATGACGCCATACAAAGACCAATTGGTTTAGGAGTTCAAAAAAAAAAGTTATTTGGCGGACCCTTTATATTTGAGTATTGGAATTCAAGTAAATTTACAAATTTAAAAGCTATAGAAATAAAATGTTTATCAGCACCGCCAACTTGTGGAGCTAGCGAACAGCTTTTTAGCGCTGCCGGACAGCTGTATTCTGACGAAGCAATTTACATGGTGTGAATGCGGAAAAATTGCTTTTCTGTCATTCCAATATCAAACTTTTTAATTTTAAATATTAGAGTTTAAGTTTTCTTTCTATATCAACTTAAAAATTGATCAACTATTTTTCTTTGACTATAAAATATAGTACAATACAAATATTTTATTCTTTTTTTTACTTAAAATAGTACAACTTTTTTCCAAATAAGATTTCTTCAAAAAATATACCTATGAATTTTTATTTTTGTTCAATAAGTTTTTGGTTTAAATTTATTGATCTAAAAAAACAATTTATATTTTTTTTTTATTAAAACAAATAGTTCGGCTTCATCTACGGCTTCGGCCGAACATTGATATTTTGGCCAAGGTTCGGCTTAGGCAGAAAGAAATGAGTTCGGTCGGACACTATTAATATGAGAGATTTACTATAAAAAAGTACACTCAGGGAACTTTTGCTTTAAAAATATGTAGTTGTTTGGGTTGTAATACAGTTTCATTATTTTTAATGTAAATGTAAGTCATTTGTAGAACAAATAAAATTTTTAACTAACCTTGTAGTTCATTTAAAAAAACAACTCACATAAAATGACTGTTTTATGATTTTACATTCATTTTTACAGTTGTTTTCTGTTATTCAAAAAAAAAAAAAAAAAAATTTTTTGGTTTATTTTTTACTACCATGTGGTTCATTTTTACTACAATTGTTAGTCATTTTTGAACATTAAAAAACAAATGACAATGTTAGTTGAATTTAATGATATGTAAGTCGTCCTTTTTTTAAATAAAATTTCATTTGTTTTTGACTACAATTGCTGTCGTCTTTACCAACATAATTTCCTAAGTGTATATTCAGCCCCAAAAGGTTTTCTAAGTCCTCAGAATCTGTAGAATTAGTATATTACAAATATTCCTCAGTTCCCTTTTCATCAATAGTGTATTAAAGGTAGAATTATTCTTGCCATTCCATGCCGTAACGAATCAGCTGTTTTGTTTTTTAGTTTATGGATAGTAGTGCGTTTTTCAAAAAAGCACATCACATAAACCATGAACGAAACAGCTGATTCCGCAAAACTAATAAAACCTTAACACAAAACGAATGACAAACACACATTCACAAATATAATTATTTTATCTGCTAAACAAATGAACAGGGTAAATCGGCCACAGAATGTTGTAATTGAATGTGAATTTATTTATGTATACCAGCCAGCCATTCATCTCTCTGTCCATCCATACGCTTTATTTCTTTGGTAAAGTAAAATTATTCAAATAAAATACACTTACACACCAGCGCACAAAGTAAAACCAAGTGGTGATAAAACAAGATTTACAAATAATAAAAACCGCACTTTTTACAAAAAGATTATCATCAAAAGTCTCATTTCTGCAAAATGGATGAATGACTGGTAAATGGGGAAGTATGCTAGAAAAAAAGACTGGGACTATCGGAAAAATGTCTTATAAAAAAATTTTTTTTTCATTACATTAATAAAATGTTTTACACTGAAAAAAAAAATGTCTGTAAAGTCAGACACATTTTCGCTAGGAGGATCCTAGCAGAAAAATTGCTAATATCAGCAAAAAATTTGCTAAATTCAGCAGAATTTGCTAAAATTAAATTTTTTTGTTTGCTAATATTAGCAATTTTTCCCAACAAAATTTTTGTTTACTTTAAAAACTTTTTCTTTTTGTTCTTTTGACTGTAGTAAAAATAAGTTTTTTATACAAAAATCCTAGTATGTTTCCTATCATTCTTCCCTTTCAAGCGAATGACTTTACAAGTACTATAGATGAACGACCAAATGGATTTTCAAAGAAATGCTCATATTACAGCCAAAGATTACAAACAACTACATCCTACTTTGGAATGAATACCTTACAATAATTTGCATGTTTTTACAGGCGTTGTTATAAAAAAGTTCTATGGCTTTTTTTTCAGATATAAATGAAAAGAAATCTTTAAAGCAAATACTGCCAGTAATAATGGTTTTTCAAGCTAAGTACACGCTGTCCTGTTTTCTCACAAAGAACCAGACGTGTATGCAGGAAGACTTTTAATAAAAAGCGACAGGGGGAGGAAAAATAATGGTTAAAGGATAAAGGAAATTTATACATATTTTAATAGAAAATGACTGGCATAATAAAATACAGCTTTTAACGTTTCTAATACACATAAAATAGTTATAAATATCGTACGACTGGTAGTCATAGTTAAATTGTTTGTTACCAAACTAATGGTTTCTTTTCCTTTAATATTTGCATTAAATTAATGGTTCTGTTTAAATGGCCCAGGAATGATTTAGTACAAAATTAAAATATTTAAGTTTGTTTTTTTGCTAATTTAAGAAATTCCATTTTCACCCAAATCTACTTTTTAACTTAACCTATTCTGTTAGTCCATTGTTAAGTGTGGAATAATGCATTTAACAATTAAATTAGTATTTCTTCTTTTACTGTTTATTTATTTTTTAAACTTGCCAGTAAGAAGCTTTGTGCATTTTTAATATTTTACATTTCGAAAAATAGCTTCTTTGTTCCTTGTTGAAACTGTAGTTGTATTAACAATACACTCAAAATAATAATACAATTAAATTTTGTTTAATAGTATTATAAATAGTAGAGTTCGTCAGAAACGTATAATATATTTTTTTTTTTTTTGATATCATCACTTTTTAAAATGTTTTTGCATAAATAAAAAAAATTACGTTAATTTGTTTTTTTTTTAATGTCAACTCCTTCCACATGCACACGGTGGACAAACACGCTGATTTAGGTTCACATTGCCCACAAATGTATTTATAAAAAATTTGAATTCACCTTTCGGTATTTTAACAAAAATGTTATCCACGTTTATTAAGTACTCCCTTTATACAATAGAGTGGGGGGAAAAAATCAAATTTTTTCCAAAAACTTCCCAGCAAAACTTTCTATTACCCGGTAATAAGTTTGGGAATGAGAAATTAAGGTCAGCAACTGGTTATTTTTCTATTACAACTCCTATTATTTTTACAAGGACATGTCCATTTTGGTAAAGCCTTAGAAAGCACATATTACCTCAAGTACAAATGTAATATTTTTTTTTTGAAAATTTGATTTTTTATATTGGGTATTAAATTTAAATTTTATCCATGAAATTTTTTATAAGTTTAGGGTGGAAAAATAATCTTTTTGTAATAAAGAAGCAACTTGTTATTTTCATATTACAAACCCTTGTATTTTAACAAGGATATGTTCATCAAGGTAACTAAAGAGTGATTTTTTAGCAACTTTCTTTTTGGCAACACTGTTTTTGGCAGCTCAGCTGTTCTTGTGAAACATGTTACTGTTAAACATGTTCAGTTTGGTCTATAATTTAACCATGAATCGACTTACAAATGAACAACGCTTGCAGATTATTGAATATTATTATCAAAATTCATGCTCGGTTAAGAAAGTGCATCGTGCACTTCTTCCAATTTATGGTCAGTTTGGGCTACCTTCTGATGCGGCTATTCGGAATCTTGTGACTAAATTTCCCAAAAATTAAAATTTCATTATCAGATGTTTGGACTATGACCAATCTAATCAACCAGATTGCCGAAAGTCTTAAATCCATTTTAATCGGCCCATTTAATTACACCTGAGGTATTCTTACTTTAGTGTATTGATGCTCATCGTGTAAAAAAATGACTGAATACACAATTTATTTTTAAGTAAGTGGGCACATTAAATCCAAATCGAACATTTTTGCAGGATTTGATCATATTTTGCGCTTTTAATTTATTTATTTAAATATTTTTTTTGGCAACAATGCCTTTATGTTTGTCTACTGTGTAATCGACTAAAACTTTATTTACTTTAAGCTATAAAAAGGAGTTTTTATACAAGTATAGATCTTTAAGTTGGCAACACTTTTTTAACTGATGGCCATTTTGTCAGCTGTCAAGTGAATTATGTATAGTTTGGTTTGGCATTTCAACATAAATAGACTGACGCCCGAAACAACGCTTCCAAATACGTATAGCGCACGAATTTTGCGAATTTTGTTTAGCGATGAAGCTCACTTAAATGGATACGTCGATAAACAAAACTGCCGTATTTGGAGTGATGATAATCCTCAAGTGTATGTTGAGACACCGTTACATCCAGAAAAACTGACTGGTGTGCTTTATGGGCTGGTGGAATCATTGGTCCGTACTTCTTTAAAAACGATGCTGGTCAGAGCGTTACAGTCAATGGTGACCGCTATAGAGCCATGACTACTGACTTTTTCGTGTATTAATTGAACAACCATGATGTACAGGAGCTGTGGTTTCAGCAGGACGGCGCAACATGTCACACAGTTCGTGCCACAATTGATTTATTAAAGGAAACGTTTGGTAACCGCATAGTTTCACGTTTCGGACCAGTAAATTGGCATCCAAGATCGTGCGATTTAGCGCCGCTGGACTATTTTCTTTGGGTATATGTGAAGTTGCTAAACGCTAAACGATAAGCCCGAAACGATTGACCATTTGAAGGACAACATTCGTCGAGTTATTGCCAACATACGGCCACAAATGTTGGAAAAAGTCATCGATAATTGGACCACCAGATTAGACTACGTCCGAATCAGCCGTGGCGGTTATATGCCAGAAGTCATATTTATATTATAATGCCAGAAGATTATCTTTCGAATAAAGTAAAAATCATGTTAACTTAAAAAAGTCTTCTTTGTGTTATTCCATTTCAAAGTTCTTTACCCCTATAAAAAAAACACCCTTTATATATCAAATAAAGTTTTTATATTTTTTTCAGTATATGCACCCGATTCAGTAATAAATTTTTTGAATTGAATCCGGTTTTCGTTTTAAAAAGACTTCAAATAGTATTTGGAGAAATATTAAAACGTTATATTTCGTAAAGCTAGACAGATTTGGACAAAGTTAAAGCTGTTTTGAATTAAACTTGGTATATTTTTTATAGTTAAGGCCTCTTATTTCACCGGAAAAATCTACTTTTTCACCCGTGGACGTTAAAAGAAAAAGCTTAAACTTAAATTTTTGGGTTCAATTGGACCAAACAAAATTAGCAAACGATAACACGTTGATCATTAAAACTAATAAAATTTAACTAACCGTAAAATTTCTCAGTGTATTTTTGTTGAAACTGTCTTCATGACTTCTGCTTTGTCATTCAATAATAATAGTAATAAGTTCAACATATTGAAGAAAAATATCAAGATCAATTTTGTTAACTATTAAAAAACAATAACAATTCACTTACTGGTGGTGTCATTTTTTGTTTTTGTTTTTGTTCTTTTTTTTTCTTTTACATGTTTCATTTGCACTTGCACAACAACAACACAGGACTTTGCCCAATGGAGGCTCAATTGTTTAATTTAAATGAATTACCTCTGCCGGGATAATTTTTGTTTAATCTAATTATGTATTAATAAATATTCTATTAAATTATTACAAAAAAACTGGATTTTTTACATTTTTAAACACTTGAATTAAGAAAACACCACATTTGGCCCCGAGAGGCTGCCTCTACTTATTTGTGTTGTACTTTACTAAAAACCACTTGCATTGATAAACTTTTATATTTACAACAAATGTTACGACCCATTTAATTAATTTACTTGGAAAACTTAATACATTTTGTAAATTAAAGCACTTAAATTACTATTTTTATTTTAACACTACAATTTTAACAATTTTCTCGCGAGTTGAAATAATTTACGCCTAAAGGTGTTGCCAGATGAGAAAACTAACCAGTGTTGAGTTAGTTTTGTGTAGGGGAAAAGTTACTCGTATATGGATGCCATTATCACCCCAATGCAAAACTCGCGTTTTGCTGAGACCAGTACACGCAGAAAGAAAACTGGTGGAATAATATTTTACAACTACATAAGTTTCAAGTTAGTCTTACAAAGTTCTAGTAAAATATTTACAAATTTTTGTAAAATATATACAATCCTAGTAAAAAATTTCGAATTTCGAATTAAATTAATTATTATATTATATATATAATTATTTTGTTGAGCTCTTTAAAAGCTTTACTATTTTGTAGTGGGCCTAGGCCACCCAAAATTATTTTACAATTTATTAAAAACGTTAAAAAACATATTTTTGGAAGAAGGTTATAATTATTTTTAATCAAATTAGAAAAACTTTTAATTTATTTAAAAGCCGTGATTCTTCCATTTTGAATTTCTTTAGTCCGACTTTCATTAAGTCTTTCAAAATTATTAATACTCAAAGACTTACAACTCTAAGTCAGTTTTAGCAGTAAAACATTCTAATTTTGAGGACTTTGTGATGACCAGAGACAACACAAAAAGGCAAAATCCATTGAGTTTATATGAAAAAATATATTTCGACCTAAGCGACTAGGTCATTTTCAGCCTCATTCTAATCCAGAAGAAACTCTAGGTTTGATCAGGTATACTCGTATATATCAACCAACCACTGAAAATCATCGAAGTTAATTGGTTACCCGAACAACATGAGTTATTTTCGTCTTTTCTTACAAGTTTAGCCAGCAGCTTTAAATCTTAAAGCTCTCTATTTGGCAGGATCTCCAGTTCAACTGCTAATGTTACCAATACTGGGAACGAATATTTCTGAAACATTTAGTAAAAAGCATTTATTTTACCCAATTGTAAACTTTCTATTATCAAACTACATATCTCAAAAGACACACAAAAACTCTTATATTCTCATGATTTTCTTTTACACTAAAATCTTAGAATTTAAAAATATTTGATCTATAAATATAAATATTTTTTTTTAATAAAAGGTGATTTTTTAGCATTTTTCTTTTTGGCAACACTGTTTTTGGCAGCTCAGCTGTTTTAGTATAACATGTTACTGTTAAACATGTTCAGTTTGGTCTATAATTTAAATATGAACAACGCTTGCAGATTATTGAATTTTATTATCAAAATTTATGCTCGGTTGAGAAAATGCCTCGTACACTTCTTCCAATTTATGGTCAGTTTGGGCGACCTTCTTCTTCTTGAATCTTGTGACTAAATTTCGCACCAAATTTATATTAGTGGATATTAAACCACCAACACGCATGCGTAGAGTGCGGACAGTGTTGATGACAGTGAATTATCGATTCGGCGCCACACGACCTAATACAACGACTAACTTTTGGTGAATAGGAGCTGGCAAAGTTGGAAGAAGATCCACTTTTTTATCGGCAAATTGTGTTCAGCGACGAAGCTCATTTCTGGTTGAATGGATACGTGAACAAGCAAAATTGCAGCATTTGGTGTGAAGAGCAACCAGAAGCATTGCAAGAACTGCCAACGCATCCCGAAAAACGCACTGTTATGAGCCGATGGCATCATTGGACCGTAATGTTTCAAAGACGACGTTACTGTGAATGGCGAGCGCTACCGTGCGTTTTTTTTGCCCAACGAGACGGTGCAACATGCCACACAGCACGCGAAGCAATGGCCCAATTGAGAGGCTAGTTCGGTGAACAGTTTATTTCACGTTTGGGCCGGTCAATTGGCCGCCTAGATCGTGCGATTTAGACTATTTTTTGTGGGGCTATGTTAAGGTTCATGTCTATAGGGACAAGCCCGCAGCAGTTGAAGCACTGGAAGCCAATATTTAAGAATTTATTATATTTTAGGCGTAGCCGCAGTCAACATTTACATGAAATTATCTTTAAACATTGAATTATATAGATCGTTCTATCGACTCAAATAAAGACTTCATACATTTCTCTAAATTTTATGTGTTTTTCTTTTAAATCAAATCCGAAAGCTCTTAAAAATCACTCTTTACTGACCTCGGTAACATATTAGTCCTCACGTAAAGTGTTGCCAACACTGAACGTAAAAACAATACGTCAATCCGGTAACATTGTGAAATAGAGACTGAGGAAATTAGAAAAATTACAAAAATCTAAAAATAGAATATTTGAGTTTGTTAGTGTAGGTCATTTTGAGTATAATATACAATAACAGAAAAGCTAATAGGAAAGAAAACTGCAATTTAGCTGCATTACATTCGAGCCCATACTTGGATGTGATCGCTAAACGGTCATGACTTGGTATTGTTACGTTTGTAATGTAAGAAGAGCGCAGGTTTGATTCTTGCAGCCGCAGGTTGTTGAAAAATTTATCATATAGAGACAATTTGACAATTATAAATACACAAATAATAATACAATTTAAATGGAAAATCACAGATGATGCCTGTCCATAAAAAGAGGTAGAAACTAGTCTAGTCTGATTTAAAAATTAATAGTGTTTATAATTTTTAGAGAAAAACGTTTATTCTTCTTCTTAACCTAAACATTTCTAAAATTAAATTTGTCAAATGCATATTAATTAAAAATTAATGCGACTGTCTATAAGACGTGAAAATAACACTGTATTAAAATTTTATTTTTCGCAGATAATACATAATGATTTCATAGGACCAAAAACCCCTGTCCATTTTCATTTTTCGCATTTGGATTTCGATTAACGGGTGGTATACCAAATAAAAGACATTTTCATTTTGAGATGAGTAGTTTTCGCGATAAACGCGATCTAAACATCCATTGGACATAGCAATAAATTGAGACCGGTATTAAGATATTGCCATGTGTGTCTCAAATACCCCAAAACCGGTTTCATATTTTATGTTAATTGTCTAGATTTTTAAGTTGCGTTTATCTCGAAAACGAACAAGGAAGCACCGCTGATGGATTTCCTCCGATAGACATGAAATTTGTATATGAGATAGAGTAAATAAAATTAACAAGAATGAGTAACTTTTGTGTGCCCAGTTTCACAGCAATATGAGTCATCACCACAAATTGTTTAAGAAACATCAAAAATATAGTTTCGCGAATAAATAACGTTTTGGCATTTTTGCAATCTTTCTGTAAGAGAATCGGGATTGCTCAAAATGTTGGATCGGTATTGGGTATTAGGTATTTTTTATAGTTCAGATAAAAATGTAAAAATTGAGCTGCGATAAAAGCCGACCGTATTTCGGAAAAATTAATACAGCACATACATCATAGGAACGTTGAATATCGATGATATCACTTTCAATGAAATCGAAAGACATCCATTTCAAAAACGACTAAAATCGAATCGAAATTTTTTGGAAAGACTCAGTAGACAAATAAAATGACAAAAAAAAATATGAAATTTTAATTTTTTTTGTAGATTTTTTTTAAGCGTATTTCTAATTAAAATTCAACTCGTATATAACTAAAAATTTGTATAATTAACAGTTTTATTTTTTCTATACTTGTATTAATATTTATGAGAAAAAATTGCTAATTTTAACATGTTTTTCTACAAACGTCGTTTTTAAGTAATTTTTATCAGCCTTTTCTGCAATTTGTGCAGTTTTATTTCTATGAGAATAAAAAACGAGATATACCACGGCCGTCATTGCGCCGCTGAGTGTAGCTAATTGATATATATTTTGAAATAAAAAGCATTAATCATATATTCTAAAAAATTCCACCATTAATATTAGCTTTATTTGAACCTGAACGTTTTAATAACATCTAATTTTATTTACAAAAAAATGTTTTAAATCTAATAGCTGTTAAGTTTTCTATTGAATTATTTTATTTCAAAAACCCCTGTTTACTGACATTTGTTTTTTTAGTGTACAACCAAAATGAATGTAAATATTTAGTAAGATTTTTTTTTTTTCTTTCGGTTGCTGCAATCTGTATTAACTAACAGCATACCAGTATTCATTGTTCTATGTTACACACAGAGAAAAATGTTGCCATTTGCCAACTAAAATTCCGTTACTTCGTCTAAAATCGGTTGTTGCAAATTAATATCGTTTTACAGAACAAAATTCAGTTAATACAATTAAATTTTTGTTACATCACCCTGAAAATACAAAATTTCATTGTAATATAACTATAAAAATACACTTTTTAATTCGGTTGGCACTTTATTTTTCTGTGTGTATTTCCGTCCTTGCAATATGGCTGCAAATTATGTTGTAAGAAGAACAATAAACATTAAGAAATATTTTCTCAAGACATTTAATTCCATAACAAATTCTTTACATTATTGCATTACTTAATTGTTCAAGTATCGTTGCAGTGGTTCTTAAATAACTTGTTTTATTTAAAAATCGGACAATTTTTATATTGTTATTTCCAAAAAAACTTTAAATGATTTGCTAACGGTTCAAAAAGTTTCAGTGTGTTTCGGGTGTTTTTTTCTTTTTGTTTTGAAAGCAAAGTTTTTGAACATTCTTTATCTTAAATATAACGAGCTTTCAGCCTCTGTATATTTATAAAAATAAAGCATATCAAACACTACTAGTATTTCGATCTGGCTAAGGATCTCTGAAGAACCTGAAGTTTATATTAAAATTAACAAAAATTTAAGAAAAATATTTTAAAGCAGCAGTTGCAATCAACATCGGACAGATCATGGGACACGACACCGGACAAAATATGCATGCGTCTGCATCCAAATACCCAAATTTGTACAGATGGTCAAAACGGGATTTTCATTTCAAATTAGATTTTCTTTCCTCTAAAATCCTGTTTTGACCATCTGTGCAAATTTGGGATTTGGATGTAGACGCAAGCATGTTTTGTCCGATGTCATGTCGCATGATCTATCCGATGTTGATTGCATCCCCCAAATCTAGATACTCCTTGTCCTTACATGTACTGAAGAATTGTCGTGGAAAATGAATTCTTCTTCGTTGCTTTTTTTAATAAATGCCATCAATTTCTCTTCTAATACACTCAGGGAACTTCTGCTTTAAATTTTTTTTGTTGTTTGGGTTGTAATACAGTTTCTTTATTTTAATGTAAATGTCAGTCATTTGTAGAACAAATTTAATTTGTAGAACAAATTACTAACCTTGTAGTTCATTTAAAAAAACAAACCACATCAAATGACTGTTTTATGATTTTACATTCATTTTTGACAGTAGTTTATTGTTTATTTTTACTAACATTTGTTAATTTTTACTACAATTGTTCGTCATTTTTGAACATTAAACAACACATGACAAATGTTAGTTGAATTTCATGAAATGTTAATCATCCTTTCTTCGAGTGAAATTTCATTTGTTTGTGACTACAATTGTTGTCGTTTTACATACATAATATCCTTAGTGTATGGTATGTGTATGGTATGTACTCGGATCAAAGAAAGAGGACTCGAAAGTAATAAAAAAAAAAGTAACATACATAAACTGTCCGGATATTTAGGGGTATAAGGGTATCAGAATTGTTTTTTGTTTTAAAAATTTTTAAAATTTTTTTCATAGAACGGTCATACAAATACCTTTCATTTGATACCAAATTTGTATATTGCGTCTTTGAAAGAAACTCGAAAAAACGCAACTGTTTTCTATTACACAAGTTGAACAAGATTTGGGAACTACTGACTAATACGACTAGCAAATGCTTACAAACTAAATACGAATCTTACTTGAGACTTCAACCAACTTTAGGCATTCGCACTTTCATAACAATAAAGACTTTGCAAAAACAACAAAAATAAAAACAAAAACAACAATTGGAAAAAAATTAAAACAAAATAAAACAACAAACATCATAAATATTGTAGTAGTACATAAAAACTCATAACTACCCAACAACAAAACAATAATGAGAAGAGAAGACATAGAAGAATGAAAAGAAACCCAAGTACAACGGCAAAATATAGTGTTGATAATATTGTAAGACAACAACAACAATAACTAAACAATAAAAGGAAGCAAAGGGATAATAACAATAAACACACAAACAAAAACTACAAAACGATAAACAGGGCAGGCTAACGGAAGGACAGACATACTAAAATATAGTAGACAGACGGACTTGCTGAATATAAACAAAAAGTTGCACAATGTTTCAAAACTGAAGCCATAAGGTATATTTCTAGACTCAAACATGGCCGTACAGTGATGACCAATATGATATGCAAGTACTTTTTTTGGTACATTTTTAATTAACCCTTTCATATCCAAAAAATTTTTATGATATGATTCAAAATATTCTTAGATCATTACTTTATATTGAAAATAATGATGAAAATAAGAAGTTATGGGTAACGCATTATTTTTTGTATTGTAGTAATGGGAAAAATAACTAGTCATTATAACTAGTCATAGATAAAAAAAAATTATATATCATTACAATTTCTACATTGGGAATATTAATGTTATATTAAGGGTATGAACCCTAATGTGGCCCTACACCTGGTATTTTGACTAAATAAAATAACTTAACAACGGAGGTATCCCGACCCGGACCGGCAGATCTTAATGAACTTCAAATATGTTGTAGAGACTAAAAATGTAAAGGACCCGTGCTTTTTTTTAGCTGTCCAATATAATGTATAGGCTTTACTAAGAGGGGTCAAACCTACCCCATTTTAAGTTTTTTTTTGTTTATTACGTTTCATTTAAAGGAACTGTAGAAAATCTAGGTATCAAATGAAAGGTAGATATCAAATATCTTAGAAGACTTTCTAGTCTTTTGTTATTCAAAAAAATGTGTTTCGAGTATCATTAAATTTGGCATTTTATAAGGGAATTGTAGTTGTATTAAGTTAAAAATAATGCACAGTAATGCATATTCAACGTGGGGGTGACTGAACTTATTACGGTATTCAAAATCGTTCGGTTGTTATGCAACTTTTCCCAAAGAGACTTTCCTCTATATTTCAAATAATTCAAAAATGTGGCAGCTCTGGGTTCACTCAATATAGGAAATATGGGTATAAAAGCTTTTGTTTTCTTGAGAACTTTAATTATGTGTACAAATAAATCTAGTTTTCTTAAACTATAGACAAGTTTTCATACAAAATCAAATACATTTTTAACCCCACTTTTCAACCCTTAAACGTGAGATTGGGAAGCTAGGTGTCTCATTGTTTGGGCTTTTTACGACATATCCAAAGTTCATTAAAATCCGCGAGTTCCAGTTGCGATATCTCCCTTGTAAGTGAAGCCTTCCAAATCCAAATAAATCAGCTTGTAAACCAACTCCATGGAAATTTTTCGGCTATAGATCATTTTACTCTGGGAATTAATTTAAAAAAGCTCCACATTACGGAACATATACCCTAAAGTGGATTTAAATTTGAAAACTCTCGAAAAACTTATAAAGTTTTAGTAAAATCGACAAAAAAAATTTATTTGAATTTATTTTAAATTTGTTTTTAAAACATTTTATGCATCGTTTAAAGTTGCTTACCATATGTAATGCTAACTTTTTTAATTGCGGTAAACAAACGATATTTTTTAGGTGAAACATAATGAAAAATTGTCCAAAATAGATAACAAAAAGACAAAATCTTGGAATAAAAAATCAAAAAATTACGAAAATATACCAAAGGTCCACTTTAGGGAACATTATGGAAATTTAATTTTTCTCATTTTTGTTTTATTTATTATGTTGTTTTATATAATTAATTAATTTGTTTAAAATTGTGCATAAAATTCTTACCGTTTACAAAAATCCGACTTGGAAAATTCCTTAAAACGTGTTTGTTATTCAATTTTTATGTTTACAAAAAATTGTTTATATGTTTATATTGGGTTTTTTTTTAATTCAAGTCAAAACAAAAAAAAAAAAAAAGAGTGATGACGGCAATTAAATGCGATGACAGTAGAAAGCTTTGAAATATGCATGCAACAACACGAAAAAAAACGAACACCATGCACATTCACCGAGTTTAAAGTATTTGAGAAGTCCATGTGACCGTCATTTCTTTCGATACTTATACAGTTTTTAAAGTTTTAAAGCCACGCACTACATTAACAGAATCACCTTCTGATAGTGATTTCTCACAAATCAGCCACAACTTTTAAAATTATACGTCAGCCGTTGCCGAGATCTGAAAATAGACAGTAAGTAAAGTAAGTATTACTAAATGAATTCATAAGAAATACAATGTATTATCTAATAAATAATATAAATTGTTTTCATATTACAAACAAACATGTTCAAATTAAGAGAATTTAAGAAAACATTCTGAGAATGTATTATTTTTTTAAATATGTTTACCATGCTTAAGCGTACTTCGTTTATAATGAATTTAATTGTCCGGTCCCTACGAGTTCGTTATAACGGTAATCCACTGTATTGTCTAATAAATAATATAAATTATTCGTTGTTAGTGATATTTTAGTAATTTAATCACTTAATATAAGATATTATTAACCGAGATTCACGGTTGGTTGACCTTGAATAATTGCAGGTAAGGGTGAGCGCTCCGTAGTCTATACCCTCTATCTCGAAAACGGTTGAGCGCATGAAAAAATGTTTGTAACAAAATTTGTTACAAATTGCATGACCTACAATTTTTATAATAGATATTGACATCATTGGAGCTATAACATTTGACCTTGAATAACTCACGACGCAGACACGATATTTTATGAGATTTTTGAGACAGTATTTAGAACACCAAAATAAGTCGTATACGAGTTTCCAGCCTATAACCTGGATTTCGGAGGTGAAGCCCTAATTTGACTGGACTACTAGTAATTTTACTAATTTCGGACAACATTCCCCGTTTCCTGCCGATTTCAAAAAAAAAAATTTATGATCATTTTAAGTTTTCGTTTAAAATGTCATATTTGAAAAACGTGTAATTGTAAATTATAAGAAGAAATCAGCGAAATTAACCATAAAACGTACTTATACACTCAGGGAACTTCTGCTTTAAAAATATGTAGTTGTTGGGGTTGTAATACTGTTTCTTTATATTTAATGTAAATGTCAGTCATTTGTAAAACAAATTTTGTTTTTTACTAACCTTGTAGTTCATTTAAAAAAACAAACCACATCAAATGACTGTTTTATGATTTTATATTAAACAAAATTAGTGCTTGTTTTCTTTTTACTAACATGTGGTTTATTATTACTACAATTGTTAGTCATTTTTTGAACATTAAAAAACAAATGACAATGTTAGTTGAATTTACTGAAATGTAAGTCGTTCTTTTTTTAAGTGAAATTTCATTTGTTTTTAACTACATTTGCTTTGTTTTAACTACATAATACATAGTATTCTAAGTGTACTTAATACTACCCAAATATTTTAAAACGTTAAAATACACGGTTTGATTCAATTTTTTTTTTTAATTTTTTTCTGTGTAATAATGATTGGGTCATTTTAACCCCAAGAACCAGGCAATTAATATACAGGGATATTTCATGATGTACAACTTCATGTTTTTGGTGTTTTTTGAAATTTCACTGTATATTAATTACTAAAGCCGTGCATGAGTGCCTATATGGGATAATTTGGATTTCCGCTCACAATAATACCAATTTCAATATCTTAAAAACTAACAACAACAAAATCGTATATACATATTGTCCTACGGCAGGTATGAGTGCTAGCTGATATTAATTAACACTCATACGTGGTGTAGGTCAATGCAAATTTGTTGAAATTTTGTTTAAAAATAAATAGTAAATGAAGTATATCAAAAATGTTTGACACTTTGAGATAAAATATTTAAATATTTTTATTTTTATTTGTATGTGTATGTTAGCCGATGTTTAAGCATGCCAAATTCATTCGCATTAATATAATATATATTCGCATACTATAAAATATAAATTAAAAATATTAAAACTACAGTTTTTGCTTGGATTTAAGTAAAGCTTCATCGATTTGTAGATCTCATTGTAATCACATTTCAAAGTATATATTACACCAACAAGAAAATGGAAAAGTACACTCAAGTTTTTTTCTTTTTTTTTTTGCATATACACTTAGGGAATTAAGAAAATAGACTAAAAACTAAAGACTACATTTGTCATAACTAAAGACTACATTTGTCATAAAAATGACTCAAAATTGTAGTTATTATTAACTGCAATATTAGTAAAAATAACTGTCAAGATAATAAAAAAGAACTGACAATATATTACTACATATATTAATTATTGCTGAATTAAGCGGAATTAAGTCGACACCGAGAAGTTAACAATTATTTAATATACTATATGGAAAGGGTTGTAGGTATAATATATTGGAAATTAGACTCTCTGCGTTGTCGCTTTAACATTTTTCATAAAATGTTTGCAGCATTTATTAATATTATTATTAGTTTTGAGGTTTTTTATTTTTTTTATTACTAAAATATCTACGCAACACAACTGTTTCTAAAATAATGCATTTTTGTAAGTTATTTTTTTTTAATGACTGCCAAAAATAGTTATTTTACATTTACCCATAGTAAAATGTCTACAATTACAGTTAAAATTAATATTGCCGTTTACTACAAGAATGAATGATATGTAGGTACGAGAATTTCCTGATGTAGTTAATACATCTTGACATACTGCGACATATACTTGATTGCACGTACATCTTTTAATCTGGTTGTCGTCCACACTATTAATGCGATTATCAGCACAATTTTTCTTTAGCAAAATAAATTAGTAACCGATAATGAAAATTATTCATGTTCGAGGCCATACTCTATATTTCTTTATTAGGATGTTGTCCTAACAAATAATCTATAGTTTTTTTTTGTTTCCAAACTTATTATTTGACCCTTTCAGGAATGTGTTGATAGATTCATTTCGGGAATTTTCTAGGTGCCCATCATCAGAACACGTTTTGAAAGCGGTAACAATCCCATGCCAAACATCAAACATTCATATAAACTAGTTTACTCTATAAATGATTACTAATATATGAGCTCGAAGTTAAAGATTATCACCATTGATCAAAAAATAAATTGAAAACTTTTTTGTTATGTGCAAGGTCCACCTTTAGTGGATATTCAATACACGTTTTTTGTTTTTTACCTCCTTTTTATTTTTTTGTTTTCTCTATAAACTAGACTGTACTTTGTCTTTTATACAAGTTTAATATAATTTTTATTAAAAATAAAAATTATGTTTTTATGTTGTGCAATGAAAATGAAAATTATTCAAGTTCGAGGCCATACTCTATTTCTTTCTTTATTAGGATATTGTCCTAACAAATAATCTATAGAGTTTTTTTTGTTTTCAAGTTTATTATTTGACCCTTTCAGAAATGTGTTGATAGATCTATTTCGGGAATTTTTTGAATTTTTGATGTTTGGCATATATTGTTACCTCTTTCAAAACGTGTTCTGATGATGGCAACCTAGAAAATGCATAGATCGCAATCATAGTCTTTTTAACTTTCTCCTCTTTATAAAGTTTCCACAACAGCTTACTGTTGAATATGACCCCCAGGTACTATGTATGCTAATTCAAAATAAGCTTAGTACCACTTAGCCTAGATGAAGTCAACTGGCCCACTTTGGTACTGTTAGTAAATAGCATCAATTCCGCCTTCTCTGGATTAACCCCCAATCCCATTCTGACCGCTCATCGGTGAATAACCCTAAGTGTAGTCTCCATCACAGAACTGACAGTATCCAGGTACTTTCCAGTGACGATGACGGCTACATCGTCTACATACGCAGTCGCTGAAGCCGCTTTGCCCTTAATATTTCCGATGGGAGGTGCTGCACAGCCATAAAACTAATAACAAAAGCATATTTTTGGCATAGATTTATATATTCGCAACATTTTGTCTGAAAATTCGTTGTCATTAAAATTCGGACCTCAGATTGCTGACTTGAACTCTGTCATTCATATTGATTTGACAATAGACTTAGCCGTTTTAAGGTTAGTATGAGAAAGAATATTAACCTCTTACTCAAGTAGGAACTTTATAAGATCACAAATGTATGACTTATTAATAAAGACGATTTCAAGACCCAACATCCTCAGACTTCATTGAATTTTCTGAGTCGTGTTACAAATTAAAGTGGAAAGACGGTTTGCTCCGTATTGAACCTTTGACAAAAGTTACCATCACTGTTTCAATATATTAAAAAAAAAATTCTGTATTAAATGTACCAGTATTTAATTAACCCAACATTCCAATTACAAATTTAGTTTTGTGTTATACACACTCTCTTAAAAGGACTACATTCCAATGCATGCACAATTGAATACACAACACAAACATAAAACTCTTTCTGATATTTTGTAATACTGTTGCTTTTGTCTTGTTGCTGATAATGAAGACAATGAAGTTAACAGTGACTGGGCTACAATGACCATTTCTTGAAGATTCATCCAACAGAAAAATAAACACAAACTAACAACACTTTTTGAAAAATAATATAAAAACTTCAGTATGAATTTCTTCCTCTTGGGAAAAACATCATATGTTGCTATTGTTTATTATTGATTTTGTTTAGTTTTTTTGTGTAAATACAATGGCAAAATATTTTATTAAAAAGAAGACAAATCATTTTATAGTGCGTTTAGATACACACAGAGAATAAATTAGTTGGAATACTATCATGACCCCCAAGATTCTTCTCAACCAACTCAATTTTATTTACCAGCATATAATTATTACGATTACAAACCATTTTTTTGCTTTAATGACATACATTTTACTGTTACAGCTAATTAAATATCAATTTAAAAATCAAGATGGTATTTCCAACCAAATTGATCAAAAAAAATCTTGCCACAAGAATACCATAGCAACGATCATATTAAAAACAAAGAAATTAACATTTCAACCGACTAATTGGCTATGAAAAATAAAATCTAATAGTTCCAATCAAACTTGAATTTTAAATCATTTATATTAATTATTTACTACCGACTGTTGGTCAAATAGTGTTAAAATGTTCGGTTGTAACAAAAAATTTTTAAATTAATTTTATTTTTAAACAATTTCGACTCTCTCAACTATAAGTAGTTTGTTTCAAATGATAAGTGAACAAAGTAGCATAGCAATTGTCAAAAATAAATATAAAAATTTTAAACGTTGAAAAAATTTAAAAATTTTAAAAAAAAATATACATACAAAATTAAAAAAAAAAATTATAAAAAAAAACAAATAATTAAATTATAAATATAAAAAATATTGTGAGCACTTCAAGAAAAATTCAATGTAATTGAAACGGATTTTGGCAAGACTTCCGGAAAAATAGATATGCCAATTCCATTTGGCCACAGAATTTTCACAAAGGTAGGTTGTATAAAATAAATACTATTCGAAGATGCAATAACCATTCTGAAACTTTTATACAGGTCATCCAACGCACTTTCAAGAATCCGTTTAAGAGCCAAAACACTACAGGTGGATGAGAGGCTTTTTATTTAACATTTTTATCTGCGGTAGTTTTTGTGGTTCCCAACTCCCAAAGCACAAATAACCAAGGATGGTTACCGTTTCAGTATGAAATAAGAGTATTGGTTTATCATGTCGAGACTTAACACGATATGAAAGTTTTAAAACCAGGATAACATAAAGGCTAATTTCGCTCAAATTTTAACGTATTTAGTCTGCTATGTATCCGGTTCGAATTCAAGGTATATGATCAACACCGGTATAAATTTCTGTTTTGGTATCGTAAAGGTGTAGGGAATAGGTATAAGGTTTGAGCTGCAAAACTAGAAAACTTAACATGGTAAAATATTTGGACAAATACACCTATAGTATCCTTGTTTTAAAATGATCATATTGGTTTCAGTTTTGACATGATAAACCAATACCGCTATTCTAAAACTGAAGAAATAAATCAGAATACAAATAATGTCTTTATTAAATAATACGTTTCTTATGTACAAAATGCATTCAAATTTAACGATTTTCCAGGAAAGTTGCCTAAAGCTTTGAAGCTATTTTAATGAAAATTGTCCCAGAATTTAATTCATATCCCAAAAACGAGTCTGAAGATTTTTCTTTAAAAAACAAAACTCTTATTTAGAAGCAGATTCTGAAAAATTTCAATTTATAAAAAAGTTGTTTTCAACAAAATATTGCGAATTTAATGTATTTTTACTAATAAAAATTCTTCAAATTCTAAACCGGGGTTCGGTTAAAAATCTATATTTTATAGGGTAAATACATCAAAATCTCGGATTCTTTATACGAAAATTAAAGTTTCGTAAATTTTTCAAGAAAAACGCATAAGAATATGATGGGTTTCTATAGCGAAATGCTCTTATTTTATCAGAAATTTTGCTAATTGAGTTAAATCATTTGTTTACAAAATTTATGTATCATACTTAATACAAAAAAGATTAAAAATATTTTTAAAAATTACTTGGAAACAGTGTGTTATTTAAAACAATTCGATAAGCCCCACCAAATAAATTCAATTGAATCAACTAACCCATTTTTAAATTCGTTTTGAACAATAAAATGATTCGATTATTCAAAACGAAAGTTGGGTACAACAATCGAATTGTAAATCTAATTTGGAGATAGTTCATGTAACTACAAAAATTCGGTTGGCAAAAAATTCGGTTGGAGCAACGAAACTGTTTTCTGTGTGTATTTATAAAAACTACAGAATTTAAGGAAATCTAATCTAAGCCATGAAATTTATTTAAAAAACTACAACTTTAATAAGAAAAATCATTTGTTTCAATGACAAACAGTTATTCAACGGCCTAATTAAAATGGCTTTTGAATATAAATTTTTTTCAATACCGATAGACGCTGAATCCAAATCTACTAAAAAATTATTTTTTGCAATTTTTGAAATATCGCGCTTTTTTTACAAATACATTATACAACTAATTTTTTCGTATATTTTGCTTAATTTTTCGGAATGGGACCACAAAATCATAATATTTATAGATAATTTCAATGGTTTGGCGATTTTTACACAAAAATTAGTTCAGTATAATGTTTAGTATCCGCATAGTGATAAAATAGAAAATTTGTTTAGCGTACATACATAAAATTTATCAGGATAAAACTAAACATAAAAAATTTTCCACTTCCTTGCCATACAGGTAAGATATCCTAAAAAAAAACACACACACAAATACTTTAAGATTTGCTGTCCAGTTTCAAAAAAATAAGCTAATGGTAAAAATTTGTTTGCCAGATTTGGATTCAGCATACCTCAGTCTATTCAAAAATATGTATTTAAATGACAGGTTCTGCAAAATGATGAAAATTGTAAGCAAAAAAAGGTTAGATATAAAATAAATTGTACTTCACACGTAGACTGAAAACTAAAATTGAAAAAAACTATAAATCAAAAAGAAAAGCAGGTTTTAAATTACTTTACCACATAATTTTTTTTAATTCTAGCTATACGATAACAAAAGAGAAAAACAATAG
Source organism: Delia radicum (assembly GCA_021234595.1). Lineage (NCBI taxonomy): Eukaryota > Metazoa > Arthropoda > Insecta > Diptera > Anthomyiidae > Delia > Delia radicum. Next base: position 207,140,797 of record CM037853.1, read on the forward strand.
AGACAAGAGACTTTGAGGTCCTTAAAGGATGTGGACCATGAGCTATGATAAAACGCTAACTCTGTTGGATTCGATCAAGCTTCGATCACGATCTGGAGGGCACGTTATCTCTGTTGGATTTGATCCCGGGAGAATCTCTATATCTCCGCTTTACAAGTTCAAAGAGAATAGCAACCTAGGAAGGCATATCTTCTTCCATGGCTTCAATCAAGGGAAAGCTGTAAAATAAAACGACTTGGGACAATGTGTTTCCTCTGTTCGGCTGTTTTTATGTGATGACGTTGACCTTGCTCGAGACCTGCTGGATGGTGTTCAAAAAGAATGGCCACCTGGGACGTCAGGCTCTGTTGGTACCAGTCAAGAAGAACACCGACCGGGGATGTCATGTTTTCTTTGTTGTATTCGTTCAAGGAAGGATAATGATGGCGCGTTTTCTCTGTTGGTATGTTTGACGGAGGATATCGAACCCCGTTAATATAGATCAAGAGGGGGGCACGATCTTTGAGGGTTCAACAAGCAAAGAGAGTTCGGAATATGTCTTGACAGAAATAAAAGGATGTTAGGCCATGATCTGGGATCTGCACGTTAGGCCATGATCTGGGATGGTGCGTTTCTTTGCTGTATGGCGTCAAAAGATGCCAGCAATATAGGACGGATAGCTTTCTCTGTTAGCTTCGATCATTCGGCAATCATGATGTGAGCGTTTTCTCTAGTGGAATGGCTCACAGGAAGACAACGACCTGAAACAGCACTTCTCCTCTGTTTTGCTGCATTCAAGAGAGGATAGCGACCAGGGAAAGCATGAATGCTCTATTGGCTTCACTCAAAGGAAAGCTTTCCTCCGATGGAGAGAATAATGGCATTGCACTATTTATTTTCTTCTGTTAGGCTATGTTTATGGGATGATAGATATCTGGGACTATGACCTAAGATGGTTGCGTTTTTCTGATAAATGGTGTTCAAAAGAGGATGATGGCCAGAGGATGGTGCCGATCAAGAGGTACACTGAGGATGACATCTTTCGTCTGTTGGATTCATTGACATGAGGATAACGATAAGGCCCAGCGTGTTTCCTTTCTTGGCATCGATCAAGATTGGATCATAATCTAGACGGGCTAGTTATATGTGTTGGATTCGTGCACGAGAGGATAACATTCGTAACGATGTAACACAAACTCCATTAAGCAAAATGCCTTTAAAAGAAAAATATAAACTTACTTCTATCATACTTTGATTCTGACATACCAAAAATAATGGTTTCAATTTTATATTTTCTATTGTCTTGTGAAAAATGGCTTTGTTTACTGGTTCTTCAATTTACACCTCCAAGGACTTAAACTTGGCCAAACAAACACGTACAATTCACATCAAAAGAGACTGCAATACGTAGAACAATTGGTAGAAATTGAAGTCCTTTAAAAAGCCCAGAAGCATTTCAAGAAAAACAATGACAACGATAAGAAAAGAAAAAAATACTTTTTTTATTGCTCTACGAAAACAAAACGTAAACATGCTTCAATTTTTTTATTTTAAAATAGGCTTCTTACGCTATGATCAAGAAGTTTACGAAATTTTTTATATAACAAACTTAATTGGAATTTGAATTTTTTTTTTAATTCAAAGATTCAGATTTAGTTTCTTCATTTTAAACCAATAGGAATTAATTTATTTTAGAAAATCTTTATATTTTCAGCACATAGTGTAACTTTATAACACTCTGATAGTGTGAATTGTGTTGCAGTATTAAAAAAAAAAATAAAAAGTGACCATTAACCGCTATGTTTGTTAACTGTGGGAAGTAAAAGGAGTTGAAGGATTCGGAAACGGCACCAGTAACTACTAGTAGTAGCAGTTGAGTAGAAAAATTTCATCACGTTCGTTTAGAGTTTAAGTTTACAAATTGTCTTGGGCAAGCAAGCATCGTTTTGCTTGTGCTTGTCTACTATTTATATTGTTCTCATTTTTCTTTTCTTGTGAAGGATTAGTTGTTCCATCTGTTCGTTTTTTTATATTTTTTTTAATGTGCTAACAAAATGTTCATCATATTTTCTTTTTTTAATATTAAATGACAGTATGACATTAAGGAATTTGCCACAAGAATCACGCTTTGCAATCTTTATTGAATTTAAAATCGTCTGCTAAAGATTTAAGAACGATGCTTAAAAGAAAATATTTGAAATACAAGCTACGTTAGGGTGGCAGCTATTTTGCAAAATATAATTCCTTATTCTGGTTCAATTCCTTATTCTGGCTTTCTAAAATTCTCTAGAACGGACTTTTTTAGATCATTCTGTGTCCTCATTTATCATTTTTCATCCAACGTTTCGTTGGATATTTCCAACATTTTCAAGGTTATTATTAAATAATTAGTCTTTTTTCAATTCATTTCAATTAATTTCAAAAAACATTTTTAAAATTTGTTACAATTGTTTTTGAGATTTAGCTACACTAAAACCTTCTTTTTCATGCTAATTTTCAATGAAATAAAGACAGGTTCTGCCGATATTTCGTTTAAAATGAAAAAGTATTTTTAAATAAAAGGTTAGTCTAGAGTTTTAAAGGCATTTAGTTCCAACATAAATCAAAGTCACAAATGTTGAGGTTTTTTGTGAACTCAGCCACATTTTATTTTTAGTTTGTTTTTGCCTTTTAAACATTAAAAAGACGCAAAAAAATATGATTTGCAATACGTTTATACTCTAGGTACTTGCAATAAGTGTTTAAGCAAGACTTCTATTAAATTTTAATCAATGCTTGTCTAGAAAACAGCGAAATCCATTAAAAAAATAAATGTGGCTTTTCAAGTTTTTACAATAAGCCCTTTGATTTCTATAGATAGTCTACCCCTTAATTAAGGCAACAAAAATAAGCATTACTTTGTATTTTTCAGTCTGACCAATTATTTTGTGTGTTACACATTTAACCCACCAGCATTTAACCATTTCACTACCCTTGTTAACAGCTTTCAATATGATCAGGCCCAATATTTTAATTTTTCTTTAAGCCTGGATGAATTCCAAAATGTTTCTAGCAAAAACATGGCAATGATAGGTCATTATCAGCGCAACCGGAAATATGGTCTAAAAACTCGATTTGATTGCCAACAAAATTTAATTAAACGGAAAATATGTTCTAAATGTTTTAAAAATAGGCTCTTAAATATATATTTTCCTTTGAAATTCCATATTTAAAGCTTATTTTCCAATTAGTCTAACTTTTGTAAATTTATTTCAATTGCTAATAAAAATTATACCGAGATTCCGTGTAGCTTTAAACGGGAAATTCAAATCTGCAAAAATAATTTGAATTTTCAATACGATTCACATGATGCAGCATATTTCTTGTTGCCCTGGTTACAGCCGTACATAATACCTCTTGGATTACTTTGAAATAGAAAGTAATGACTTTCTGATAATGAGCTATAAAAGATTAAAATATCATTGCAAAATGATGCTTTAGAACCAACACGATTTATTTATCTTTCATCAAAAAGTTGATTGTGCAAGGGTTAAAGGAACTCAAACATAAAAATCATATTAACTAATTCATATAAAACTATCAAAAAATGGCCAATTATCGACCTCAAACCCTCAATTTTAACCAAACTTGGTATGGAAGGTAAGTGTCATATAAATATGTTATTGTACAAGTTTTGGGTTGTTAACTCTAACGGTTGTGGAAATTTCGCGTTTTAAAATAGGAAAAAAAAATTGAATTTTTAACAAAAGTAGTCGTACTTAATCGTCCATACCTTTTTAACGGTTGAAGCTACGCGATTCATTGATACATAATTTTAAAGCCGAAGTTGTCGTGGTTTAACAAAAATTATTTTTTAAATATAAAATGCATTGTTTTCAAATCCGCATTTTAAATCGCTGTATTTCAAATACTGGTTCTTTAAAATTTACAAAAAAAAATATATGTTAACTAATTTATTCCACTATGGCGTTGCCAAATTAATAAGTGGAGCTCTTACGAGAATCAAAATTATGGAGAAAAATCTACAAAAAATATACTAAATAGGGTAGAAAGAAACCTATAAGTATTAATTTATTCAAAAAGTAAAAATTTATGTTTTGCATAATTGCCAATATCTTTTTAACGGTTTAAGCTATAACAGTCATTGATACCTTATTTTAAAGGCATTTAAATCGTGGTTTTACTAGTTCACAAAAAATACTAATTTCTTTACGGTAAAATGTATTTCTTTCTTTTAATCTGTGGTTCAAACTGCTTAATATCAAAAAGTTAGTTTTCTAAAATTTTCAAAAAAAAATATATATTAATTATAAATTATTGCTCTATACCAATCTTGGGCACAAAGAGAAATGAGTATGTATTAGTTATTTTACAAAAAAATGAGATTGTATTGGTACAATTGCACTGAACAAAATCACTTGGTTTTGTTTGTTTACATTGTTGTATTGTTTTACTATTTATGTCCTTACGTGATAAATTTCAGCTATGAGGCGAATAAAAAAAGAAATATTCATAAGAGGAAATTAATAGGTAATAAAAAATGATTTTTTAAGAAAATAGTCACATGAGTTCTTTGCCAATAATGTACTGGGCAAACAAATATATATAATAATGTTATAAATATGGATTAATAAATTAAAAAAACAAAAAGAAAAAAAAAATATTTTATATTAATTCTTATAAATACAAAAAATATTATATATACGATAATTAATGAATAAAGAAATATAAGTAAATATAATTAAAAAAGGTATTTAAGAAGTTTGATATAATTTTTATTAAAAAATAAAAATTATGTTTTTTTCGAACTTTAATTGTGCAATGAAATGAAAATTATTCAAGTTCGAGGCCCATACTCAATAACAAATAATCTATAGAGTCCTAACAAATAATCTATAGAGTTTTTTTGTTTTAAATTTATTATTTGACCCTTTCAGGATTGTGTTGATAGATCAATTTCGGGAATTTTCTAGGTTCCCATCATCAGAACAGCGGTAACAATCCCATGCCAAACATCAAACATTCATAATAAACTAGTTTACTCACTACATGAGAACTAATATATGAGCTTGAAGTTAAAATTATAACCATTGATCAAAAAATAACAAACAAGTTTTCAATTTATTTCAATTTTTGGTTACAAACATGGCACTCTGCTTCATTAAAAATATTCAAGCTAAATAAAAATGCGTTTTCCCAACCAAAATCCCACATAATGAATGAAAAAAAAAAAAAAAAAACATTTAAAAAAATTATAGTACGCTTGGCTTTATTAATTAAAATATCATTGGTTGTTGTCAAATACTCTCTGTGTACTTATTTTATTAAACAAATGCTGGCAAGTAGAGTTGTGTCGTTCATGAACGAACTAGTTCAATTGAACGACTCACTCAATTGAACGAATTGACTCGTTCACCAATATTCGATCTTGTCGTTCAATCGTTCATTTCGTTCAATCGGTTAACCGTTCATTTCGTTCTTTTTATTCACAGAACCAATTGCATCTCTATTCAATTAAAACTGCTTGTAAGAGCAATTATTTTTTTTTTAGAAAATAGTAGTAATATTGTTTCAAATTAGGAAAAGCAATTATAGTCATACAAATAAAATGTTTTTTACACAAAATAAATAAATTTTTGTTAGAAAAGTTGCAATTTTATAACACTTTTCGTCTATGTATTGTAAAATTTGTAAAAAAACTCGTAAAACATGAATAGTGCGTAATAATTGTCAAACGAACGACACACTTCACAACACGCAGATCAGTCACAAGTCAAAGCAAAAAAGAACGATTGAACGATTTGAACGAACTGGTTCACTGACTCGAATTGAACAATACTGACCGAGTCACCAATATGAACGATTAATCCCAACTCTACTGGCAAGCAACTAAACAATTTTTTTTTGGTTTTTTTTCGGTTTCTCTTTTTATTTTTATTACGTTCGGGTTGTGTGTGTGTGAAAAACGATTAGTCTTCGTTGTTTCAACAAGTGTTTGCGCGTCACTGCTCTATACCATTACCAAATCCCCATGTGTTAATTCAACATTTTTCTGAGTTATCGGCTTTTTAGTTAAATTTTTTCCCAGTTTTATTCATAACTCAGAATACCGTAAGAGCTCCTCATAAGGATTTGGACACCTCATAGGACAGTAATTTATTATTCACATACATTTTTTTTAAAAATTTTAAAAACCGGTTTTTTTTAAATACAGCTTTTTGAACTGTGATTAATTGAAGTGATTTAATTTGTGTGCACTAGTAAAACCACAATAAAAGTAGCTTTCAAATGAGGTATCAATGACTCTCGTAGCTTAAGTTAATGAAACGATATTGAATATTATGTACAAATAGTATGTATGGAATAATATGTAAGCCGTTCAAAAGACGTGGAATATTATGAACGAGTTTTTTTAAAAATTTTGAACATTTTTCATATTTTGAAACGCGATATTTCAAGATCCGCTGGCATTAGCTACCCTATATTTGGACGAGGTTATAGTTATATGATTTATCTTCTATACCAAATTTGGTTAAAATCAACGGGTGTGGAGTAAATCGAGTGATTGATTTTATATGTTTCAGTCTATTGCCGTAGATGATGGCAAAATTGGGTGTATGTGGAATATACACATAATTGGAAGCACTTATAACATAAACATATATCGTACCTGCAAAAATGAAAACTAAGATGTCCCTTAAAAAACAATTAGTCGATTTTAAGGGACATCACTACAATCTCAGTTGTGTTCTATTAAATTAAAAATAGAAGAGTTCGATCCAAGACAGAAAATTTCTAATTTTTATAAAAAAAATACAATTTTAATTAAAAAAAATAACAAAATTACAAATTTTGAAAAAAATTAAGCATTTGATGATATGAGCAAGATTATTCAAGTTCAAGATCATTTGTTTTATGTTAAACAAAAATTGTGCAATGTTTATTTATTAATTAAAAAAGTTTTCTGTCCGCTAATTTAAAGCAGACTTTATCTACTGACAAGTACTTACTTGTTTCATTTCGCGTCACCGAAAATCTTCAGAGAACCAATGACCATGTCAATAGATAAAGTCTGCTTTAAATTAGCGAACAGAAAAACTTTTTTAAATAATAAATAAACATTGCACGGTTTTAGTTTTAACAAAAAACAAATTCTCACGTCATAATTTATGATAAAAGATCGAAAAATAAACTTTTGGTTTAAATTTTTTAAAATTTAAAAGTGAATTAAGTATTTCATTTAATTTATTCATTAAATACATTTTCAATTACTTCAAAATTTTAAGTTATTATTGAAAATCAGGTTTCTAGGACTTTCCGTAAGAAATAATTTTCATTTCTGCCGCACTTTGTCATCGAACTCTTCAATTTTAAACCGCATTTACCAAAACTCGGGGGGTTTTACTAAATGAATAGCAACATATCATAATTTAAGGGACATCCTGATGAGTACATACCAATAACACACCTTAATGGAAATCAAATAACATTTAGCTTAATGTTAACATACCAATAAACGTGGATGTTTAATTTCGTTAAGGACTATTAAAAAAGGAAATTGTAATAATTTTTTGAAAAGGAAAGGAAAATTGGAAATGCAATTTACAAAATGAAGTAAGATTAAAAAGTATGAAATTTATGATTTGGCAATCAATAGATACGCAAACATGAAAATATTTCGAACTGAATTAATGAGAAAAATAAATATAAGGTCCGTTTCATATTTATAACACATGTATGAAATTATATGTTGCAGCTCTATAAAATATAAACTAATCGGTGCGCCCCGGTAGGCTAGTTGGTAGCGTGCTGGCTTACCAGCGCGGGGGTCATAGGTTCGATTACCACCAGAGGCACAGGTCTGTTTTCGCTACAAGGCCATAGTAGCTGGTGCTGGGTTAGGGTAATAATATATAATTTGAAATTATAGGATTATTAATTAATAAATAAATAAATAAATAAACTAGTCGAGTTAGATTGAATTTTTTAATTGGGTGTGAATTAGCAGAATGTCAGTTATTTAAATATTTATTTGGTTCAAATCAATGTGTATTGGTTTCATAATTATAACCCAGGTAAGACACTCCAAATATCCCTACTCATGGCTGTGTTGACTGTGGCTCAACTTGCTAAGAGGTGATGCAACGAGTCATAGCCTGATGTAGGGTGCTGGGTTATATACTCAGCACTACACAAACCAGTTTTTCATATGGAGCAATTTAACAATATGAAATACTTTGATCATCGAACATATTATATCAATAAAAATATGTTCTATTCCTGTAAAAAAAGACATTTCTTTTTTTTTTTTGTTTTTCAAAAATATCCACCATTTTTAGCGAATTTTTTTATAATTAGTATTTATTAGTAAATGTCAAAAGAAACCGAACTTTCGGATTTGGAAAAATTACAAACTTTGGCTTTCACAACACAAAAACTATCAATTTCCAAAATTTCGCCATTAATTGGCCGAAGTCGAATTGTAATCGCCAATTTTTTTAATGATTAGGAAATTTATGGAACAACGAAGAGAAGTCGTCGAATCACTATGCACGCATGATTTTAAATGCTGCAAGTAATTCTACCTTAGTTGCAGAGAGCACAGTGCCCTAGGTTACCGCTTCTGTGAGAAAATCAGCCGATTGGAGTGCTAAATAAATCCGAAAATATTGTGCATAGTAAAATTAACGTAGTTCTACGACTTTTAAACAACACAAAATCAAACGTATGGAATACGCAAATTTATATGTGACCTCAAATTTAAACACGATATGCCAAAATTACGATATACTTTTTTGCATAAATTAATACTTTCTTTCACTCAAAGTGATATTTTTGTACGAGAAAAAATGGAATTTGGATGCACCTGATGGAAATGCCCACAATTGGTGCAACCTACGTAAAGAAATTACGGTACTTCTCACGTCGCAATTATTAAGTCGGTAATGTCATAATGTGGGGTGTGTTTCCTTCAGCACGTTCGCTGGAAATTCATTTCACATCATTAAGAATGATAGTAGTTCTGATTATACCTGCAGTATTTTAATGCAGCTTGGTGCCATTCTTAGGAGACCTCCCCAATTGAAACTAGATTTTCATGCATGGCAATGCAAGAATTCATACTAGCAATGAACCCAAAATGTGGTTCACGATTTTTTAGCAACTTTCTTTTTTGCAACACTGTTTTTGGCAGCTCAGCTGTTTTCGTATAACATGTTACTGTTAAGCATGTTCAGTTTGGTCTATTATTTAACCATGAATCGACTTAAAAACGAACAACGATTGTAGATTATTCATTTTATTATCAAAATTCATGCTCGGTTACGAAAGTGCATCGTGCACTTCTTCCACTTTATGGTCAGTTTGGGCGACCTTCTGAGTCGGCTATTCGGAATCTTGTGACTAGATTTCGCACCAAATTTACATTATTGGATATTAAACCACCAACACGCAAGAGTAGAGTGCGGACAGATGAAAATATCGCAGCTGTATCCGCCAGTGTTGTTCATGACCGTGAATTATCGATTCGGCGCCGTTCGCATCAAATTTGCCTCTGTTACTCCACTATGTGGAAAATTTTGCGGAAGGATTTGGGTGTAAAACCTTTTAAAATACAGCTGGTGCAAGAATTGAATCCACACGATCTACTTTTCGTGAATGGGCGATGCCAAAGTTGGATAAAGATCCACTTTTTTTATCGGAAAATTGTGTTCAGCGATGAAGCTCATTTCTGGTTGAATTGATACGTGAACAAACAAAATTGCGGTATTTGGTGTGAAGAGCAGCCAGACTATTTTTTGTGGGGCTATGTTAAGGCTCATGTCTATAGGGACAAGCCCCGCACTGGAAGCCAATATTGACGAAGTTATTTGTGAAATACCTTCCAATATGTTTTAGAGAGTATGCCAAAATTGGACCCAGCGCATGAACCATATGAGGCGTAGCTGGTCAATATTTATATGTAATCATCTTTAAACATTGAATTATAAAGATCGTTCTATCGACTCCAATAAAGATTTCATACATTTCTCTAAATTTTATGTGTTTTTTTTAATCAAATCAAATCCTAAAGCTCTTAAGAATTTACCCTTTAAACCTATGTCATAATTTAACATTGTTTAAGAGCTACAATCCCCCATTTTAGCAAAGTAGTCAAATTTGAACTTAAACTTATTATAAACTTAATCAGTTCTTTGCATAAAAGATTATTTTAGCTAACACCCAGCAAAAAATAACATGGATTTGGTAAGCAGTTGCTACATTAATATGCTTCCAAAATAGCGCTTAACCGCTTTGCATACAAAGCAATTGGAGAAGGCATTATTTTGTGCTTCCTTAAATGCGTTTTTTGAAGCAGTAAGGAATGCATACCAAGAAGCATTAATGTTGTCAACACACTAAAAAAGTGCTTTTTATTGCTTAAGAAGGCATTTGCTTCTTAGACCACATGAAAGAAGCGCTTTTCACTTACTTAAAAGAGACATACCATGTGTGATATGGTACCGTGAAATAACTCCCAAATGAAATAAGTCCCAATGAAATAAGTCCCAAAAAAAATGAAATTAGTCCCAATTTTAATAAATGAAACAACCTCCAAAGAAAAAATGAAATAAGCCCCCAACATTTGGGAGTTATTTCATAGTAATAAAATAACTCCCAACAAAGAATGAAACAACTCCCAATGAAACAACTCCCAATGAAAAAAGTCCAAAAAAATGAAATAATTCCCAATTCAAAAATATCGAATTCTGCGGTCGTGGCCGCGCCTATAGGACTACGGAGGCGCCGCATTACGCGAAACGCGGCCCCGCGCAACAGGACGCGAATCGTACGCACCGCTTTCCAGAGGTGGCATGTCAAAACGTCCAATGACATAATGTCCATGGACCTTATGTCACCCAAAAAGTGGCATAATGTCCATGGACTTTGTCATTCCATTGGAGGACATAATGTCACATTGCAGAGTGTCATAAAGTCCATGGGCATTATGACACTTTTCGAGAGACATAACCAAAATTACATTAATTCTAGCAAGAACTGCGTTCCTTTTGTTAAAATAACTCATTGTATTGCTATTATTTACTTTACGACAATTTTAAGACAAGAATGCATAAAACTTACCAAAATGTAATTTTAATAGAAATGAAATAACTCCCAACAAAAATGAAATAACTCTCAACGATAAAATCACATTTAAAAATGAAATAAGTCCCCAACAAATGTGAAATAACTTCCAATGACAAAAATAAGTGAAATAACTCCCAACAAATTAGGTTGGGAATTATTTCATTTGGGAGTTATTTCATAACGAAATAATTCCTTACTAAAAATTGTGAAATAAGTCCTAACGCATTGGAGTTATTTCATAATGAAATAAATCCCAATTTAATATGGAAAATTTTCGGGAGTTATTTCATTTTTTTTGGGAGTTATTTCATTTGGGAGTTATTTCACGGTACCGTGCGATATCGCGAAAAAATCATTATTTCTCGATTTGCTTTAGAAGCGCTACGAAATTAACCCTCTAATGCCCGAATTTTGTTTTGCAATGAAATTCATACTATGTATACTTTCGGCGATATGAGCAAAAATAATTTAAAATTTATCTCGAAAACTAATGCAAGTAGAACAAAAGTTTGTACCAAAAATTATTGCTCTTACCAAGACATAACCACAATCCAAAAATAAACTTTTTTGTGCTTCTTTTTAAGAAGATATGGCGATTTTCGCTTTTTGCAAATTGCGAAATAGGGCGAAAAAGTATCTTAACTTCAATATTTTTTGTTCAAACTTTAGACTTTTTGCTACTATTGCTGATTGTCTTCTCTATACCAAATTTCAAAACGATCCGTCCATTACTTTATAACTTAAGACAATGTCCTTTAGAGATATCCTGATAAAATCCTGTTCGTCCTTAAAGCAAAATAAGGACTGATTATTAAAGGTAGTACTTCAATCTTACTTATACTTAATTTTCAAGAGTTTTAAATCAACTTAAATAAGTGTTTTAGTTGTTGGAAATCTCAGTTAATTAAAAAATAATTATTTTTTGAATTTTTACAAAATTTGAACTTAAAAGCTTTCTCGCGTTCTAACAGTGCACTGAATACGAACAGTTTCTTCGCAAAACTTTTAGCTAATTCACTTTTATATCGAACTATATCAATTTCTAAGTATAAAACACTCATTCGAAGCATTTGGGTTCAATTTTATAAACGATGACAAATGTCATCGTCAGGCGTTAGAGGGTTAAGTAATGCATTCTGGAAATATCAATGGTGGTCAAATAGCTTATTTGCAGGGACGAACCTTAACAATTGTTGTCGTATTTTAAATAATTAATTAATATAATAAAGGGTCCGCAAATAACTTTTTTTTTTTTGAACTCCTGAACCAATTGGAATTTGTATGGCGTCATACCAAGGTCTTTATGCAAAATTCGTCTCAATGATGTCTCCGAAATGTTCAATTGTTGAGAACGACGGTGAATTGATGTTGATGGCGCTTCACGCACACTTTCTGCCATAGCAGCAATATTCTCGGGTGTACGCACTGTTTTTGGCTTTTCACGCTTTGGTTTATCGATGAGGATGCCAGTTTCTTTCACTTTTTTCACAAGATAACGAACATACGGACCATATTCGTTCAGCGGAAGGACCATATTCGTTCAGCGAAATAAGCACTAGTTGAAAAAAAAACGTTAGATGGCGGACCCTTTATATAATATAATAATATATATATATATATATACATATGTATATATATATTATTAAATATATTATATATAATAATATAATACTAATATAATATATAATAAAATTAAAAGACATTTGGTAAGATTAACTGCATCAAATGGTGTACTGAATATGAAGGTCGACCATGTCCATGTTTCTCAATTTTGAAATGGTATTGTTCTGAGTAACGTCACAAATAACAAGTCCTTGGTAATTGGTATATGCATGATTGTAATATGCAATCAAAATTTAATAAAAGAAAATTAAATAAAATAAACTTGAAAATTTAATTTTTTTTTTTTGCCTACAATTTTTACTTTTTTTGTGCACAAGTGAATAATTGTAAAATTCAATTGACATCGCCCAGGTCTGAACCTACAGAGATAGGTTTGATAAAGTTCATGTAAAACAAAAAAAAATAAATTTTAACTTAATTGATTTATCCAATAGTACAAAGATACAAAATGTGAATAGTTTGAAAATAATATATGTAGTAAAAAATCAAATGAGAATATTGTAATCCACGTCAAAATTGTATTACAACTATGCACTAATCATATTAGGTACTACTGTATGTCTACCAACCCCTTTAACCATATGCAGTAGATTTACAAATGGTCTGCATAGTTAAAAGCAATGATAAAATCATCATTTGTATCAATATTTTGATGGATTTTTATTAAGGATTATTTTTTTTTTAAACACTGAGAAGTCAATCTTAAAACTTTTTTCATTAAATATAAAAACGAATGTACACAGAGAAAATATATTTTTTGTGGCAATCAAATTTTTAGTGGTTGATTCGGTTAAAAAAATCTAAAACTTGGTTATGAAAAACAGAAATTCATTTAAGGCAACATTATATGTTGCGTGAAAATATAATTTTAATTTTCTCAAAAAAAAATGTTGAATTTTAACTCATGCAATTTGTTTGCTGTAATTAAATCATTAGATAACAACAAATTCAGTTATTGCGACAAACTTTTTTCTTAGTGTACATCAGCGAGGTTATATTAAAGTTTATCTATTGGAAATTCATTGTATTACTAAAAAGAAATTGATTTTTGATTTGTGATTTAATTTTACTGCTATTGAAAATATGTATATCATTAATTCCATGAAAGAGCATTAAAAATTAGAATTTTTTGACCTTATGACATACGATTTCTTTTATATTGTGAACAGGATGACTCTGTGGAGCCATAAACACAATCCCTTTTATAGATCTTTGAAATATAAAAAAACAAGAGATTTCATTCACGTTTTTCATTTTTCAAAAATTTGAAAAATTAAAAATGTTGTGAACTTTTATTATGTTTATTACAGTTCAAAATGCATTCAAAAATTGCATTTGCAGTACAAATAAATTTGTATAAAAAGGGATTATTTCTCGACTACCGATAGCAAAAGTAAACAACTGCAGCTTTCAGAACTTTTTAAATTTTTAAATAAAGAGTGAGATCAGTCAAACTAGTGTATCAAAAAATCGATATAACTTTTGATCTAACCCAGCAAAACATGGTAATGACTATTTATTATTTTATATATTACTTTGTAATGAGAACTTATTACTTTATATAATTAAATAATGGGTTAGCAACAAGAAAATTATAAAGGAGTGCTTTCATACAAAAAAAAAAATAATTGGTGAACAATAAATGGTTACTTATTCATCTTATTACTTCAAGATATAATATAATGATGCAACATTTTTGTGGATTCTATTTTTAGATTCATCATAATTCATCTTTTTGTAAGCTAAAGGGTAAGGTGTTGATTTTGGTATATCTTGAACGAATTTACATAGAAGAAAACTTCATTTATGTTTTAAATTATCAAATGTTATATGCCTCGGTGGCTTAGGGTAAAAAGCAGGAGCCTGTTAATCTAACGACCCGTGATCGATTCCCGGCTCGACCATGTTTTAAAAAAACTTAATAATAATTTTTTTTAAATTCGCATTTTTTTAATGTATTTTTAGCCCCATTATTTTTTTCGTTCTGTAATGGGTTGTTAGTCATACTCTCATATGCATATAGGTAACCCATTATAATTCATATTTACGTAAGGCTGCCAGTAATGCATAACTCATTACTTTTGGGACATTTCATATAAAAAAAGTTAGAATTATAATAAAAAGGTTAATACGTCCAAACCTTCGAGTTTCGATTACTAGACTCATTATTTGGTAAGGCTGGGAAGCCATAAATTTTAATAAATATAACGGTATATTAATTGGTATTTTATACAAATTGATATTTTATAAACAACGTTAAAAAGTTATTTGTTTCTTATTAACACTTTTACTTTTTCTGAAATTCTAGTCATTATGGCTTTTATTGTTCCTTCAATGAACTTCTTGCTGTGAAATGACCGTTTAGTTTTAAAAGTTTTAGCATCTTTAGTTACTTGTTTAGTGTTGATCATAATTATTTTCCCCAAAGTCCAATATCGGTCTATTGGTCTCAGTTCTGGGCAGTTATGTATGTTGTTTCGTCTATCTTGGTACCAAAACCAGATTATTTCGTTGGTACCACTTTACCGCTGGATTGGTATAATAACAAGATGCAAGGTCAGGCCTCTAGAAAGTAGATACCATATGTTCCCGAATAAATGGCAAATGCCGTTTTTCCAAACGATCTCTTATGTACAAATCGGTGTTTATAGTGCCTGATGTTATAGAAAAAGTTCTGATTTTGTTGCAAGTACAAATTATTTGCCAAACTAAAAATTTTGTTAGAAACTTTGTTTCTTTTCCAATTTTTTTCACCACATTTTCTCTTGCATCCGCTATATAAAATTAACGCCCTGGAAGCTGGGCAAATCGCAAAGGCCGTGGGTTTCGTCATCCATTATACAACAACCATATTTTGTTACAAAATTACGACACAGTTTTCTGGATCGTTCTTTGGCCTCACCATTCTTCCTGTTATTCCGGCTCGATACATTCTGAACTTTATATGTTTTTAATCATTCACTTTTTGTTACATTTTCTGCGCAAAAACTTTGAAACAGTAGGCTTTTACAGCTGATTTTCTGATTGAAACTCTAGGATATTCTTCAGAAGACCAACTAATTTCTCAGCCATATTTGGATCAGAAATTCCCATTTTTATATCGGTTAGCTGACTTCTGTTAACAATACGAATCTCATTATATTTTCAAACAACGCTAGAAACCGTATTTCGTGAAACTTTTAATTATTTAGCAATTGCTGTAGAATAACGATTTAGTTTTTCTTTATAAATTTCAATTATATTTTCTCTTACTTTTGCTGGATAGTCCATTTTTGGGCGAACTTACTAACTAATCGTTTTCATTGGCACTTTTTACACACAATTTAAGTATATTTTCAAAGCTCACTTGATAACAAAAATATTTCATTTAAAGTACGTAGAAGAACTTACAAGGTAAAATGCGTGCATTAAATTTGACTGATCTCACTCCTTAGTATATATACTTAATTATGGCTCTTCAAAGTTCACAACTTTTTTCGTTTTTTTTAAGATTTTGAAAAATTAAGTCTTCTCTTCCTGTTCATAGTCTTCAATTTTAAGAAAATCTGAACATCATTGCTTAGAATTGTAGCGATTTCTCATGGAATTAATGATATACGAATTATTTTTGCTTTTAACTTTTTTTGATTGTATATTTTCCCCCAAATCGGAAGATAAAAAAAAGTATGAATTCAACTAAAAGAGGTGTTAGTTTTCACTTCAGCCCTGTATGCAACTTAAATTGAAAGTTTTTCTGTTTTTCTGTTACATGTTGTAAAACTTATTATATTGGATGTGAGAGAAAATAATATCGTTTAGTTTGGTAACATTTGTTTAGGTTTTTGTAAAGGTCTACCTCAAAACACTCCACTGCCAACAAGGAAATCTTTAGATTTAAAATCTTTCTCAATTTTTAAATAACCTTAAAAACGCACAGTTTTTAAACTGGCCCGAGAGAGATTGCATGAAGGAGAATATTAAGTTTTAAATTAGTTTGGTAACTCCGTGGGTGTCTTATTAACTGTTTCCAATGGCGGTCTTACTTATAAATGTTACTTTAACATTACGTCTTCATGAACATTTTAAGAAATCAAATAGTATATGTCTTGATAGCGCAGTTGGTAGAATTCTCTCCCACGTAATTTATTTACGAGTAATTTAAAAAAAAATATTTGTAATAATTTTTTTTATGAAATTTTTTTTTACCAAAATCTATTTATATATATATTACTTTTTCCCACCATAAAACTTTGCAATTCAACTAAAAATACAAGGAAATAGGGAGAAAGTTGCGAAATTTACAATTTTTTTGTTTCAAACAGCTTTAAAATCTTAAAAATACAAAAACTCTAAAAATTTCACATGTTATTTATCAAGCTATAACCTTCACATTGAGACACAAAACTATTAAAAAAATTAATTTTTCAGGACGTTATAATGAAAAATGCCCATCTTTAAACAAAAAATACCAAAAAAATACTCTTACTGCTTTGCTTCTGTATACCCTTAGTCAAAATATTATAAAAAAAAAATTTTCTATTGTTTTTCAAAACATGGGTAAACATTTTTCATCACAACTCACAGAAACATTAAGATTTTTAATCGTTTTGTGTCTTATTTTAAAGGATATACCTTAACAAATATAATATAAAATAAACATTTGTTAATAAATAAGACATAAAGCTAAATTTACACTCGAAATTGTTGCAAACTTCAATTCGCTTGCGCTAGCTGGGTAAATTTTTTAGCGGGCTATAATTTTCGGAATATACATTTCGAAACATTGGGAAACTTTTGAGTCTAGTACCATTTAGATATAAAAAAACTGAACCACCTTAGTGTAAAACTTCTTAGTTGATGTCCAAAAAAATGTTTACTTAAAAAAAAAATATTTTATACAATATGATTCATATAGGGTTAATTTTCCCACTTGTGATCAAAAGGCTAATTAACAGTCTAACTTCCCTGCGGGAAATAAATGGTCGATTGATCCAAAGTGGTAATTCTGTGATATATCATTGGGGAGCACGTCACGAAACTGGTGAAACCAAAATTGTAGTGCACCAAAAAGTATTAATTTGGATGAAATGTCCAATCACGTAACTATAGTTATGGTGACAAAACATTCACTGGTTGCTACCAAATATATCACTTAACTGGATAAAAAGTAACGTAACATCAAAGTGTACTGAACCAACTAGGGTCGTTGCAGTTGAAGTTGATGCTGGCCATTGAACTGGTTGAAAACCGTTAGCAGTGGATAAAAACATGGCAATTAGTACCAAAGAATGTAGTTTCTTGACTGCTGCAAAGTGGACACAAAACAGGAATTTTTATGTACAGACTTTGCGACTAGAAATGAAGACGTCACACTGCACAAGTTTAAAATAACTGAATACAGATCTGTTCAGACAGTTACCAAGTTTGTCAGATATGGCGATTTCTCGCCAAACGTTGCGAACTTAGAACTCGTTTTTCAAGTTAATTTTCGAAATGCCGACTGGCGATTTTTCGAGTGAATGGTGATTTTACACATAAAATATCGCTACCAAAAAACTATCACCAGAATATGATTTTTTGCACAACTTATTCAAAAACTTGAAACACTTTACAAGAATATAAATTAAAATTGCAAAATTTCTGCATATTGGTTTCGAAATATTTTGTTTAGATATTTTACAAGATTTTTGGTAACGATTTTTTATGTGTTAGTAGTTGGCGATTTTTAAGAATTTCTTTGGGAACAAAATTAAAACTGAGTATATATTTTGTTGCTCTGGTTTATAAGTAATACATTAAATTTGTGCTGCAAAAATAAACTAATTTTTGTTGTGCCTTTTTGAAGCTTTTTTGAACAGGTGGTATGACACGCTGTTTTGGATAAGTGCAGTGACTGGTTCCGGACGGGCTATTTATCAACCCGTATATAATATGACACACTCTGAATAAAAAGTGGCAGGTTACTTGCTAATTACTTTTCGCATGCCCGGCGACATGCACCCCTTAGACCTGTGCAGTGATACGTGGCAAAACTATTCCATTCAAACTACCCCTATAACAGAACAAATTGCGCTTAATATGTGACAAGTTTTCCTTCAAAAATTATTTTCCAGTTCTTCGATACGTTCACCTACACCAGTCACGTGATAATTTTTTAACCACTGGTTCTATTGCATGTCACATAAATCCTAAAAAGGTTATACTTTGACACTACCTACTTCTAACTTGTCCCTTAGCATATTCATTTCAGTCGGTACGGTGATAGGTTACCTTGGTCAAGTTATTCGAAACGTAACACATTGCTCCACAGGTAGCAATTGTCACCTCCTATGACAAGCCCATGTTAAAAGTACCAGTCACTTTCATATAACAGAACCGAAACTTGAACTGGTTCATACACACAAAGTTCTAGTCACGTGACCATACCAATGACTAGTCCGTTTCCCGCAGTGTTCATTCAGAGTTTGATTAAACTTGGATATGTGATAAAGTGTACTAAACAGCGCAAAACCGGGTCAAAAATGGTACCAGTTTTCTTTTTTTTTTTGTGTTTTTTCACATTTTTTCCAAGGAAACTATACAAAATGGGTATCAAATGAAAAACATTTCAAAGATCTAACGATTTAGTGCATATGTTTTAACAGATATGTGTTTATTTGTTTTTTCCCTCTACACTCTGCTTTAAAAATATGTAGTTATTTGGGTTGTAATACAGTTTCTTTATATTTAATGTAAATGTCAGTCATTTGTAGAAAAAATAAAATTTTTTACGAACCTTGTAGTTCATTTAAAAAAACAAACCACATCAAATGACTGTTTTATGATTTTACATTCATTTTTTACAGTTTTTTTTTTGTTATTTAAAAAATAAAAAAATAAATGTTTGTTTATTTTTTACGAACATATATGTGGTTCATTTTTAGTACAATTGTAAGTAGTTTTTTGAACATTAAAAAACAAATGGCAATTTTAGTTTAATTTACTGATTTAAAAAATTTCATTTGTTTTAACTACATTTGCAGTAGGGTTTACCTACATAGTATTCTAAGTGAAAAATATCTGAAAAAGGACCTAAATTAGTTTCCCCATAGGTATCAGATAAGAGGTAATTAAATAGGCTATCTTTCAGACTATGTTTATTTCTTTCGATATTTTAACACCATCATGGAGATGTTTATGAGTTTAGTTGCTTAATTAATGCATTTTTTATAGTTTATTCGATTGGAGCGCGGTTTCAGATTTTTGAGATATTTGTTGCACAATGTTAAAAGAAATTACTTCTTTATTTAACCAAATTTATTACTATCCCAAATGCTATTCCATATGTTTTCATTTTAAATATCATTCCCCTTTATTTTCCCTGCTTTCATCTTTGTATAACATTTAGCCGAGTATATGGTTTTTATTTCATTGCATTTTTTTGATTTTCTTACACATGGTTTATTTTCTGATAACTTTACTAACAAATGTTACTTTAACAGTTTCAGCATAACGTGAGCTAGATTTTATCCTATAGCAAAAAAATTAAATCAAAATGAAAAAATATCATTGCCAGAAAAGTCATCCAACCATCAAGTTATCATCATCATCGCCATCAACGTGTAGCATGTACTAACAGACTCGTCTAAGAGGTAGGAGGTCTCTAAATTTCATATGCTAACCGGATGTTAAATTTTATAGAGCTACTCTTATATATTTCCTCTCTACATTTGGTGGTAACAAAATTTGTTCTTAGATGTTAGAGTGAGTGGGGGTTTTTAGTGGAAGATGACTATATGAAATTGTTTGATGTGAACGGAAATCTTAAGCGTAAAGTTTGCTTTTAACTTAAAGTACTTAAGCTATATGGTATTTACTTACCATAACCCGCGATAGATTTAAAAAATTCAAATACAGTGTTATAGCAAAGTCAAGAATGGGCTGAAAAATGTTTAAATCTTAATACCAACTACTGCACATTTTTCAGTGTCCTTTAAGTTTTTATTAAAATGGGCGCTCTCAAGCATACATCAAATCACCTTTAGTAAATACATTATAAAACTTTGAGTTGAAAAAACTTCTGAGTGCAAAAATTACAATTACACTTTTATCCGATTATTTGATTTGTAAAACACTGTTTCGTTGCTTTTTACCACTTTATATTTTTCAACCTTTTTTCATTTTCTTTTTTGTTTAAACATTGTAGATATTCACATGTGAATAGATTTGTCTATGAATTATATTCCCGCTGGGAGTTTCCGATAAATGTGCTCATTCTCAATTACACTTTATTGTACGAGTATAAAAAGTACATGAACATTTTATGTTCTGTACTACAATAACCATCAGTATCAAACATCATTATGCTATACGAATATTAAAACATAAATGATTTCTATGTCATAGACAAAATTATATTCTATTTTATATTTGTTACAGATTTCCTTTCAATTTCCTTGACAAAAAATATATATTGCTGCGAGGGAATTTAAAAAAAAAAAAACTTTATCAAAAATTATATATTGAAGAAAACAAATGGAGCATGTATGGAATATGAGTTTAGAGATATTTTTTTAGCTTTGAATTACCAGTAGGAAATTTTAGTTTTCAATATAAATGTCTATATTAAGCCAAAAAAAATATGTCAGAAGTTATTTTGGAAATACGCTTTAAGATAAGGTTGCTAAAAATTTAAATTTTCATTTGAAATCCCAAGTATAAATTGTTTGTATGCTACAACTTATGATATTATCGGTTAGTTGTGTCTTTAAGTGCAAAAAAAAAAAAATTAAAAAAACTTTAATCCCCGTTATTATCTTAATATTCCATGGGATGAATAGCACTACGATGGTGTATTGTTGAACGGTTACATCCAGGACCATGCGAACCCTACTTGTATTACCCTGCTTATATCACAGGGGTCTGAAACTATGTGCTCTGTTGTGATCACTTATTGTTAGCCTCTTTTATAGTTGCAGGTATATCCTTAACTGGTCAAGAAGTTTTATGCATACAACCAGAAACAGACTCATTCGTAGTAACCATATTTGAAGATAATCGAATGGTTCGCTTGAAGTAGCCGAATTTTTTTGGTATTTATCATCGAATTTTTGTTGCGGCAATCGAAATTCAATTGTTATGGCAGAAATTCTGTTGCTTCAAACAATGTGTGTATGAATGTTGGTAATTGTTGTATCATCAAACTACATGGCAACCTGGTTCTACTCAATAATCTTTGACGTTTTCCTTTTTGCTCTTGTCTTTTTGATTAGAGATATACTTTTCTTTAGCATAAGCATTAAAAACACGTTGTTCCTTTTTATATATAATAAAATGAATTAACTTTACTTCGTTAAAATATTAAAATACGTGTGCATTTATTTATCGACAAAATATAATAGTAATGTATCTAAGCTATAGCTGCGGACGTTAACATCCCTAAAAACGAGGAGGGTGGCCATTTAAGCTCTCAGCCTAAAGATACCGCTAAAGAGTTGGAATAATCTCTAGGCAACAGAATAAGCCAAGCTATATGGTGCTACTAGTAAATGCCTAAGGATGCTACGCGGCGACTTTACATGCTAACAATGCGCTAAGCATGTAAAGATGTCAAAGATCTGATATGCGAAATAAAGACGGTGCGATCAGATGGATCTACAGTACTAAGGTCGAAACAGTCCGCAAAATGGGCCGCTGAAATAGCTGTGGATGCCAAAGCCGGCCCTTGACGGATCAAGCTAGACAGAACAAATAAAGATTGGTGGTATTCCCCATAATATTCCGGTAATTTTATGAATAGATGAACAGCTGCACTCCATACAAAGAACTGTCTTATACATACAAGATTTCGTAGCTGAGAGAGATAGAAACCATCAGGACTACTGAGAGTAAAGAGACCGTTCATCCTGTGATCCTGCGAGAGGATTTTTTGTAGTTCGTGCGACTACAAAAAACCATCTAACGGGAGGCCGTATGGCTTCTATACTGAATCTAACGATGAAACCTGTGAACTATTGCTCGACAAGCACCTCCGGGTCCGTGTGGGATATATTCTTGTCTGTTATAGACTGGTTAGAATATTTAGATCAACTGGAACTGGTTAGAGTATTTAAATAAATTCTTTTATTCTGTTTAGAGAGGTTATATATTAAAGGCGGGGAAGAAGTTTCGGATCAGTAAATCAG
The DNA here is from genome assembly GCA_021234595.1 of Delia radicum. Classification (NCBI taxonomy): domain Eukaryota; kingdom Metazoa; phylum Arthropoda; class Insecta; order Diptera; family Anthomyiidae; genus Delia; species Delia radicum. The sequence goes on from CM037853.1 coordinate 207,163,668, forward strand.
GGACACATACCTGAGGCGAAATTCGATACTACAGTTCACGTATAATCCAGGTAAATATACCGAGACTGATAGAAAGGGCACCAGAGGCGGCAAACATTGCCTTTATTAACATGCAGAGTGCTTTTGACAACTCGTTCTATTGTCTCAATTATAATGGGGATGGTCCCCTCCATGTTTGGCATAGACTACTAATAGGAAAGTAAAATTTCCCCTGGGAGGTAATTTGTCGCAGTTATTATGGACATCGATGAACTGCTAGAAAGTCGGAACAAATGGGCTTCCGGACCTATGGTTACGCCAATGGTAATATCATTTCCCTTGTCAACTAGGAAGGCAGGTTAGTTTATGAGCCTCCCAAAACCCATTTGGCAAGAAACCTGAAATTCTTAATGTATTAACTGCAGTGTGGACTAATTCATTGATAAGATAGTTTTTGGAAATATCAGCAGGATCGTGGTAAAAATAATTGGTAAAAGTTGGAAATTGTCCTCCTTAATGGCCTTTCCAATCTGCTATGTCTAGAAACCTGAAATTTAAAATATGTGTTCCCTGGATACGGAAGTTTTGGAATGTGTGGTGTGTTCAAAAAGGAAAAATCTCCATCTTAACGGCATACCCAAACCGTTTTAAATAAAATAAGTGTAACCTGAAGTATGAGCTAATTTAATAATAAGATAATATTTCGCCAGGAACCAGGTAAAAAAAAAGACGATTCAAAATAAAAAAAGTATCTATTTTAATGGCCTGCCAATAAATTTTGGCCAGAAATTGAAAAGTTAAAATTTGGTGTTACTTGGAAGAGAGATTTTTTTAAATTTACAATAAGAACGTGGTGAAGAAATGGTTCAAATGGAAAAAGGCGCTTCCTGTATCAAGAACGTTAAAATTATGGTTCTTTTTGCGGCATAAACATCTATCAAGACGAAATTTTTGAAAATTGTTAAGGGGAGGACACCAAAAGGAATAAATATGTTTATAACAATTAAAGAGGAATGAGGATCTTGATATTTAAGAATTAGGCTTCCGCCTGGCATACCATCACTTTAAACGAGATTTTTTAGGGGGTGGGGCAAAAATGGGTAAACTCTCCCTAAAAATTAAAAAGTGCACAGAGAGAGAGAGTGAAAATTTATTTAACTATATAAAAAAAACTTCACAATTTGTATGCATCTATTTTGAGTTCAACTTTTTCATTAATCGTATGTAATGTTTAATAAACAAAATTAAATTTTTCATAAAATGTTGTGAAATGAAATGCTCTTTTAAAACTGCATTTCATTTCGAATTGTCAGGATTGAAAAAAGAAAGAACCTGCAATAATTTAATGAACATTTTAATGGACCAGTTCCAGTGACACTTCATAGAGCTCAAATTCAAATACAAAATTGAAACTGAAACGGGATAAACAACGTCATTTAAAACAAATTAATGTTTATGCAATAAGAAAGCAGAATTAAGTTTTCTTCTTTTTGTATGTGCCGATATTTAAAATCATCGATATAAAACTATCGGGCGTTTAAGCTAGCTTATTATTCAAAGTTATAATTTTATTCGAAATATTAAGGATCTTGTTGTCCAAAGTTTAACAAATCTTGGTCCGGACCAGAGTCTCTAAGCGGACAGCATAATAATTTAGAACACTAGAATATCTCGACACCTCAAATTTAATTTGCAAACATGTTTTAAATATTACTTTAAATTTCCTATTGAGATAATTTTTTCTTGAAAATAAATGACATTTTTGTTCTTAAAATATGAGTGCTGGTGTTTTTTTTTAACAGACAAAAGTATCCTTCTCATTGCGAAAAATAACATGATTGTGTAGCAATTTGAAAGTTTAAATGGATTTTTAACTTTATTCTATATGATATTAAAACGAAATCAAAATTTTTAATCGTAAATTGATTAAATTGTTGTGACTTAAATCCCCCTAACAAGGACATCATGATGCTGTGTGTTTTGGTTAAGGATATAAATGAAATGAGAACAAGATTGCATGTTAGTGACAAAAAAATTGTTTTATTTTTTTATTTTTTGGTACGATGTTCTACATAAAATGGAATTTTTTTAACCTTAATTCCAAAATGACAAAGTTTTGTAGTTTTTTTTTTTTAACTTACACATTACAATAGCAATTTCCCTCGATGATAGAAAATGTCCTTCTAAAAAGTTTTCATTTCTATTTCGTTTTGCGTTTTTACACTTACACTTTTTACACAAGACAAAGATAATGAGTAGAAGGATGGTGAAGATTAAAATACAGCAAACGAATGTTTCTGTAAGTTAGTTAAGTATATGTGCTAATTTGGTCTCACTTATTGTGAATGTTCATCATACAACGACAAAGTAATTCTCTAGGGACATTTCATTTTTGTATACTCCATCAAACAAACTACCGATTCGTAAACCTTACAAACCACTAGTGTTTCATTAGCCTCCAACCAACCATGTATTCATCCTTACATATGATGAATTATGGTGTTTTCTTTCTCTCTCTCTATATGTTTGTTTAAATAAGAAACTATTTTAACTGTTTGTGTTTGGAAATGTATGTGAATCAGAAAGAAAATGCGTTTGAGCGTATATAGTCAGCTTATTATTGGTTTGACCCACCGACCATTATTTCAAAAATTCAGAAGGAAACTACACAGTGGTTAATCCTCGTATTTAAAAGAAACTTAGTTATGTTGTCAAGGACAAAAACAATATTAGATACGTATTTTTTTAGGTACGCAATCTCAAGTTTAGGTGTTAAAAAGTGGGGTCAAAAATTAGCCAATTTGGAGTTTTTTTTTTATTATAGAGGTATAGAGCTTTGAAATGGAAAAAACAAAGATGAATTTTTTCAATTGACATGAAATTTATTTTATTCGAAAGATAATGGCAGTATAATTTAAATATGACTTCTGGCATATGACCGCCACGGCTGGCTCAGACGTAGTCTAATTAATTAAATCGCACGATCTTCTAGACCAATTTACGGGTCCGAAACGTGAAAACTATACGGTTACCAAACGTTTCCTTCACTAAATCAATTGTGGCACGAGCTGTATGACATTTTGCACCGTCTTGTTGAAACCACAGCTCCTGCACATCATGGTTGTTCAATTGATCAACGAAAAAGTCAATAATCATGGCTCTATAGCGGTCACCATTGACTGTAACTCTCTGGCCAGCATTGTTTTTAAAGAAGTACGGATCAATGATTCCACCAGCCCATAAAGCACACCAAACAGTCAGTTTTTCTGGATGTAACGGTGTCTCAACATACACTTGAGGATTGTCAACACTCCAAATACGGCAGTTTTGTTTATTGACGTATCCATTTAAGTGAGCTTCATCGCTAAACAAAATTCGCAAAATTCACGTATTTCGAACAGAACCGTGATTTTCAAAATAAATTTGCATAATGTGAAAGCATTGTTCAGGCGTCAGTCAATTCATGTTGACTAAACAAACTAAACATAAATCACTTGACAGCTGACAAATGGCCGCCAGTTAATAAAGTTTTGCCAACTTAAAGTTATATACCTGTATAAAAACACCCTTCATTTTGTTTAAAAGTAATTATATTATGGGCAAATTGGGTATCACATGAAAGGAATTTTGAAGACGCAGTTGTTGTTGGTTTGAGCTCAAATAATCATATAATAATGCTCATGTAATTTAATCGAGGGGGTGTCTGGGCTTTTTTTAATTATCGCAATCGTTCGGCTTTAATACGACTTTTCCCGATGAGCTTTAATAACACATATTTTAAATATTCCAAATAAGTGGCAACCCTGTGCCCACGTCATAGGCTATATGGGTAGGGTATCAAAATTTTTGTTTTCTCCAGTACTTTAATACTGCGAACAATTGAAAAATTTTGTCAAGCGACAACTCTATCTATAACATACACTTGGTATCCAACTAATGAATGTGAATAAAGCGCATCATAATGTGATAAATACTTGTGAAAAAGAAATAACAATAGGATTAAAGAGAGGAAGCATTTTAGTTAAAAAATATATTGTTCCTAGTTATTAGTTAACTCTGTCTCTTCTGTGAAATGCATTGTGAATGCTATGATCAACAAAACTGCACTTAGCCACACTCATCGCTGTGTAGATCGTGCTGCCAGTCGCTAAGAGGTGATTCTAAGAGTCATAGAATATTGTGTGGTTATGGGTTTGAAACTCACTACGACACACAACTCACTATTGACACATAAATTAACCACTGACGAGTCCTTGGAGGTTACGAAACTGCGGCAGTCTGGCAGTGTCCGTTAAATTTTTCAATAAAAATGTTTTCTCCTTCTTCTTCCTGAAAAAATCTTACTAAAAAATCTTCAATAATTAATTGTATTAAAATTAATTACGATTGTCATTATCTGAAGGTTACAAACACTTTACCGCAGAAAAATTTTAATTTCTTAAATTTTAAAGATATTTTCATATACAACTTCTATAATTTTTGACCGGCCATTTTAACCTTTAACCGAGCGATTGCGCACCTAAAACAAAATATGTGTCTAATATTTTTGTTCCTCAACGACATAGCACCGCTGTGTAGTTTCCTTGTGAGTAAGAAATGGATTATATATAATGTAAATATCCTTTTTACCGATAGCACTTATCATAGCTGAAATATATAGTGTCGAATTGGTCGTTTTTTACGAAAACGACTGTTTTGGCGTATGGCTCAAATCATTAATAAGCTGACGATATGTCTTTCATTCGTATGTATTTGTTAGTTGTCATGTAGTTCTATCTTATGCTCGGTATTAGCCCTCTGGCTAATTATATTAAAAAGTTTCCTTACAAGTACTTTCAATAGACATTATTTTTTATTGGGCCAACTCCCATAACTGTTTTTATTTAATGTAATTCTCTGTGTTGGTTTTTGTTCTTCAAGGAATTGAAGTGTTGTTAAGCAAATATAAGCCCAAGAAATCATCATTATTATCATCGCAGTAATTTCACTTTTTCAATTGTAAGGAAAAAGTCAATTTTTTTTCTCATTTGTCTCTTTGCCTTAGCAAGTACATTAAAATAAATGGTAAATGAAAGCGCCTGATGCAAATGAAATTTAATTGCCAATTTAAATAAATTTTGATTGCCATACAACTCAGAATTTTGTTTAAAGGAAAAATAAATATATGAATCGTATTATTAAATTCTTATCAACCACACAGAGACTCATGTTCTTTATATGACATGCATTATTAATTATACAGAATGTGTATCATTAATATTGATTACTTATTATATATTGATATCACTCATACGCCTTTTAATAATTATATTGTAGATATCTTGGTAAATATCTTAAAATAATAATTTCATTAGAAAATTGAGAAATTTTATATTTATAAACTCAACTAAAACAAATTTTATGTCTATAACACACCCAGTAAAATAGTAAAATCCAAATAACAGGTTGCGGAACAACTTATACGGTATTACAATAGGTTCTAATTTCTGTTCTACAACCGATTCTTTTTGTATGGAGTTTGTCCACTTTGCAACAGGTTTTTTATCTCCAAACAAGAACAGGTTACTTTAGAACAAGTTCTAAAACAAGTTATAAACCTGGTTCTGGGACAGCGAAGCCTTATATTTTGACTCCCAGGAAGATGTTCTAGAACCGGTTTTATGCAACCGGTGGCAAAAGAATCCGTTCTGGAATAGATTCTGAGGTAAATTGTTCTAAAAAATTTTGCTGGGCATTAAAGACATTATCGTTCACTAATTTTAAGCAGAAATTTGTATTCATTTATTTTCATCATAGTAAATGCCACCAATTTCCTTTTTAGTTGTCAAAAGCATTTCATTAAGTCATTGCTTAACTCATTAAGGACATGTCGGTATAGAACAGTGCTTGATTAAGAAATTTTTGTAATTTATTTTGGAAATAGCTACTACCGACCAAAGTTAAAACCATACGAATTCTAGATTGCTGAAAATATTATTAAAATGTCTTAATTTTTTATTAAAAGTACAAAATAGTTTTTCGGACTTTTTATATTTTTATTGTTGATTCTACTCTTTGCACCACTTTCCAGAAACAATAAAATATGGAGAATATATTTTATTTCTATAGCGCTGTGGTGTAATGGTTAGCGCGTTGGACTATTACACAGATGGTCCCGGGTTCGATTCCCGGTGACGACAACATCAATTTAGAAAAATAATATGTATGAGTTTTCTATCACTTATATGTATCGCTGCGCCCACCTTCGGTGTTCCCATAGCACTTAACCCCACCGAAGTAAAATAATGAATCAGGGCTATGAAACAAAAAAGCTTCAATAAATTCGCCAACTCTACATCAGGTGGCGAGCAACAACTGTTCTAGAACAGTGTTGCCATGTTTGAAGCCCTTCATCTTTCTCCACTATCCCCTTTCCAAAGAAAGCAACACATTAATTAATAGGAAGAATTTCTTGAGTGTTGCTTCTCTTTAAAAAAAAAAAAAAAAAAAAAAAAAAAGTATACATGATATTAAATGAAATTTTTACACAATATGAAGCATGATATCATGAATCTGCATCATTAACTCAAAAATCGGGGTTTTTGACTAATGACAGTCTTTTAGTAAATGAGCAATGCATTTTTTTTCTAATATGTTTTATTTAAGATGGCAGTCAATATATTAAGTTATTTTAGGGGTTTAAGCTACTTAATTATGTTTAACCAGTAAATTAAATTATAGTCTTTTAAAAGTATTGATTTGCAAAGTACATAACGAGTTAACTAACATTTTGATTAAATTGATATAATTATAGTTATAAATACGTAACTTACTAAAAGGAAAACAGTTCAGATACGTAACTTACTTACGTAACTTACTAAAAAGGAAAACAGTTCAGAGATTTTCGATCCAATACTAAGACAAAAATTGTAGCCAAGACAATAGTTAGGAACTCTCTAGTACATCGCAAAAGCATTGGAACGCTCCTTCAGGCAGTTTTGGCCTTGTGAAAGTGTAAAGGCCTTGTGAAAGTGTATTTTGAAATTAAAAATTATACCCTTAAACCCCACCCACAAATATGATTGATGCATTAATCTGCTAGAGAATCTTCCAAGAAGAGATTGATACCATAATCTTGGCTAAGCCACATTGTACGCAAATTTTGAGATGAGAAAGCTGTGAGCAATATGGGTGACGCGCTTGCTCACAATAGAACAAACACAGCGTCGATTCGTAACACTCGAGGAGACATAGGTCCACCACTTTAAACCAGAGACAAAGAAATAGTCAAAGCAGTGGACTGGAATGGGAGAATCGTATCCAATGAAGAAGAATACAGTTCCATCTGCACGGCGTCTGTTTTTGTGGGATAAATGGAAAATCAATAAACGGCGAGTATTATTCTAACTTATTGCAGCGTTTAAGTGATGACATTAAGGAAAAAAGACCGCATTTGGCGAAAAAAACAATGCACCAGTTCACACATCCACTCTTTCCATGGACAAAATCAATGAACTAATAAAATTCGGTTTGTTTCATCACTCACCTTATTCGCCAGAATTAGCTCCATCGGATTAATTTATATTTACAAACTTTAAAAAATGACTCGGTGGTAAAAGATTTGCCAACAATAAGAGGGTGGACTCTGCTGTTGATGGCTATTTGAAGGCGCTAGATAGTTCTTACTATAAACAGAGTATCGAAGCTATTCAATATCGAAAGTTCAAAGAAAATTATTCACAAATTTGTTGTGTTTTGTTTGTTTGGTACCGCCCTCTATATTCAACTCTATATCTATATCCAACTCTATAACTCTATATACAATAATACACTATAAATTATTATGGGTCAATAAAAAATATCTTTTTTTTTTTTTTTATTTATTTATTTACTATCAGTATTTACAAATTAATTATATTTACATTACAAATTTTGAGATTTTATCTAAGATATTACAGCAAATATTAACTAATATTTAAAATGTGTTCTCTAATTAAAATAAAATTATTACACGTATTAATAGGAAAAAGATAGTAAAAAACCTATACTTTATATCACAATGGAGAAATGGGGAAGTAGGAGACCTATGGCAGCCACCACCATATCTATTAGATAGATAAGCTAGTCACTGTCAGTCAATCTCCTTATGTGTGCGTAATTTGAATCTCTGCATTTGTCGGAAAATGTCAGAGTCAATTCTCTAGTTAGGGTCTCTATGGTTTTTTGATTTGACATTTGATGTAAATCTGCGGTAGAAAACTTTTTAGGAAGATTGTATATTATCTTCAAGTTTTTATTCTGGATGATTTGTAATCTTTTTTTATGAGTTTTTGCACAATTAGTCCATACTGGACACGCATATGTTAAAATAGGTCTAATGCACATTTTATACAAAAGAAGCTTATTTTTTGTATTTAATTTGCTCTTCCTATTTAGGAGTGGATACAGAGATCTACCACACGTTACTGCTTTTGAGCAGACTAAATTCAAATGTTCTTTAAATAAAAGTTTGCGATCAAGTGTTACCCCTAAGTATTTTATAGAGTCCATAAAACGTATTGTTTTCCCCTGGATAGAAAACGGACGAGTTGGAATTCTCTTTGGTGATTTATTAAATGGAAAGATTATAGCCTGGGATTTATCCTCATTTATCTTTATTTTCCATTTGGTGAAGAATTTATATGCTGATGTAAGTGATCTCTGCATACGTTTAACAATTGCATTAGAGACCTTACCATGGCTTACAAATGCGCTATCATCCGCATAAAAAGCTACATCATTGTCTCTGAGAGATTTAAAGTCTGATATATATAACGAATATAATAGGGGTGATAGCACGGATCCCTGTGGGACACCAGAAGGAATAGCCATTTCATTAGACTGATCACCATCAATATCTACCAGGAAGCTCCTATCACTGAGAAAGCTCATAACTAGTTTAACTAAGTATAAAGGAATTTTCATTTTATGAAGTTTATAAACAAGTCCTGCATGCCAGATCGAGTCAAAAGCTTTTTCTATATCTAAAAACAGAACACCTGTTGAGTGTCTCCTTCTCTTGTTAAAATTAATCATGTTAACAACTCGTTTGCCTTGATGTATTGTAGAATGTTGAGCTCTAAAACCATATTGGCAGTCATGAATAAGGTTATTCTCATCCACAAACTCTTTTAGTCTGATAAACACTATTTTTTCGAATACCTTGCCAATGGAACTCAACAAGCTGATTGGACGATAACTACCGGAAAGTTTGGGGTTTTTACCAGCCTTTGCAATTGGAATAACTTTTGCTTTTTTAAAGTGATTTGGAAAATAAGCATTTTGGATACAGAAATTAAAGATTTTAACTAGGAACTCTAAAGCTGAGTAAGGAAGTTTTTTGAGTACTATATTTTGAATTCCGTCTAGACCGGGGGCTTTCGAGTTTTTAAGTCTTCTAATATAAAATTCTAACTCTTCCCTGTTTGTTAAAGTATCTGGGTTATTTACAAAGTGTTGATTTTTAAGTGATCTATTTAATGAGTTTACTTTTATGTCTATAGGACCGCTCATGTTTATTGTTGTGAGATGTGCATTGTAGAATTGTTTAGCTAAGACATTTGCCTTTGCTGTGTTCTCCGTAATTAAACCATTATTGCTTTCTAAAGAGCAGATAGGTTTGCTTTTCCCTTTGATGTATTTTGTTAGTTTCCAAAATTTCTTGTTTCCAACAGTTAGTTTAGAAAGCATATTGGTCCATTTATTATTCGTAGCATTGTTAATATGTATTGATATTAATTTATTAAGTTCACGAATTATTGCTTTAAGAGTATTTTTTAAATTTGTGTCAGAACATCTTTGATATTGCCTTCTATGTTTATTTCTAGTTGTTATAATGTGCTTACACAACGGAGAAACCGGCAGAGAATTTTGTATAATAGCCTTTTGTGGTATAGTTTCCAAACACGTATTCGTTAACATGTCAGTAAAGTCGTAAATAATGTTATCTATGTTGGGTAGAGTTATGTCCCTATTTAGTTCTAAAGATGAATTTAACTTATTGTCTATTATTCTACGAAAGCTTTTCCAGTCTGCCTTGGAGTAATCGGAAAATAGTTTCTCGGTCTCTATAATATTTTCATTTATGCTAAAGGTTATAGGTATATGATCAGAGTTTAATTTAAAAGGATGTGTATCTATATCACTAAACGAGAGGGATGAATTTGTTATCAAAAGGTCTATAATTGATGGTTTTATATATACTCGATTAGGAGGGATTCTAGTTGGACTTAATGGATAATAAATATAGTAATTTGATGATAACTGATGGTTGAACAGCTTAAATTTTCTTACAAACAAAAAAATTAAAAAAAAATTTTCCGCTTTTTAAATAAACAAAGTATTGCCCTAAAAATTTTGAACTAGTTCTGATTTTTTTTTTTAATTTTATTTTTTTCAAATTCTATATAAAAAATGCAGCATTTTTCGAATTCAGTTAAATAATAATAAATAATTAACTAGAAATTATCATAAAATTTGTAAATTTTTAAGCACGCCTACTTCGTCCATTTTTTGAACAAATTTAAAAAGTTGTTACATTTTTCCTTAGTCTTTTATAGAAGAACTAAAACTGTTAGTTCGGCATTGCTGCGATATTACGTGTCATGTTGGAATAGTGTCGATATATCTATAAGCAATTAAATATGCATTAGGTTTTAGTTGAAAAAATAAATATAGCTTTTTAAAATTAGTTTTGTGGTTAAAAAAAATGAACATTGAGTAAAAAGAACACTAAACTTTTTGTGACTTTTTGGTGGTTAATTAAAACAATTTCAAAAATAATCCAGGTGCACAGTAACATAATAAAAACATTAAGCCATACGAAAAACAATTCACGAATACATACGCAAACAAATATATTTTCAAATACGCAAACCCATGTGTAAAGAAATATGTAACCAAATATGAGTTCGAATGAATATGAGGAATGTCGCATCATTAGAACAGCTTAAAAATGTTAAAGTCTTATCTGTGAAGACGGCTTGAGTAAAGGCTTAGAGGTCATTTACGTTTTAGTAAGAAACATCTTAACTTTTTTTTTCAAGTAAAAAAAATTTAAAAAAAAAATTTGGCCAGATTTTAAATAAAGTGAAGTGCCTTTCGAAAAAAAAATTGTTTGCATCAAGGTCTTTAGGTGAGTGTTGGGGGTTTCTTCTCTGCGGTAGGTCGAAGCCAGATTCGAACTGATTCTGCTTTACAGGTAAGTTAATCAATATATATGTAACCGCTTTGTTTATTACAGAATGGCTTTTCAAGGGAAGGATGCAAGTAATATAATATCTTCAACATATTGTTGGTTTGGCTCATACCCCAAAAAGTTGTTATCGAGAACAACGATCAATAAGTCCGTGACTTTAGAATGAAACACAGTTTTTTTGAGAAAACAAAAAATATTTTTCAACATAATCTCCTTTTAGCTCAATACACTTAGTCCAACGTTTCTCCAATTTTTGTATCCCTTCAAAAAAATAGTATTTTTTGATTTCCATAAAATAGGCATTTCTTGGCCATATGGAGTCGATTTTTTTAAATCCATGTTAAATCGGTCCAATAAGTTGGCATAATATTCGCCGTTAACTGTTTTTCCCTTTTGAAGGTAATCGATGTGGATTATCCCGCGTGCATCCCAAAAAAACTGTTGCCATCACTTTGCAAACGCTGCACCCATCTTGCAGACAGTTTTCTTAAATCCAACTGATCATTTAAAATCGAAACCACACTGTCATATGAAATGCCTATGTCATCAACAATCTCATGCACTTTTACTCTTCGATCGGCCAACACCATATCGTGGATTTTTTCGACATTTTCGGGTGTATTGACGTCATTTGGCCGTAAAGAACGTTCAGCGTCATTTGTACTTGTGCGACCACAACGAAAGTCAGTTAACCACTTTTTTACCATTGAAATCGATGATGTAGAGCCCCATAGTACTATTTATCAAGATTTTCCTTGGTTTAATTTGAAATTCACTTTTTTCCATTTTTAAAAAAAATCCACGAGGTTGTATGTTTTGAACAGCTGTTAAACGCAAAGTAAATGACGGAACTTGCTCAAAATTTGACAGTAGTCTATTAACAGGTGGTACTTAAACAGTGTTACATTTCATATAACTACGAGGGAGTTCGAAAAGTCACGGACTTATTGATCCACCCTCGTGCATATATATTAATTTTTGTATGAAAAATTTGCAGGTAGATCAAATTCGATACTGGATATCTCAGATATGATGCAAGAAAAAGTGAAAGAGGTTTCATAATCAGAAAGGAGGTATTTATCTTACACATAATAAATTCCTAAATCAAATTTTACAAAAATGATCGGTGGGTTAAACCAATAATAAATTGCTGATATATTGAGCATTCTTAAAAAGAAAACAAATTTTTAATTTGGTCACATTTTACTTTTTTTTCAATTGTACTATATCCAAGACAGTTGATATGTAATGCTTTAAATATCCGTTTTCATGTATAAACATTTAATGTAGATATGTATTTTGTAATTAGTAATATTTTAATTTCTCATATGCATTTATATATAAATAAAACACATGTATACATACATGCATGTTAAATATCAGTGCCTACGATCAAACACGGGTAGCTCGAGTAGTTCGATTACACCATGAAATTTAATAGTTCAGTAGTTCGCTAGTTCGAACTACTAGTAAAGTACCCCGGGAAGTAAAAATCACTTTTTGTTAATTTCAACTCATGCCAAAAGGTAAACATTACAGATTAGTATAACAAATGTATACACTCAAAGAAATAAACATGTAAAAATAAGTTACTAAAAGTTACTAAAAATTAGTTAAATATAACGATGCAGATAAAAATGGTGAAATTATCATGTTTTTGCTAAGATAGAAAACACAAACTGTAATATCAACAAACTTGTTGCTATATTCATCTTAAATTTAGTAGAATGCAAATAGCAGTAAATTTTGCTAAGATATTTCTTTTGAATTATGTAAAAGAACTTGCATGATAAAATGCGTGCACTAGTTTGACTGATCTCACTTCTTATTTCTACAATTTTGTATGAAAATGGTCAAGTTTTTTTGAGTAGTTGTTCTTTGGAAATCTAACTTTGCAAAAAGTATAGATTTTTTATACTTATCTGTAATATTTACAGTGTTACATTAGTTCAAACTAACAAAAAGTAATCGTTCACTGCCTAGCTACTGGTTAACTAGTCGAAGTATTCAAGTAGCTCGTGATTCTCGACTACTTGCAAACGGTAGGCCCTGTTAAATATCGTGTTTTTCAGAGTGTGTATGCGTTTTTTTTTTTTTTGGGGTAGGGGTTTCTTTTCAAGCATTTTATTTTTATATAATTTTCGCTTTTTTAATTTTGAATTGCAAGGTAATACCATTAGTGAAAACATAGTTGTGAGTGTTGGCTAAAAAGCATTAAAGGCTGCACTATGGGCTTCGAATTAGATTTTTATTCCAGCAGAACAAAATTCTAATTATTATTATTTTATCTCATTAAAAAATATGCAATGATTTATAACCAACAAACAATTCAAGTCCATATGAAAAATAATATACATGCTACACATTACATATCACTTATTTTTTCTTTTTAAAATTTATGTGCAAATTTATCGATTCAATAAAAAAATAACTGAATTAGCATGTAGCACAATTTGATTTGAATTAATAAGAAAATGAATTGATTTAACTTATATATAAATTGACTCAAAAACAACTTTCCCTAAAAAAGAAAATTCAATTAATTCTTTAATTGCATTAATTCTTTGTAATGATTAAAACTTGATTTAATTTTGAGTTTATTTTTTCACCATGGTCAATCTTGTTTTTTTATGATTTAGGTCCGAATACTGAATATCCAATAAAAATTTAACAAGCAGTTAAACTGAAAATATATATTCGAAACAACATTGTGAAAATGAGGCTTTAAAACAACATTTTTCTTAAAAAGATATATTTTTGATTCTTGTTATTTTAAACGAGCTTAAGATCAGTTATTTATTAATTAAAATTGTTTATTTCCAATATTTCGTCTCCACATTGGGTGACTTCTTCAGGGAACAATTATTATAATTGTGTAATTATATTATTATTATAATTGTATAATTGTTCTCTGAAGAAGTCACCCAATGTGGAGACGAAATATTGGAAATACCCAATTATAATTAATAAATAAATGATCTTAAGCTCGTTTACAAGATGTCACCCAATGTGGAGACGAAATATTGGAAATAAAGAATTATAATTAATAAATAAATGATCTTAAGCTCGTTTAAAAGAAGAAGAATTAAATAAAAGAAGATCAAAGAAAACTTCACATTTTTTAAAATATATTTTTGGATATCAGAAATGTGGGCGTTGTGGTGTAATGGGCGTTGTGGTGTAATGGTTAACGCGTTGGACTGTTACACCGATGGTCCCGGGTTCGATTCCCGGTGACGACAACATCAATTTAGAAAAATAATATGTATGAGCTTTCTATCACTTATATGTATCGCTGCGCCCACTTTCGGTGCTCCCATAGCACTTAACACCACCGAAGTAAAATAATAAATCAGGGTTATGAAACAAAAAGCTTCAATAAATTCGCCAACTCTATATCAGGTGGCGAGCAACAACGGTTCTAAGATTTATCATCTCGCGCAATTACAGTGTTGCGATGTTTGAAGCCCTTCACCTTTCACCACCTTTCATCTCTCCACAATGCCACTTCCAAAGAAAGCAACATATAAATAAATAGGAAGAATTTCCTGAGTGTTGCTTCTCTTTTAAATAAAAAAAATATATAAAAATATCAAAATGTTATAGGAGTGTTCAAAATAGTTCAGCATTATTAACCCCAATGTGCTTTATACTACTTTTGGAAAAATACTAAAAGCTTTATACAAAGGTTTAATAGTGCAGCAGTTTTGCTTGTACAAACTACGCTGTATAAGATTATCGCGCATAAACGCACAAAGTAACCACTAAGCACCAGTACATGCTCAGTTTTCTATACGTATACACATATGCAATACCACAACTACTAACTACATACAAACATTTTAGCTATTGTTTTATATATCATATTCCCACTATGTTTTTACGTACACCCATTTAATTTTCGTTAATTATTTTTTTTTTCAGTTTATTTTTCGTGAAATCATATAGAAAAGCTTAGTGGTTTCTATAATATCCAAAAGGATTTTTGCCAGCACATTTTCATAATTAACAACATATATTCATTTATATTAATATGATTTTTTATGAATATATGCATATATTCGCGTAAGGGTGGCAATGAAAGTTGAACATTGAATTTTCATTTCATTCACAACTGGGAGGAATATGGTACCACTGGATCTCAGACTGAAATGGTAAAAATTTTAGACAAATTGCATATACCTAACAGGAATGTGTTCCAAAACTTACACACCGATTTCAATGATACTCAGATATGCAATAGAGAATTTAAATCCAAGGTTGGCCTTAAAGGGTACATCCCCTAGGGGGGTAAAAACGTGCATATGAAAAGTGACATTTTGTGGTATGTACTTTTTTCTTTGAAAAAAAAGAGAAAGTTTGATATTCATTTTTCATTTTTGACTATATTCTTGCACAGGATTGCCGAGTTGTAAGAAAAAAGTATTAATTCGAAGGACCTTGATGTATATTAGGAAATGTATTTCTCATTATACCACCAGTTATATTACAAATGGTTCCAAATGAAAGAAATCGATTAAACCGTACCCGTGCCGCAAGATGGCCGAAAATGCCACATTTTGAAGAAAAGTGTTTTATTATTATAATTCACAAAAATCGAATTTTCGAGAAAAATAAATTGCGTTATTATTTCATTTATTCATTTAATATACTCAAAATTATTCAGATATGCAATTCCGACTTTATCGGGTATCATTAAGCCACTTTGATGCTGTAATCCAAAATTACCCACAAATTTGATAAAACGAAAAAAACGTCTTTTTGTAATTAATTTTAAAGATTTTCTAAAAAGCCTAATTTGGAGATGTCTCTTTGGAGATCGCTTTGTTATAACATATTAGTTTATATTAAAGAGAAAAAAATAAATTGGAAAAATGATAATTGGAGTTTTCACAAATGTCCTTTCCAGGACATTTTATGAAAATTGCTTATTTTGTCAGAAATTTAACGAAATTTGAACTATAATTAGCTATATTTTGATAAATATAAGGAGGTTCAAAAGCTTACATAAAAATAATCTCGATGTATACAAAAACAAAAAATGAAACTATATAACATATCACTTGAGCAAGAGTAAAAACTAAATTTTTTTTATATAAATACAACATTTTTGGTGTTCAAAGTGTAGTAACGTCATGATGCTTGTTAGGAAAAGACCCTAGCCACGTGTTTTGATTACTAAGAAGACAAGAATGAAGCACAGTTGGTGATTAATATGTTTTTTTTTGTTAAAGCTCTGCCTATTTCGGAGGCTTTAGTTTTTCTAAAACTTCGTGTTCTGATGAATTCTTAGCCAGATCGAAATTCTAATATCAACCTAGCTAATATGTTTTTTTTTTTTTTTTTTTTTTATTTTTATTTATTCTACAACTAGTCATAACTGACTAACGAGCAGATTTATTCTAATAAATACAAATTATAAAGGTTTATAAAGATATTACACTAAAAATATCTTCAGCTATTAGTTTGTCTCGTGAGATCACAGGGTTTTGTACGACGCAGTCTTCTTGGGTGACTACTGTTGCTTAATAGATTTCTGGCTTCAACATTGACATGATTTTCTAATTTCTGGTGATAAGATTCGGCAGTTTTTGTAATTACTGATTTAACAGTTTGAACTCCCAGGTCGCGGTGAAGGTCACTCATTCTGATGTACCAAGGTGCATTAACAAAATTTTTTAAAGTTTTATTTTGAAATTTTTCAATGTGTTGTAACGGCAAAAGTCGTTACTCGTTTTTGCCAACATCTATTTTTATTTTTATTTTATATTATTAAATGAATTTACCTTATTTTATATAATTGTCATACAAAACAATTACTGAGTTGAATTTATATTAATTTTAAAAAGAAAATACTTTTTAAATTCAAATTTAACGGGTTATTATCTCGCCCTCTAGCGTTCACAAGCGTAAGAATAATTAAGCACTACCAACTAATACAACACTATTATAGTACTACTACTCATTGTTACCCACTTCTACTTATCACAACTGTGTGCTTTGTTTGTCTTGTGTGTTTGTGAGCGATCATTTTGTATAAAAGGCGGTGCCTTAGAAGATTTTGGGTAGTCTGTCGACAGCCCGCGTGGAGGTAAGACATAGTTGGTGGTTTGACTGCCTACATTTAATTGTCTTAATATTGGTGGTTTGACTGCCTATACTAATAGGGCCTTGTTGGTGGTTTGACTGCCTACATTTACTTGTCTTAATATTGGTGGTTTGACTGCCTATACTAATAGGGCCTTATTGGTGGTTTGACTGCCTACAATACGCGAACTGTGTTGGTGGTTTAACTGCCCACACTGTTACTGACATTAGGGGACAAAGAGCTATCGTGATTTGATTGCAATTTCTCTTTGCCGCAACTGACTCAACTCATTGGACCCCTCGTTTAACCATTAGCAGTAGTGAGAGTATTAGCGTTTGTCTCTCCCGAGTCAACGATCTCCCATATTTGCCATTGAACCAGCGTCTTACCTACCATAGCGACTGTATCCTGTTTATTGTTTAATCGTCGTGTTTGTAATTCGTGTATTGTCGTAGCGTCGGAAAAATTAACAAATAAATATTATAACGTTATATGAAAAAAACTAAAATGAACAGTGTTTCTCTCTCTTGGAAATAAATAAATGGTTTGTAACGAATCCTGGGCAGCCGCGAGCTCTGCCCCAGCATAAGGTGGTAAAACACGTCGTTACAATGGCGCCCGAGCAGGGACAGTAGTAAACTGTTTCCAACCAAGAGAGAAAAAAATATAAATAAATGATTGAAATAAATGTGACATTTAAAAATTTTCCGTGATCATCTCTATAAACTGATAAGAAACTACAACGAAAATTAAGTAGCGGTTGAAAAAAAAAAAACAAATCGTGTATGTGTGAAATAAACATTAAAAACATAAATTTTATATCATAAAAACGAGCTGAGACTTTCGTAAATAATAAAACGGGATTTTAAAATTTATGTGTTAACAAAATACTAAAAACAACAGAATGTTAAAATCGACATGGGCTTATTCCCTAAAACGGGAGGAACTGGTTTCCTATTTAAGCGAATTCGAATTAAATTCAACGGGAAACGTGGAGGAACTCCGAAAGCGTTTTGCCAAATTTCTAGTTATAGAACATGATCCGATCCGGTTTCAACGATTATGCGAATTACAGTCGAAACACGATGTTTCCAATACACCAAAGATTACGTTGCCGTTACCCCCAGAAGGAGGCAGTCATCAATCTACATCACCTGTTAAATCGGAAAGCGAACATCAACATAAGGAATCTCTTGTTGTTATAGAACCGAAACCAGTCCCATCAGAACCAAAGGTAGCCGTGATAGACCAGGTAAGAAAGTGGGGTCTTAAATATGATGGAGGTCAAGATCCCCTGGGATTTATTGATAGGGTAGAGGAATTATCAGAAATGTATGGTGTCCACCTCGACCAATTACTCCAAATAATGCCGGAATTCTTCCGTGAAAAGGCACTTACCTGGTTCCGGAATAATAATAAGCATTGGCAAGGATGGAAACTATTTAAACATGATTTTTGTGTATTTTTCCTTCCCCCGCGTTATTTTGAGAGGTTAGAAGATGAGATTCGCAAACGTGTTCAACGTCCTAGAGAAAAGTTTAAGGACTACTTATTGTCATTACAGAATCTTATGCGACACAGTAACCTTACTGAGGGTCAAAAACTTGATAGAATTTTTCATAATTCTCATCCTGATTACCAATTGTATATACGAAGAAAAGATTTTTCATCACTTAACGACTTAATTGAATTAGCAGTTGAGTTGGAAAGTATACCAACAAATTCACAACATCACCGGGGTGAAAATCACCGCATGCTAACTGGGCCAATTAATAGTCATAATAATTTTAACAGCAATAATTATAATAATATATTTTGTGTAGAATGTGGACATCGGGGAGTCCACACTGAAGATTGCTGCTTACGAAGTGCGGGAAATGCCGTAGGAGGTCGTCAACATTGAGGGATGACGGTCCTCCTAGAAAGAGAACCTCATTAAACCGAACTTCTCTACAGAGCGAAGAAATGAGACTGACTGCGACCGTGAAAATCGGGGAAGAATTGGTTACCGCTACCATCGACACAGGAGCTACCAAGAGTTTTATAAAATCAACCTTTACCAGACACTTGAAGGCTAAGCCTACCTTTGTAGATGAAGATGTGGACGTGGTTCTGGCTGATGGATCAATAAAAGTGGTCACAGAGGGAGCACAATACATTGTAACCCTCGGAAATATTACAGCTAGGTGTACTTTTCTAATTATGCCAGAAGCAAGGGAAAATATGATTCTTGGATTAGACTTTTTACGAAAATTCAACACCACTATTATATGTGCCGGTTTAACTTTAATATGCGAACCTAAACATCCAAGTAGAGAAAAATGCATGGCTATCGTTGAATCTTTTAACAACAATATTGCAGAGGTGAGTGAGAACAAAATAACCTCTAATGATATTTTAAATTCGGCTAGGTCAGACCAAGAACGTACTTATCAAATTTCAACGGAACACACTACTAACGAACAACAACAAATAAAAAAATTTTTGGAAAATGAGTTGCCGAAATTTCAAAATCTTCACGGATTTTCCAACATAGCTACTCACAAAATTATTATGAAAGACGATCGCCCCATCAAGATACGCTACGCACAACGGAACCCTGCAATGCAAGCCATAATCGATGCAGAAATAAATAAACTAATTGCCAAAGGAGTTATTGAACCTTCCCACAGCCCCTACAGTTTTCCTATTACCTTAGCAAAAAAGAAGAATGGAACCTGGCGGACATGTGTAGATTTTCGGCAGCTCAACCTCAGGTCAGTACCCGATGCTTATCCGTTACCCCGTATTGACACAATCTTAAATCGACTGCGTAATGCCAAATATATAAGTAGCCTGGATCTTAAAGACGGATATTGGCAGATTCCACTTGATAAAGATAGCAGAAAATATACCGCTTTTGCCGTGACTGGCCGTGGTTTATACCAATGGCGTGTAATGCCATTTGGGTTACATTCAGCACCTGCCACTTTCCAACGAGCCCTAGATAGTGTAATAGGACCTGATATGGAACCTCATGCCTTCGCTTATCTTGATGATATTATAGTGATCGGTAAAACATTAAAAGAACATTTAGCTAACTTGAAAGAAGTCTTTCGCAGGTTAAGGGCAGCAAATCTAAGAATAAATCCGGAAAAATGCGATTTTCTAAAAAGTGAAACCAAATATCTAGGACATGTGGTTAGTAGTGAAGGCATAAAAACAGATCCAGATAAGGTAGCAGCAATATCACAAATGCAGTCGCCACGAAATGTAAAAGAAGTTAGACGATTTCTTGGAGTCGCATCATGGTATCGACGGTTCGTTCCCGACTTTGCCACAATTTCGCAACCAATAACTCAACTGCTGAAAAAGGGTAAGCATTGGAAGTGGGGAATTGAACAACAGTCAGCTTTCGAAACTCTAAAATCAAAATTAACTGAGGCCCCAGTATTGGCCTGTCCCGATTTTACAAAAACTTTTACTTTACAAACTGATGCAAGCGATTATGGTCTGGGCGCCGTTTTAACCCAGGAACTCGATGGTGCAGAAAGAGTCATCGCTTATGCCAGCCGTCATCTAAATAAAGCAGAAACAAATTATTCTGCCACCGAAAAGGAATGTCTAGCGATAATATGGGGCATTCGGAAAATGAGACCATACTTAGAAGGTTACCAATTTATTGTATTAACAGACCATTTATCCCTGAAATGGCTAAACTCGATTGATAACCCTTCTGGTAGATTAGCAAGATGGGCTTTAGAATTACAACAATTTAACTTTACCGTTCAATACAGAAAGGGAAAACATAATGTCGTTGCCGATGCCCTATCCCGTCAGCCGTTAGAAGTACTAAATATCGCCAGCGTTCCATCGACAATAACAACGATAACAGCGTCTAACTGTTCTTGGTTAGAGAAAAAAATTGAAGACGTACGCAAGAGTCCTGAAAAATATTCTGACTTTACTATAATTGGAAATCAACTTTACCGACATTTTCCACGCCACCTAAATGATGATGATTGTACACCCTGGAAGCTGTGTGTTGCCGGACCTTTGAGAAAACGAGTGCTTGAAGAAAATCACAGTAATGCTGCAGCCGGACACCTGGGTATTCGAAAAACTATCAACAAAATAGCCAACCGTTATTATTGGCCCGGAATGTTTAGAGACGTAAGCCGTTTTGTTCGCAAATGTGAATCATGTCAGCGATTTAAGGTCAGCCAACAGCAACCACCCGGTGAAATGCTAACCCGTGTACCCGAAGAACCATGGGCAACCATCTGTGCCGATTTCGTAGGTCCTTTACCGAGGTCCAAACACGGATGTACTATGTTACTTGTATTCTTTGACCGGTTTTCTAAGTGGACAGAACTGGTACCACTAAGAAAAGCTACTGCAGACGGTTTAGTAAAAGCTTTTCGGGAACGAATTATTGCCCGATATGGTACTCCAAAAGTTCTTATCACAGACAACGGCACTCAGTTTACATCACGCATTTTTCAAAGGTTTTTAGAAGAAATGGGCATTCATCAACAGCTTACCGCACCATATACCCCACAAGAAAACCCCACGGAACGAGCAAATCGTACAGTTAAAACAATTATCGCACAGTTTTCCAGTCAACAGCACACCAAGTGGGATGAATTGTTACCTGAAATTATGCTTGCGATGAACACCAGTGTTTCCGAGTCAACAGGGTATTCTCCAGCTTACCTTACACAAGGACGAGAACCAAGACTACCAGGAGCACTATATGATGAGGTTACAACCGGTACCGGAGCACGAAACCCCAGCCCAGGAGAACGCGCAAAAGAGATGAACGAAATTTTCCAAATTGTAAAAAGAAATTTAACCAAAGCATCCCAGGATCAACAACGACATTACAATCTACGACGACGGTCTTGGAAGCCAAACATCGGGGACCAAGTATTGGTTCGACTACACCCGCTATCAAAAGCTAGCGAAAACTTTGCCGCAAAACTTGCCCCAAAATATGGAGGGCCTTATTCCGTTCAAGAATTTTTGTCCCCTGTAATTGTTAGGCTCAAAGGGGGAAAAAACTCTGAAAATCGTACTGCACACATTAGTGAAATCAAACCCTATATTAAATAATATTAAAAAAAAAAAAAAAAAAAAAAAAAAAAAAAATCTATTTAAATTTTATTAATATGATTTTTTTTCTCTTTCGTCTAGATACTAGAAATAAAAAGAAAAACAACATGAACGGTCTATTGAAGTTCGTGCACCATCACCATTTCCACCAGGAACACCACCATCCCTGGATTCAGAAAACTCGAATTACCGAAAACCAACTCTCCCTAAGAAGAAAGGATTCTGCAGCTATGAATACAGCGATAAACAATATCGATACTTTGGGTACCCTTGTTATGAAAGGACACTCACAGTTAGGGTTTTACTTCCAAGTAATAAGCCATCAAAGGAAATAGAAGGGTTACCAGAAATTATGCTCCCACGGACATTTGCTGATTCATCACAATCTCAGCTACCCTCCCCAAGAATCGTCAGCCAAACATCATCACCTAAAACTCCCATGGAAAAATTTGCAACATCGCCATCATTCTCCTCATCGTCATCAACATCGTCTTCGTCATCAACATCATCATCCTCATCGTCGTCGTCCTCATCCTCGTCCACATCAGCGACATCGCCTGTTGCATCTTTACCACCAGAACTCCAGATGATAATAAATGAAGTTCTTAAGCAACGTCCAAAGGGAGCGAAGAAAAAGCTTCGAAAAATTATTAACAATCACGAGTATCAAATTATTATTAATAAGAGCGGAGACATTAGAGTTATTCCATTGGGCGCCATCGAGGAAGAGGTGTAATGTAACGGCAAAAGTCGTTACTCGTTTTTGCCAACATCTATTTTTATTTTATTTTATATTATTAAATGAATTTACCTTATTTTATATAATTGTCATACAAAACAATTACTGAGTTGAATTTATATTAATTTTAAAAAGAAAATACTTTTTAAATTCAAATTTAACGGGTTATTATCTCGCCCTCTAGCGTTCACAAGCGTAAGAATAATTAAGCACTACCAACTAATACAACACTATTATAGTACTACTACTCATTGTTACCCACTTCTACTTATCACAACTGTGTGCTTTGTTTGTCTTGTGTGTTTGTGAGCGATCATTTTGTATAAAAGGCGGTGCCTTAGAAGATTTTGGGTAGTCTGTCGACAGCCCGCGTGGAGGTAAGACATAGTTGGTGGTTTGACTGCCTACATTTAATTGTCTTAATATTGGTGGTTTGACTGCCTATACTAATAGGGCCTTGTTGGTGGTTTGACTGCCTACATTTACTTGTCTTAATATTGGTGGTTTGACTGCCTATACTAATAGGGCCTTATTGGTGGTTTGACTGCCTACAATACGCGAACTGTGTTGGTGGTTTAACTGCCCACACTGTTACTGACATTAGGGGACAAAGAGCTATCGTGATTTGATTGCAATTTCTCTTTGCCGCAACATGACTCAACTCATTGGACCCCTCGTTTAACCATTAGCAGTAGTGAGAGTATTAGCGTTTGTCTCTCCCGAGTCAACGATCTCCCATATTTGCCATTGAACCAGCGTCTTACCTACCATAGCGACTGTATCCTGTTTATTGTTTAATCGTCGTGTTTGTAATTCGTGTATTGTCGTAGCGTCGGAAAAATTAACAAATAAATATTATAACGTTATATGAAAAAAACTAAAATGAACAGTGTTTCTCTCTCTTGGAAATAAATAAATGGTTTGTAACGAATCCTGGGCAGCCGCGAGCTCTGCCCCAGCATAAGGTGGTAAAACACGTCGTTACAGTGTTTTATGGCCGCGGGCTTTGCACAGCCCCACAGTTGGCATCCATAACTCCATATCGGTTTAAGAACTTGTTGGTAGATAATTAATTTGTTTTCGAGGGATAGTGGCGAGTTTTTAGCAATAAGCCAGTTTAGCTTACGTGACCTTATCTCAAGTTCGGTTTTCTTTTTCAGAATATGCGCTGACCATGTTAGCCTTGAGTCTAAAGTAAGTCCCAAATACTTAGCTGTATTTGAATACGGAATTTCTAATTCTTGAATTTTTAATGGCTCATAAGTGATGTCTTTCAGTGAAAAGTTTACATGAATTGATTTTGTATTGTTTATTTTAATTTTCCATTTGGATGCCCAAAATGAAATATTATTTAAGGCAGGTTGGAGATAGTTTGCTGCCTCTTTAGCAGAGTTTGCTACAGCAAGTAAAGCTGTGTCATCAGCAAAGGTAGCTATTGTTGTGTTTGGTGTTTGTGGGAGATCGCTGGTGTACAGAAGATAGAGAAGCGGTCCAAGAATACTTCCCTGAGGAACTCCTGCTTTAATTTCTTTAATTGAAGAGAATTCATTTTCATATTTAATTTGAAAGTACCGATGCTGGAGGTATGACTCCAGGAGGTTGTAATAATTTAAAGGAAAAAGTTGCGACAATTTTGAAAGCAATCCTTCGTGCCAAACTTTGTCAAATGCCTGCGCTATGTCAATAAAAACAGCAGAGCAGACCTGTCTATTTTCAAAAGCATTTTCGATTTCGTTAGTTATCCGATGTACCTGTTCTATGGTTGAGTGTTTTTGCCTAAACCCAAACTGGTGGTTTGGTATTACGCTATGAGTTTCTAGAATTGGTTTAATGCGTTTTTGAAGTAGATTCTCAAAAAGTTTGGATATCACTGGTAGGAGCGAAATTGGCCTGTATGAAGATGCTTCGTGGCAATTTTTACCTGGTTTCAATACCATTGTTACTGTTGACACTTTCCAATAACTCGGTACATATTGTAAATTAAAAGATGCTTGCAATATTTTTGTTAGCAAAACAACAGCCTTATATGGAATTTGTTTTAAGACTTCAGCGGTTATTAAATCATATCCTGGAGCCTTCTTATTTTTAAATCTTGAAATTTCTCGTTTAACTTCGCTTGCTGTTATCGGATTTTGATTTGTTGCGGTATGTTCTGGAGATGAATGTGATGCTATATTTATAGTAGCAATGGGTTCATTGGGTTTAAAAACAGTTTCTAGATAATTAGAAAAGAGAAGAGCTTTATCGTAATCTGACCTTGCCCATTTTCCATCTGGTGTTTTAAGTGGGTATGATTGGTTTATTGGTTGAACTAAACGTTTTGTTGCTTTCCATAGGGAATAATTATCTTGTCTATCGTATGATAGGTTTTGAAGGTGTTTGTGCATTGTTTCATTTTGTATGTCCTTAAGCATTCTTTTTAATTGTTGAGAAGCTCTATTAAAGTTGTTTTTGTCAGCTGGTGATCGGGTCATATGCCATTTTTTTCTAAGTTTTCGCTTGTTTTCCAGCATAATTTTGATCTCTTTGGGGTAGTTAAATCCAAAGTTTTTCGTTTTAATAGTTGGTGTGCTTATCCATGCAGCATTTTGAATATTTTCTGTAAAAGATAAACTTTCTAATTCTTCAATCGAGTTAATACACTCTGGAACGTGAATATTATTTAGGTTTGATCTGAAGT
This sequence comes from Delia radicum, assembly GCA_021234595.1. Classification (NCBI taxonomy): domain Eukaryota; kingdom Metazoa; phylum Arthropoda; class Insecta; order Diptera; family Anthomyiidae; genus Delia; species Delia radicum. The sequence goes on from CM037853.1 coordinate 207,189,463, forward strand.
AACTCCAATCTGTGTGCTTGTTGTAGAGTACTGGTGGATTTTCTATTGTTATTATATTGTCACTTAGCGTAAGAAGTATTGGAGAATGATCTGAACTGAGGTCAATGCTATCTTCAATTTTCATAAAATTTTTTGATATTTTATATACAATAAAAAAGTCTATAAGATCAGGATTTTTAGATGGGTCAGTTGGCCAATATGTAGGTTTACCGGTGGAAATAAACTCGCACCCATATGATTTAGCAGCTTGATACAACTCACGACCTTTGGTGTTTGAGAGGCGAGAACCCCAATATATATTTTTAGCATTGAAGTCACCACCAATAAGGTACTTGTTTTTGTGTTGTTGTATTAAAATATTATAGTCTTCAATTTTGTTATTGTGTTTAGGGGGACAATAGACTGATGTTACAGACAATGGACCGTTTACAGTTTGCACTGTTACACTAGTAGCCTGAAATATTTCAGAACATATTTTAAGATCTTCAAAATGCTGAATACCGTCTTTAATTATTACTGCACTACCACCCCGAGCACTATTTTTTGGGTGTATAGTGTGATAAAGTTTATAGTTTTTAAATTTTAAAAAGGTTTGAGTTGTAAAATGTGTCTCAGATATTAGATATATGTCGATTTTTTCGGTATACAAAACAGCTTCTAACTCCTGTTTGTGTTTAACAAGACCATTTGCATTCCACTGTAATATGTTTGATTTACTTTGTTTTTGTAAATATACGGAGGTTGAAAGTTCATTATAAATAAAAAAAGAAAGTTTTAATTAAAGTTTGCATAATTTGTGGAAAAATATCACTTAAATCACATACGGCAATAATTATCTTTACTTTTATCTAAAAGATATTTAACTCCTAGTAGCCTGCCGACAAAAAAGACCCATGAAACTTAATTTTAATTATGATTGAAAAGCCTTTAAATTTATAAATAAATCTCTACTTAATAATTAATTAATAATTATTGATTAATTATTTTGTGCAACTTGATCCAAATAGGGTTAATTTTTCAACTATCGGCCAAAACAGACGCACTAGGAAATCAGATTATATATTATTATATATCAGATTATTATTATATATACTTTTGTTCAAAACATGTTTAACTCTTAGTAGCCGGGGGTAAAAAAGACCCATGAAACTTAATTTAAATTATGACTACAAAAATGGATCAAACAAAATTTTTTCACTTATTAAAAATTATTATTTTGTGTAATTTGATCCATATAAGATTTATGTTTTTACTTTTCATCAAAAAAATACCCACTAGGGAATTTACAGAGTAACATCTTTTAGGTTTTTATTAAATTCAGATATAGAGGGTACAAAATTAACGAGCAAGCGCAATTCTTTATAGTCTTAATTTTATTTTTAATGGTTCAAAAGGTGGGGTCAAAAGCAGCGCATAAAAAATAATATTGACACTATAAAGAATAATAACTATATACTGATTTAACATACATATTGTTGTTGCCCTGGCTTCAATAAAAATATGTCTTGCGAAATATTGCATTATGAAAATTTAATTTTTGATATTTCTGTTTTCAAATGAGCCTACGCACTGTGGTCAATATTTTGAGATAGCGGCCAAAACTCCTTTTGGTTTTGTTCTCCGATTTTAAAGTTATTAGACTCATATGAAAGTAGACAGTAGTAAACCTCGGGAGCCAAAAAATTAGAACTCTTTTTCAACTATTTCACTGATAACAGGGTGGTCCAAAATGGGCTTTTTCAGAATTTAGTAAATTTATGATATTTTTGTTAATTTTTAAAGTTTAAATGATCATAACTTTTTTTTGGACGAAATAAATTTTGTGTTGTAACTTAACTTATTTCCTATTACTGGTAAAAAAATTGAAGCTCTACTGTTTTCAGAACAATTTAAATATTTTTTTTAAAAAAGGTCAAATTTCTCGGAAATTTCCTACTTCATATAGCACAACTCCTGTGAGTCAAGCTGAGTCAAAACACAAATTTAATATTTTGTAGTCCTAACTCTCCCCTACATTTTCTGACCCAAGGTAAGATATTCGGTACAAATGCACGTCATATTTTTTGAGAAGTTATTTGTATGTGAAAGTGGCTATTATGCATATATTTTGATGAAATTTTGTACAAGAGTTCTTATTGACCCAAAAAATAATTCTGTTGAAATTAGGAGAAGTTGGCCCATATTTGGACCTAGTCCACATAGAAGGGTGTATCAAAATTTTGACAAAAATGACAATAGAACTCTCAAATTATGTGGTATCTGGCAATTCATTTGGAAAAGGTAAAAATGATTTTATTGCCATCTAATATTACATAACTTAAATACCTGAAAATTGCAAATAAATTTAAAACCAATGGAAATATTACCAGTACCTGTTAACTCTCAAATTATGTGGTATCTAGCAATTCATTTGGAAAAGGTAAAAAAATCATATTAGAAGTTATAGCATGTAGCAAAAAGATAGATGCAAAAAAATTTGGTCAGTATGCTAATGAGACAGCAACCCTTTATAACCAAAAATATTTTTGGAGACATATGCCAACCACAGTTCACAAAATTTTGTTCCATGGGGAACAAATAATTCAGCACAATATGCTTCCAATTGGAGATCTCTCAGAAGAAGCGCAAGAAAAAAGGAACAAAGACTACAGATTCTTTCGCGAGCACAATACAAGAAAAATTTCCAGATATTGTACTAATGAAGATCTTATTAATATTTTGTTGTGCACATCAGACCCATATATGTCCAGTATTCGACAAAAATGGAAATCAACCTCATTAGAGTTAGATGAAGAAGCTAAACAACTACTGCAAAATGAAAATCAAAGCTATTTGGAAGAAATTTTTACTAATATTGTTTAATTAATACTAGTTATCAATTTTTATTAAGACATTTAAATAAAATATATGTGCACTTTAAATCAATAGTAAAAGTTTACTTAAAATTTTATCGATGTTGTGTTCTGTATATAATATATCCAAATGGTATTGATATTGTTGGGAATTTCAGTGTTATTTTTCAGTTTAATCCTCACAAGAATTAGCTTTCTTCCAAAAAAACCAACCTTTGGCCCCTGTGAATATTGAGACTAAATAAATGTCAGGGGCCAAATGTTGGCATTTTCTGACCAAAATTAAGTTTAGGAATAATAAATAAGTATGGGTTGTAAAATACGATTGAAGAAAATAAGAAATTATAAAAAAAATACCTATTTAAAATGTCAAAATATTCAACTTTTACATGGAAACTCAACAAAAAATTAAAATGCATTTTTAACTCCACATTACTTACGTTACTATCAGTCGATTTTTACGTTTGAACACGCAAATTGAAGCCTAAAGTCCCTCCTATTGAACAAAACAAATTGCGTAAAAAAATACCAATCCGGTCAAAAGTTATAGAGTTTTAACCGCTATCTCCCGAAATTGACCACTGTGCTACGTAGCGTATGAGTTATATAAACTTAATATGCAAAAAAATAAATTAAGTATACGCCATGGTGGACATCAAACAAGAATAATACACGCATTTAATATTTTGCAACCGGTGCAATTGGTTTAATTCAGTGAATGGCATAACACATGCCATTACATTTACGCTTGTGTGTGTAGTAGCAAAAAGCCTGAAGTTCAGTAAGTGTACTTTTTTTATGTTGCGTAGCGTGATCTTGCTTCAACAAGTGTTTAACAACAATTGACTTAATTTTTTTAACACAATTTGAACAAAGGAACAGCCGAACTTTCATAATCGCTAGCCACACAAAGATGCTTATAGTGTACGTGTGTCGACGCTTAACCCAGCGGGGATTGAAAATTGAGAGGAAGCCCTTCACTGGTTTAATTTAACAAATAATGTCTTCGTGAAATTTTTGAAATACAATGTCATCGTTGTCATTGTGTTTAAATTTTTGGAAAATGAAATGGCTTTTTTCTATTGGTCACTTTTAAAGCCACCACTAAACTCAGAAAATGAGCATGTTATGATAGTTTAAGAGCATCCTGTTAGAATGAAATACGTAACGATAATAATATGGTCTTAATGGTCATGTTATGATCCTAAATAATGAAAAAATGTTAGCAAAAGTTTAGGGCGTTAAAAATGGTGCCAAAAATGTGTGCTTTTTTAGCTTTTTAAATTTTTTAAACATTTTGTGTGAGCTGTATATAAAAGTGGTATTAAGGGAAAAGATTTCAAAGGGCAGTATATTGGTTACCTTAAGTTTATACCAATTTTCGTTGTTTTACAAAAAATATATATATCAAATTGTGGACACTTATATGGAGATGTACACATTAGGATGTCTCTTCAAATAACGATTTGTCCATAACGATAATATATAAATGGCCTATAGTATATGTTGTCCCATATGATGCCAATAAAAAATTAAACAACATTTTTCCTATAAGTTTACGAAGTTGGAGTGGTTCAATATTGGCAAATTTTGCGCATATTTTTAATATATTATTTATAATGGGTTACCTAAATTTTGCCAAGTGCTAGAAATTTTACAATATCAGTAGACTTTTTATGAAGAATTTTAAAAATTAAATTTAAAAATAATCTGAACTAGTTCCCATTTTTTGAGGAATTTAAAACTCAATTTATCTAAAGATCGGCATCTTCATCCTTATAACTTAAGAAAAGGTTAGATGTTTTCCTATCGATCCAGAAAGTTTCTCAGATTAATTTAGAGAATATATTCGTTGAATATTGTGTGGATTTTTATGTAAAATCTACATGACATGTAAGGAATTTTATTATATGTATTATTTAATGTTCATACGACGGCCTACCTAGCTATAATAAAGAAATTTTGAAATATTATATAATATACACGACAACACTTCCGTAATCAGATAAACTTTTTTTTAAAAATTAAAAAATTAAACCAAAATCTTGGCCGATTTTTAGATAAATTGAGATTCTGAATTTTTTTAAATTTTTTAATTCTCCGTAAAAAATATATATATAGTCAAATATTGCAAAATTGCTGGAACTTTTCATTATCTGGACAGTTAGCTTGGAAATCCTATTCCTACCCTAATCATAAACTTGACGTTAAAGCTTTTAATGTATATTTTAGAAATATTTTTAAAATCGGTGGAATTTGAGTAATTTTCACAAAAATATTCTTATATGTTAACATGTTTTTAGATTTACGTATGATTATCTTGCACGCGGAGAAAAAATATGATTTGAAATGATTGGTGGCAAGAAATTATCATATTATGATCGTAATTATCATACATATGGTTCTTTAGAATCATATTATGATCGCTGAGGACTATGTTATTATAATCTATTATTATAATATGATCATGATCATATTTTGATTGTTACGTGTTTCAATTATAACATGATACTCTTAAACTATCATAATATTATGCTCTTTATAATTTCATATTATCATCCTAATTATCTGACTAATCATATCTCTGATCGCCGAGGACTATTTTATTATCATAATATTATCATGAGTATTATATTATGACTGTAATGTGTTTCAATTATAACATGAAGCTCTTAAACTACCATAATATGATGCTCTTTTATCTGCGTGTACTTACAGGGACTATTTTTATAAATAACAAAAACAATTTTAATAACATAGAAAAATTTCGTAAATTTCATTCTATATTTCAAACCCCTTACATGTTAAAGTAAATTCATACATTGAATAGTATTATTTAACAATACAATGCAAATATCTATACAATTTTATTACTTTTCCGGGTTTTGTTATATTTAAGCTCTATTGTTATTTCGTTTTTGTTGTTGTTATTATTTACAACTTTATATTTTCACAATTGTATAGATATGAGTGGGGGTTGTTTGCTTGTGTGTGTGTTATATTTTGGATTTTTTTTTACCACTTTTTATTCATACAACAAAAGTTATGATATCCTTTGTCACCTTTTGGTCACAAAGTGCCATTTATAACACTTTGTTCATATTACATACATACATATAAGCAGGGCAACCAGAAATATGGTCTAAAATCCATTTTATGGCCATAAAACATGCCCTAAAATATGCTTTATGAAATCGATGACAGATTTTGTCAATTGAGCTGAAACTGTTAAATATCTTAACCTTTTTACATATTTCTGGTTGCCCTGCATGCATGATGATAATGTTGTTGTTGTAATAATAATAATAATAATGTTGTAATGATAATGATGTTGTAGTGGTAGTGATGATATTGATGGTGGTATTGTTAACTTTGTTGTTGCTACAGACGATTCTTTTGTTGTTGTGGATATTAATATGTATTTTTTCAGACACTGTTGTTTTCTTTTTATGCATTAGTATAGTAAAATCTGCATTTGGTTTCAAAGCATTCATAAAAGTCATAAGTTATGATGAAAGGGTATGTTTGCCTGTTACCTTAAAAATCACTTTTGTCTGCAGGGGCGGAATAAATTAAAATACGTTTTCTCTTAAAGTATTTTCAGTTAACAATGAATAGTGCCTTTTCATAGTATGACTCTGTTTTTATGACAATGATTTTTCATGTCTGCTGCTTATATTCTAATATGTTTTTCCATGAAAAAAAAAAAAACTTTATGAAAACATTTTCTATAAGAGGGGTAAAAGGTTTTTGCGGTATTATTAAAATGTTTTGATAAACGCAGTTAAATATGTGAATGTATTATAGTAACCACCATAATATACAGATATACCCTAACAAATACATGCATAGATATTTTACGACATTACCAAAGTCCTGTTATTGCATTGTTTACTTTACACTCACACCATCGTATAATATAGTCATATACTTAAATACATATATGTATGAAAACATGTTTGTTTTTCCCATAAACCATGAATTAACCATACTCTGAATATTAGGATATCCCTTAATATAGCGATTTGCTAATTTTCGTTCATTATACCCCCAGTTTTATTGCGATTGGTTCCAAGTAAAAGAAATCGATTTTTTGGAATGCCTTTTTATCAATTTGGTTTTTTTTTTTTTTTTAATTAATTTAAAAGCTTTGTAGTCTTGTAGTCATTGTTAAAATTTCGATTCATGGGATTTCTTTGTCCCCAGGCCCCTTAGGGGTAGCGATTTGTTACTTTAGTCATTAACCTTCTTTAATGACAAATGACGTACAACTGTGATAAAAACGCAAAAACGTGTTTTTTTTTTTTAATTAATTTTAAAGATTTATTTAAATGACTAAATGTACCATTGTCGGCCGATCCATTTTTGAAAAAAGTGTGTTTTTATTAAAAATACCCAAAATTCTAAATTTTGAAAAATAATATTTTGAACTTCATTTATTCCTTTAATATACTCAAACTTATTCCGATATGGAATTATGACTCCATCGGATATCATTAACCCCCTGGAATCGCAAATGACGTACAACTTTGATAAAAATGCAAAAAAGTGTTTTTTGAATAAATTTAAAAAATTTTTTTTTTTTTTTTTAAAGAGAGGCAACACTCAGGAAATACTTCCTATATTTAGTGTGTTGCTTTCTTTGGAAAGGGATAGTATAGAGATGAAAGGTGGGGAAAGATGAAGGGCTTCAGACATGGCAACACTGTAATTGCGCGAGATGATAAGTCTTAGAACAGTTGTTGCTCGCCACCTGATGGAGAGTTGGCGAACTTATTGAAGAAAATAGTTGTTGTTAAAGAAAAAAAAAATAGATTGCAAAAAATATAATTCACGTTTGTGTGTGGAGAGACTCCTTTCCAGGAAATTTTTTTTTAAATTCATTATTTTGTCAAAATTTATATATATATCGGTAAAATATAATATAATATTTCACCCCAATTTGACTAGACAATTAGCTTTACATTTATAGTAATTAAATGTGCTAAAGTCCCAAAACTTATTTAACAAATTGTGAAAAACAATCTGATGAAGGCGTGTCCCTATCCGGATTTCATTCCTGCCCAAAGAAATCTTCAGGGGACTTTGTTATTATAATTTCTAGAGACATTTGTTATGTTAAATCATAAACTCAATGAGAATTTCTTGTCCTCGTCTAGGAGCGAGATTCAAAATTTAAAATATCAAAGAAAAAACAAAAACAAAATATTGTCACAATTGGCTTTGTCATCTTCCAGCTTTACTTTTATTTAAAAAACTCGCTAACCCTTCGTAGCCTGAGGACAAAAATGCCTATGAATCAAAATTTTAATTATGACTACAAGACTACAAAGCTTTTAAGTTGCTGAAAAAAAAATAGAATTTCAATTGATAAAAATAAATATTTTATGTAAGTTGATCCAAATAGGGTTAATGTTTCCATTTTTTACAAAACAGTGGAAACATTAAGAAATTAACAGAATAATTTCTTTCAGATTTTCATTAAAGTTCGATATGTGGTAAAGGGTACTAAACTAACGAGCAAGTGTAATTCTTGATCGTACCAATCTTACTTTTAAGGGTTAAAAAGGTGGCGTTCAAAATGACCCCAGGAAAAAAAAGTAAACATTTACCCCCTTTAAATGTTATGGTAATTCGTTAGATAGTTCTTTGAAATGCCTCAAATTTGATACAAATTTTTGTATAGTTGTAAATGTCCAAAAAAAAAAATTGGTCCCTGTTTGACACCAAATTTTGAAGATTGGTATGATAAATAATTTAATTTGTTAGTTAGTTTAGTATCCTTTACCATATATACAAACCTAATCAAGGTATGCAACAACTAATTCTGTAAATTTCGTTGTGCGTGATTTTCGGTCAAAAGTGAAAACATTAACTCTATATGAATCGAATTCCATAAAATAATTATTTGTATCCAGTAAAAATTGTTATTTTTATGTTATTTATTTTTATATTATTTTTATGTTATATGAAATGCAACACTGCTCCCATCAAGTGCCACCTGTTAATAGACTACTGTCAAATTTTGAGCAAGTTCCGTCATTTACATTGCGTTTAACAGCTGTTTAAAACATACAACATCGTGGATTTTTTAAAAATGGAAAAAAGTGAATTTCGAGTGCTCATTAAACATTATTTTTTGCGAAAAAAAAACCGTCAATCAAACCAAGGAAAAGCTTGATAAATACTATGGGGGCTCTGCACCATCGATTTCAATGGAAAAAAGTGGTTTACTGACTTTCGTTGTGGTCGCACAAGTACAAATGAATCTGAATGTTCTGGACGGCCAAATGAGATCAATACACCCGAAAATGTCGAAAAAATCCACGATATGGTGTTGGCCGATCGAAGAGCAAAAGTGCGTGAGATTGTTGATGCCATCGGCATTTGATATGGCAGTGTGGTTTCGATTTTAAATGATCAGTTGGGTTTAAGAAAGCTGTCTGCCAGATGGATGCCGCGTTTGCTCTCAATTGACCATAAACGTAATCGTGTGATAACTTCAAAGGATTGTTTAGAGTCGTTTAACCGCAATTGGAATGAGTTTTTGCTGCGTTTTGTAACTGTAGATGAATCATGGATCTATTACAACTATTATATTATGAAAATAGCAATCGATATTTTCAAATTAGTCATTTTAAAAAAATCTTTAAAATAAATTTAAAAAACACACATTTTTGCATTTTTATAAAATTTGTGCGTCATTTTTGATTACAAGCGAAAGTAAGTTAATGATTCCATATCTAAATAATTTTGAGTACATTAAAGAAATAAATGAAATTAAAAATCAGATTTTTCAAAATTTCGGATTCTGGGAATATTTAATAAAAAGGTAAATATTCGCAAATTGGTCAAAATTTTAACCATTTTCCAACAAAAAAAATTGATTTCTTCCATTTGCAATTAAACTGGTGTGGGTGTGTATCAACAAATCTATTTTTAACGGACACCCTAATGAATATATATATATATACATTCATAGTTGCTCATATGTGTTTATACAAAGAGATTATCGTTTGGGGTCCCTCCATCAATTTCCTTATGAAAAACGGAAATTATTGATTAAACTTTAACTTGTGACAAAAGTTTTTGTCAAAGTATTATAATAAATTTTTACAATATGTTTATGCTAGTTTTGTGCGTTTGTCTGAAATGACCAATTTTAATGTTTTTGTGTTTTTTTTTTATTACAAAACCATTATTAAGGAAAAGTTTCAGTGAGGGCGGGGTAGGGATAATAATAATAAAATATAGCCTAGGGTTGTTTTTCTATGCATTGTGGGTAATAAATAATTTATTTTTTTTTCTTTGTTTGTATTCACAGGAAATGTCATTTAATCAATAAATATTTATGTTGATAAACAATTTAACGATTAAAATTTAATAAAAATGTCTACTACTTAGATTTTTGCGGTTGAGATAATTTCGCAAAATGCGGGTTCAAATTGGTGGTGTAATGTTTGCCTTTAATAAAAGGAAGTGAGAATACACCCATATCATAACAATCGACTTAACATATAAATTTAAAACCAACCAACATAAAAAGGAAATTTACCAGCTCTGAATTCTAAAAACAGCTTCTTCTACATATTCGCGCTTTATATTTAGAATTATATTTTTTACAAATATTTTAACAAAATATAAAACCTTCTTTTGTAAAAATATGTAAAATAATTACAAAAAAAAATCCAAGAAGAAAAGCAAAAGTAAAAAGGTTTAATGACACTTTTATTTTTTTTAAGTCAGAAAATGTGAAAAAATCATCTAAAAGCTCAAGACCATAAAGAAAAAGCTACTTTAAGCCTTAAAAATGGAAAATCCAATGTAAGAAAAAGATATCGAACATGAGTCAAAAAAGCTAAAAAGGCCAATTTGCATTTTTTTGGATATCGTCAGGGCAGTGACTTTCATGCAGTTGCATGTTTCTAGAAAGTAGCAAAAAATCTAGTTTGATCAAGTACATTTCCGAATCAAAGAATTTGCAAACAAACTTCCGTCGATTTGTTGTTGAATATTCCTGCATATTTTATTAAAAATGCGTACTTTCAGAGCTCTTTTTGCATTTTTTTTCTTAAAAATAAAATAATGTATCAATTAAAAACAAATAAAAGGAAAAATGTATAAACCTTAACTTATCACTAAATTAAAAAGAAAAATCATGTTCTAATCTACATAGAGGGAGGTATCCCTACCCGAACCTGCAGAATGAACTTTGTATATTTTGTAGAAGAGCAAAAATACAACAGACGAGTATATTTTCAAACGGTAAAAAGTGGGGTGTGGTATTAATTTGTTTGTGAACATGAAAGAAATTTACGAAAATTTTACTTTTTGTTGGTTTTGCTGGTTGACGTAGTCAAGAAAACAAAAATTGCGTTACTCATATTTCCCATATCGTGGCCACATTTTTAAATTACAAAGTATACGTACTCATAGTTTAGCATTCGCAATTCACCTTAATTTTCACATTTTATCTCTTTCCGGAAAGATTTTATATCGAGAATTTGCGTAACTAACTTGAATCCCAAGTGACTGTTACTAAAACCTAAATTTACTCACGCCAACGTGAATGAATAAGTGTGTGATTGAGTGAGTGTGAGTTGAATAAAAATATTCGTGAGTGATTGTGCGTGAGTGGAAATTTTTTCTTGTGAACGTGAGTGAATCTACCCTCAAAAAAGCTTTAATAAATTTGTATATGAGTTATTTCAAAAATCTTTAACATCTGTTGAAACCTACTTTTTATGACTCTTATTTGTACTGATAATTATATCAAAGCAAAAACTATAACTTAAATATGTTTAATTTGATTAAAACTTAAAACAAAATATAAAAAATTGTATAATGCAATAAAATTTCATCAGGACATTGGTCATTGAAAAAATCATTATATGTATAACCTGTTCATCAAAGCAATACAGTCGCGATGTTTATTATCAAAGAACGATTTTTTAAAATCAGCCTTTATCTCCGAAAAAGTAGTGATCTCCTAAAGTAGAAAAGCTAGAATCTCGAAATTTTGCACGTACCTTCATTAAATGACAATAACAAAATCTAATAAAGCATTTTTGGTTATTCGGATGTTTTAGTGGTAGAAATGAGCTGAAAATTTTAAAAAATTCGATTTTCGGGCCCATATGTGTGTGGTAGGAGAGGGAGGGGGCATATATGTAAACCTTTTTTATTTTAAATTTAAGGAACCCTAACAAGAATCTGAAGTCAAAATAGAAACAAATCTGAAAACTAAAAGTCGGTAGTGAAAGGCTTTAAAGATATGGACTCTGTAATAATGGGTAAAGATATAAAATTTGATTTTCAAGCAAACAATTTGAAGGAATCCGCATATAAAATGCCTTTATTGAAATATAACACTTAAACTGTGATTTTCGTGATATGCGTGTAATTTCTACGGTATCTAAAATAAGATCACAATAGCTCGATATACTAAAACTATGGCCGATTTATATATAAAACACTTTTTTTCAAAGCTCTATTTGTTTAATCAAGAGATAGCAATGCCAAATGGCGTATGATTGACGTTACTATAGTCTAAAATGATTGCATTTGAGAACTGGTATTGTTGTAGTATTAAAACTGATGTCAAAATTCATAAAATGCTTAGATTATACGGTAAAATACTTAAAATATTTATGTATTTTTAAAATTAGTTTTATTCTTTCGATTAATCGAATAATTTTTTAAAGTTTATCCTTTGATCGTTCGATCAAAAATTGTTTGATCGTTTATTCGAACAAAATAAAAACCTGAATAAATGACAACCCTAGTATGCATCCCAGCGAAAACATGGTGATGACAGTTCATTACCTCATAGATTACCAAGTAATGTCATTACCAACTACATTACTTTAAAATACAAATTAATGATTTACTGATAATGGGTTATAGAAGTACTTATATGTAATTACAAAATAATGAATTACTGATAATTTGTTACATAAGTATCGCTTTCATATTTTAAATTCTAATATTGTATTAATTTGTTTTAAACATTTTTACATGTAAATTTTCCAAGCTAAAGTTATTTTAAAATTCTTTTCAAGATTTCCACAAAAAAAATATCTTAGACATAACCACTTATTTTATAACTCCTTGCTAACCATTTCTTTTATCATTGTGAGTAACCACTAATTCCTAATATAAAAGTAATCACTTATTCTATCATGAGTAACCAAACAGGTAACTCACTATTCTCACTTTTTTGTGACCGAGAGTGCAATAACCACCCATCACGAGCAAAAGTAATCAAGCGAGTAAAGATCCTAATAACTAGTGAATCCCACTGTGATTAATTTTTGGTAATGTCTGTTATTGCTCGGTATGATTCCTCTTTAGCGCTGACAAACCAAACAGGTAACTCACTATTCTCACTTTTTTGTGACCGAGAGTGCAATAACCACCCATCACGAGCAAAAGTATTCAAGCGAGTAAAGAGTGAATCCCACTGTGATTAATTTTTGGTAATGTCTGTTATTGCTCGGTATGATTCCTCTTTAGCGCTGACAAACCAAACAGGTAACTCACTATTCTCACTTTTTTGTGACCGAGAGTGCAATAACCACCCATCACGAGCAAAAGTAATCAAGCGAGTAAAGAGCCTGATAACTAGTGAATCCCACTGTGATTAATTTTTGGTAATCTCTGTTATTGCTCGGTATGATTCCTCTTTAACGCTGACAAACCAAACAGGTAACTCACTATTCTCACTTTTTTGTGACCGAGAGTGCAATAACCACCCATCACGAGCAAAAGTAATCAAGCGAGTAAAGAGCCTGATAACTAGTGAATCCCACTGTGATTAATTATTGGTAATGTCTAATAACAGACATTTAGCGCTGACATTCGATAAGGAAGAATTTTTGAAAATTTTTACTACGAATCTAAAATTAGCCCCTTTAGCTAATTTGCTGACAAAGTACTTTATCGAATGTTCGACAGTAGCGTGGTAAAATGGAGTCCAAACCAAGAAAAGGGGATTTAACAACCTGATTAAACCAAATTAGTAATGACCGCAGGAATTTCCCAAATTATTGAGATTTGAAGTTGATAAATTATGAATTTTTAATTTAATGTCACCAGAGTGACCCTTTCACCTAACACTTTGTACCCCTAATATTTTTTTAAAAGCCCCAAATTCTTGAGTTGTGAATTATTTAGTATTGCTAAAACTAAGCGCTAGAGAAAAAAATCTTTTGGGCCATACATATTCCAAGTTGCAAAAATCCAAAAAAAAAAATACCAAAATTGAAAAAAATATATAGTAAAAGTTTCAATTAAGGACCATAAATTAAGCGAAATCGATACAAATTCTAAATTTTCGACAAATTTAAAAAATCGGTTAAACTTAAAAAATATTTGATTGCGTTAAAGTTTTATCGCTAATGCTCAGCGAACATCAACCTTTATAGACGGAGTTTTCTCAAAGTGGACACTTACATATGGGACAACTTAACTCATTTTTCACCCTTTATACCTGCTAATTTATTTCAAAATAACAAAATTTAAGTGCTTACCTATAGTAACTAATGTAGAATTTGTACGGAAATAGCTGTTGCAAATTTTTAACACTTGTTAATTTTAATATATTTTAACAGTTCTTAGCATTTCATGCTAATATTTTAAAATAAACCAATTGATTTTTCATAAAAATAAATCCAAGTTGTTTCTAAAAGATGTTTACTTCGAATATTAAAAAAAAAAACATTTTAATAAATGTCATTTAAAAGAGGGTCGAAAAGTAACAGCTGCTATAACAAAACTATTAAAAAATATATAAAATTAATATTAATTTGAAAAATACATATCGATGGTCATAAGATGACATTCCATAAATGTACATTGATACAACTTAACATAAGAGTACTAAATGATTTCCGTACACTAAAAGATTTAAGGCGGAATTAGCTGGACGTAAACATACACTTATGGAAATAAACTTATAAAATTAGCAAGAAAAGCTACTAAAAATTAGTTTAAAAATGGCCTTGCAGAAAAAACTACTAAAATTAGCAGAATTTAGTAATATAAGAATAGCAAAAATAAATCTGATAAATTTACAAATATTTAGCTATATTGAGTGAAATTTAAGTTAATTGAAAGTAAGAAAATAATTGCTAAAATCAGCAAAAACTTCTACTAAACATCATAAGTTGTCAAAAAAAAATCATTAAAAATTGAGAAATTTTTAAGGTTTGTTTTAATGTGAAATCAGCAATTTACAATTTGTATTCAAAAATTTCTGTTGATTGTAACAATATAAACTGTTATTTGTATTCCACTAAATATGAGGTAAATATAGCAAAAATTTTGTTAATATTACAGTTTTTTTTTTTGCTATTTTCAGTCTACAAATATTTAGTAAAAGTTTATGCTAATAAAGTAAAATGCTATTTTCAATTAACTAAAATTCACATCGAATATAACTAAAACTTTTTAAAGTTAACAGATTTATTTTGGTGTTCTTGTTTTATTAATATTTAGCCAAAAAAATCTGCTAAATTTAGCAGTTTTCTCTGCAAGGTCCTTTTGAACTAATTTTTAGTAGATTTTACTGCTATTTTTAAGGGTTTATTTCTATGAGTGTAAACGCATTTCTGTATAGTAAATTTTAAAAGTTAAATAAGAATAGAAGATGTTGTGTAGTGCTTTTTGTTTCATGCGTATGTATTAAGTCATGGTTCACACACAGCAATTATAATTGCCCAATTCTTCTTTAATTCTCCTTTGAACTTGCTCTTGTGTTCACACAGGAAAAGTTTGTTTCAGCAATTTTCGTATATCAACCTGCAGTATTGAAAATTGCGAATGACAAAACAAAACGGAATTGGAGTACGGGCAATTCTGTGCCCCATATCATTATCTTTCCCTCCCTCTTCTATAAACTCAAGAATTGCGTAACCGTATCGATGATATGTAACATTTTTTGAATTCAAAGCGATGTGGAATAAAACAAGCAATGAGTGGAATTAGAGTGCTTAATTTTGGGAACAAGCTTTAATGAAACATAGAATGAGTGAGATTTATAGACTAAACATTTTTATTTATTTATTTATTTATTAAGTCTATGGAAATATCCTTACAGACTAGCATATATAACAAATGTACATAAAAATTATTTACAAAAAAAAAAAGTGTAATAAAAAAAAAAATAATAAAAAAAAATTTTTAAAGAGAATTTAATTGATTTAAGATAAGAATAAGATTTCTTTTAATAATATTGACATTTATAGATAAGTCTATATAAGAAAACATGATATTAAATTCGTTACAAATTCTGCGAAAAGGTTCAAAATATTCATAATTTGATTGACAAAAACTCAGTTTTATTGGAAGATAATGCCTTGTAGGTCTAATTGGAACGTTGAAATTTACTTTTGAAAGAAGAAAGTCAGAATTCACAGCACCATTTAACAGATTGTGTAGAAAGGATATGTTTAATACCAATCTCCTACTTTTTAGAGTTGGTAGTTTTATAATCCACCGCTTTTGTGAGAGTAAAGTGGTTGCTCTAGATATTTCTAAGGCGTTCGATCGTGTGTGGCACGGGGCACTCGTGACTAAGCTAGTTGCTTTTGGTGTCGGTAATGTCTTCTCTCGATTTATAACGAGTTTTCTCAGAGACCGCACTATACGTGTTGTTTTAGATGGGGTCTCATCAAACGAGTTTCAGCTAAATTCAGGGGTACCGCAAGGTTCTGTTCTTTCTCCTACCCTTTTTCTTATTTTTATTAATGACCTTCTTGGTCAGACCATCAACCCTATCTACTCTTTTGCAGATGACAGCAACATTTGTCATTCATTTTCATTCGATCACAGGCCAAACTCTTTGGAGATAGAGGGCATGCGGCAGAACATGAATGACACACTCAATCAAGACCTTTCTACAATCTCCGAGTGGGGTCGCGCGAATAAGGTCGATTTTAATGCACGCAAGACCCAATGTTGTATGTTAACCCACAGACGGGCTGTGGAATTGACATTGTCATCTGTAACTATGGATGGTATAGGTATTGAGGAATCGGATACTCTTGATGTTCTGGGCATGAGAATACAGTGTGATGTCCGTTGGAATAAGCACGTATTTCAAGTGTCGAAAGAGGCATTCAAGTGTCTCGGTTTTCTAAAACGGTGCAAGACTTACTTCACTCCATCCGATCTCCTTACTATTTATACCAGCTATATCCGGCCAAAAATGGAATACAACTCTCATATATGGGCAGGGGCTCCATTGTCTATTCTGAAGCTTCTGGACCGTGTTCAAGGGAGGGCGGTGAAGCTTATCAATGACAGTAGTGTATCCAACTCTATTGATTCATTGGAGCATCGTCGGAATGTGGGTTGTGTGACACTTTTCTATCGATATTACCATGGGAGATGCTCATCTGAGATAAGTGAACTTATTCCACGAGCCCGAGTTTTTATTCGTAATACTCGCTTATCTCGTAGAGCACATCCGTTTGTAGTTGATTGTCCTGTGTTTCGCACAACGCATTACAGAGAAAATTCGTTTTTTAGTCGAACGATTCGTATGTGGAACAAACTTCCCGCAGAAGTCTTCCCTGTTACTTACAATTTAGAAATATTTAAATCAAATATCCACAAACACTACTCCCTCTTTCCTCCTTCCCATACCTTATTTTCCTGATCAATACAATGCACTGCATGAGTAGGGGGCATCCCCTGAGTATTGGTTAAATTAAAAAAAAAAAAAAAAAAAAAAAAAAAAAGTGCAAGGCGTTTTTCATACGACGGCAAATTATCTCTAGTCCAAGCGTATTTCCGAAGACAAAAAAGTAAAAATTGTTTTTGCACAGACTCAATTTCTGTAATGTGCGATTCATAGTAGGGATCCCAAACTACAGATGCATATTCAAGAATCGGCCTAACTAAGGATGCGTATAGTTGCTTAGCGACGTATGGATCTTCAAATTCCTTACCCCATCTTTTTACAAAACCAAGAACGCCTTTTGCCTTGTTAATTGTTTGACTTATATGTGCATTGAAATTTAACGATTTATCCAGTAATACTCCAAGATCAAGGAATGTGTATACTTGTTCTAGTTCATATCCGTTAATAATATATTTTCTTATAATCGGAACAGTTCTACTAAAAATCATATGTTTGCATTTTTTTAAATTCAGCTCCATGTTGTTTAAATTGCACCAGTGAAAGAAATTGTCCAAGTCCATTTGGAGATACTGGCTATGATGAATTTGAATTTGAGAACTTGTGTAGTGTTTATTATAGCTAATAAACAATTTTACGTCATCTGCATACATTAAAATTTTGGAGTGATTGATGCATTTAGGAAGATCATTAATAAATAGAAGGAATAGCACAGGCCCAAGATGACTACCTTGAGGAACACCAGACAGAACAGGAAAAAATTTAGATTTTAGATTTTTAAAAAGAGTGCACTGAGATCTGTTTTTTAAATACGTTTCAATCCAGTTTAGAAAATACGGAGAAAATCCCATTTTATTTAATTTGAAGAGGAGTATGTCATGATTTACCTTATCAAATGCTTTACTGAAATCAGTATATATGGTATCAGTCTGCATTCCATTTACAAATGAATTATTTATTGATGATGATAGTTCTAACAAATTGGTAATTACTGAACGACCTTTACGAAAGCCATGTTGAGAAGAAGACAGTATAGAAGTTACTTGATGAGACACAACATCAGTAATAATCTTCTCGAATAGTTTGGGAATAACACTAAGTTTAGCAATACCTCTGTAATTGGATATGTTTGATTTATTGCCGGATTTAAACAGTGGGATAATAAATGATTGTTTCCAATGCGAGGGAAAGTATCCATTGGAAAGTGATAAATTAAATAAAAGCGTTAATGGCATGCAAAAAGAGTCAATACAGTTTTTTAAGACACAACTGGGAACACCATCAGGACCAACAGAATTCGAGTATTTAAGTTTCATAATAGCATTTTTTACAGTTGACGTGTTTAAAATAGGAAGACTAATTAGAGGCGCCTCTGGAATATCGAAAGGATAATTTGCTGTTGTTGTTGAAGAGCTTGATGAGTATGTTGATGCAAAAAAGTCAGCAAACATATCGCAGATTTCATTATCATTTGAAGATTCAATGTCACCAAACTTCATTAAAGAAGGAAATCCAGATGTACGGCGTTTAGAATTTACAAATTGATAGAAAGATTTTGGGTCCCTCTTCAAATTGACTTTAACTTTATATAAGTATTTGTTGTAACACTCATTATTAAGTAAGGTATAATTAGACCTGGCAACGGAATATTTTGCATAGTCCAAGAGCAATCCGGTTTTTTTATAATTTTTATAAAATTTGTTTTTTAAATTCTTGAGTTTAGACAAGGGTTTTGAGTTCCATGGAGGACCATTAATGGTTGATACAATCATTTTTGGAATAGATTTCTCAAAACAATTAAACAATTCAGTATAGAATTGGTGTATATATGAATCAATGACATTACTGCAGCAAGGACTGACTGGAAATTTTAAAGTCCAATCAATTTCGGATATAAATTTATTTAGTTTGACGAAATCCGCATTTTTAAATTGAAAAACTTCTTCATCGTTTGTAGGCGTTGTGATATTATTATGTTGTACAATTAAACTTATTTCCAATGTAGGGTGATACTTATCTTCTGGAGTCGAAAGTGGATCAATACGTTAACAGACAATTCAGACACTTGATCCGAGAATATTAAATCGAGTGTTTTGCCGTACTCATTATGGATGTAATTTATTTGAAATAGACCAGATTCAGCAATAGAGTCCAAAAATTCATTGGAATTACCAGACATTAATGACGACGTTAAATAGTTCTCATCCGGAACATTATGCCATAGGACAGACGGTAAATTGAAGTCACCAAAAATTATTAATTGATCATCTGGAGTTAATCTTTCAACTAATAGTTTAATTGCATTAAAATGTTTTTGGTAAAACTGATTACTTTGACTAGGAGGAACATAGGAGCATGTTAAGTACAATTTTTTAAATTTAAGGTTTATACAAACGGATATAAATTCAATGTCTTGGACACCATCAAGTAATACTTCTTCGGACGGAAAACAAGTATTTATAGCTATCAGCACGCCACCGCCATTTTTATCTTTTCTATCGCATCTATAAATTTGAAATTTATTACACATAATTTCTGAGTTGTGTATAAATTTATCAGGATTATTTTTTTAGCCATGTCTCAGTGAGAACAATAATATGATAATCGATTTCAAAACTGTTAACAAAAAAATTTTTAAGCTTTGTATTTAAACCACGGACATTTTGATACGCAATATTTAATTTTTTAGTCTTTTCTATTTTATGATTTGGGAATTTTGGAATGCCATCAATCAGTTTTTTGAATTATCTTTATTGGCTGCTTTAGGTAGACGAACATTATCCTCATCACGATATATAAATTCTCGAACCAAGGTATTTTTTGGCCAAAATTCACGATTAACAATTGAATCAAAAAGTTCAGTTGGAACAATTACTTTAAAAGATACTCGATTACGCGTATTCATTTTATATACCTTAATATCATTGACGATGTCATTAGTTATTTTCGATTCAATATAACATACAACATCTTCAGCAATTGTATCAGCAGCAAAACGTGTAACAAATATTGTTTTTTTGGGAGAAATGTGGAGCGGTTTAGGAGCAGTATCATTAGTTGAAGGTGGTCTTGAGGTAATGTGGAGCGGTTTAGGAGCAGTATCATTAGTTGAAGGTGGTCTTGAGGTAACACTATTTTCAGTCTGACGAGTTAATTGCGGTTGATGAGAGGAAACTTGTTGAGAATCGATGGTATTAATTTCGGAAGAATTTGAAACATCATTTACTCTAATTGAGGGACGATGAAGTAATTGAGGTGTTGTTATAGCGGATTGATTACTAAGAAATGATTGGGTAGAAGTGGTTGGAAGTGGAGACAAAGCATCAATTTCGATTAAATTTAATTGTGCTTGAGCATTATTTTGCACTGATGACACTGGTACCGGCAAAGTAATTTTAGATGAGTCAATTGACTTATTTATTTGTAGAGATGGTTGAGAAGTTTTGGCAAAATTTTCCAAATTACTATAATTGGTAAAAGTTTCGCCATACTTATTCAGACGTTGGGATAAGCGCATTAAATCTTTATTGATTTCATCATATTCAGCACGAGAATTTTTAAAGAAGTTGTAAAATTCAACACCTATATTTTTACAACGTGGGCAAGTCCATGTTAGTGATTTATTTTTATCGAGAAGGGCATCAGCATCACGAGCTTTAAGGTAAGTACATTTCATGTGAAAAATATTTGTACATAACCAACATGATACCATACGTTCATTTCCAGTTATTGTGCAATTTGGTTTTCCACACTCCATATTCAATATGTAAGCAAAATGTTTGTTGGGTATTAGGCTGTTTATCAATATTTAAAATTGCTTAGTTAAGACACGAACCAAATGTGATCAATGTGGCAGCACTATGTATGTGCAATTATTATAAGATCTGGTAGCACAATATAAATATGAACGGCAAATAAGAGCAAAGCAAAATAACAAAAATCAACTAAGACTTTTTTTGTTGTTGTAAGATTATATTTATGGCAAAAATAACTCCAAACTAATAATTTACACCAATAAACGATAAAACTTCACTTTGTATGTGTGAAGAAATACACAATTTATTATCTGGTAGTAGAATACGATACCAGATATTTAATATTACGGGTAACGAGTGGAATTGGAACATTAGTTACAGGTAACGAAATTGTATTGAACTGCGTACGAACTTTGTTTTATAAGAGTATCTAAATTTATATCAAGAGTAAAAAAATTAATAAATCACCCTGTGGCCGCTTTAAAAAAAATGGAATCCTCAGGATCTTTTCCGGACCTATCCAATTTGTATCATAGGGATGTCCGTTTTGCCCGTTTTAAAAAAGGTCATTTTATAAAATGGATTGTATCTCGAAAACTAAACGAAATATCGCAAAAGGGATAAAAATTTTGCAAAATTTGTCCCATGTAACACGTACCGATAATACAAATGTGTTAAGTGTTCCGTTTACACTCGTTTCTCGTTCCATTCCATATCGCTCCATTTTGGACCAATGTTCCATTCTATTAGCGGAATGTTAAAATTTATATTTTCACGTATGTATGTATATGGATAAATTTCGTTCCCCGTTACATTTCATTTAGTCCTTTGTGTTTGGTGTTAAAATTCCACACTTTCCGTTTCGTTTTACTTTACTTGTCTACAAAACAGTCTGAAAATTAATTTTAGAAATTTTGTGCTCATGAATTATTTAAAATAAGCATGAGTCCGAGCTAGGACTTTCCATTCCAGATTTAAGCATTTTTATGTATTTTTACCTGCCTATTTTTCAATGGTAATTATTATGTTTAATTGATTTGATGAAATTGAAAACCCTTTATTAATTTTGAATTTCTATGGAATTATTCCATAAAGTACATGTATACGTTTATTTTTAATAATAAAAAAATGAATTCAATGAAATGAAAATTATTCAAGTTCGAGGCCATACTCTATATTTCTTCATTAGGTTATTGTCCTAACAAATAATCTATAGAGTTTTTTGTTTTCAAATTTATTATTTGACCTTTTCAGAGGTGGAACTTGCACATGACAAACTAGTTTTCAATTTATGTTTTGATCAATGGTTATAATCTTTAACTTCAAGCTCATATATTAGTTCTCATGTAGTGAGTAAACTAGTTTATATGAATGTTTGATGTTTGGCATGGGATTTTTACCGCTTTCAAAACGTGTTCTGATGATGAGAACCTAGAAAATTCACGAAATAGATCTATCAACACATTCCTGAAAGGGTCAAATAACAAATTTGAAAACAAAAAACTCTATAGATTATTTGTTAGGACAATATCCTAATAAAGAAATATAGAGTATGGCCTCGAACTTGAATAATTTTCATTTTCATTCCACAATTAAATGTCGAAAAAAACATAATTTTTATTTTTAATAAAAATTATATTAACCTTGAAAAAAATTAATTGCATTACACTTTCATACGAAATGTTTGAGCCATGTAAAATATATTTTTAATTTAATAAAAATCTAACATACATTAAATGAACGTTTCATTAATTCACTGAAGCCGTTCTTTGGCAACTTTCCAATGAAAAATGCATTGAATTAATGAACAAATCATTTATACTTCACTCAAAAAAATAAGTTAGTAAAAAAGTTAGTAAAACATCTTGTAAATCAGGTATACTATTTTTCAGCAAATTTTTTTCTAAAATTAGTTTTAAACTAAAATTTTAGTTATACTTACTCAGCACTTAACTGTTTTGAACTAATGTTTTACTAATATTTTACTAATATTTTACTAATGTTTTACTAATTTATTTCGCTAAAAAAATTGTGCTGATTAGCACATCAATAGTGTGAACGACAACCAGATTAAACGTTATACGCAGATTGAATTAGATGTCAAGATGTAGTAGTGACGAGGAAAATTATTCTAAAAAGTACAACTCTAGTAAGACACATAAAAAAAATCAACCATGGAAGATTTTGTATCTGTTTTTCACACATAAAACAAAATTGTGGATTGAAACAACTTAAATTTTGCGTTTTCACCGGCTTATGAAAGCAATTGTCTATTAATTAAATAAAAGACAATATAAAATATTTAAATTTAAAAAAGATTAAATGAGTATTTGTAGTCAAATTGAGTGGTCAAGTTGCAAACAAATATACAGCAGGTAGACAGAATAAAGCGAAAGACAAAGACATACATACATCTTAAGTAAATTTTTATGTTTCCTTTTTCTTATTGCAAAAAAACGGGTTGTATATGTTACATTTTGTTATTTTTTCGTTTCGTTTCTATAATTATCTGCGGCATTAGCGTTCCTTTAAAATATAGCATTATTGAGATAACCATTGATATAAATAGTTGAAAGATAATTTTGTTTACGTTATTTATAATTATTTCTATATACTTGCAGATATTACATTAATTCATGTCGTCAATGTGGGAGTATGAAAATTGTTATATTTTGTAACGTCTTGTAAATTATTTTAAAAAGAATTACAAAAATATGTTTTATGATTTTCAGCAAAATAAATTAACTACAGTAAAAATTTTCTACAAATTTTTTGAGTTTTTTTCAGTCTACTAATATTCAGCAAAAATTTTATTAATGTTTAGCATGGGATTTTAATTTCTTAACTTTTGCTAAATCTACTAATTTTCTTGCTAAAAATCAGCTCGCTGATTTTCAGTAAAAGATTTTGCGGACATTAGCAATTTTTTTGCAAGCACCCTCCTGACTAAAATTTTGCTGACTCAGCAAAATTTTTTGCGGACTTTACTAACTTTTTCATTTGAGTATACGCACAGAATTCTATCAGTGTATTTTACTACTTTACGATATTAAATTGTTTCATACATTGTCGGAATGATTCAGTAATTTTATGAAGATTTCTTTAATTCTATGAAGCTTTTCATAAGTATTGACTTTAATAAAACCTGTTTCATAGATTCTATAAAAAGTTTAAATGCTTGTCCACTGACAATTTTCATTAAAACTATGAAGTAATTCACCAATGATAAAGAAAAGTCGCAAAATGTGTAAAATAATGATAGTGTCAAATTATAACCAACGATGAACTATACATATTTCTTATCTATAGCTATGTGGGAAATCACTTCCACGCATATTTTATACACTTGTATTTATTCTTATCTCAACACAGAGAGCATTTCTTGGACGAGTTGTAACGAAATGTTTTCACTAAACAGAAGTTTTCTTTATAATGTAAATGAAAATTTTCTTAAACTGAATGAAAAAGCTTGATGGCTTTAATGAAACTATTTTCAATGAAACTTTTTTTTATTTGTATGAAAGTTTTTATAAATAAATTGAAGTTTTTCATTAAATTTTATGAAAAACTGCATCATTAATTTAATAAAAAGTTTCAATGGACGAGTTCCAGTGACATTTCATAGATATAATGCAAAAATTCATTAATATCATGTAGAGCCTTCTCTCAGTGATATCAAATACAAAATACAAAGGCAAATATTATATTGCTTAATTGTGCAAAATGGTGAAAGTGAAAACGGGAATAGCTATGAATCATTAACATCTAACACAGGTGTGAATATTTAATCAAAGATTAAACTAAACCATTAGAAAACAAATTGCAATCCATATCGACAAGTTGACAATGGAATTTATAAAAAAAGGGAAAATTTGTCATATCACCAGGGAATGAAAAAACATTTTTCAATATTTTGATGATGGCCAAAATTACACATATATTTTTTTGGTAACATATTGACATGCTGTTGTAAGGCTTTCGTACTTTAAAAACAATGAAATCAAACCCTTTTTATCGTTTCCTAACAAATTCTTGATAAATGTCAAAAAAAGAAATCATTTTAACTTTTATAGCATGTTTTTGTTTTAAACTACTAAAATTCTTTTGACAGCCAAAGTTATAAAAAAAAGGCAATTATCTTAAAATTAATTCCATGACATACCAATTGAATTGCTTTCTTGGCATTTTCTAGTTGTTTTTCTTTACTTCATCATCTCCTTCAAACGAGAAAATATGGAAAATTCATAAATTCGATTAAAATTGAGAATGAATTCTTGTAAAAGTTGTGTGTTTGCTTTGCACTTTGAAATGACGACGCCAATGAAAATGCTAATTTCTGGGAAATTTATTTACCCACTTAAGACAAATAAACCACGAAATGCTTTTTATTATTGTTCCAACTACTACCAACAAACAACAATAACATTTTCTACTTTAGGGAAAAACAAACATCAAAAACTAATACAAGGTAATGCAAAAGTTCTTAATCCATTTTCTAAATTTATATAAGGGAATGTTCGCTGTGTTCTGTTCGCTAAAGTGGACGTTTCATTTTTTTCGTGTTGTTGCGTGAATATGTCAAAATTGTCAAATGTTATCAAGTTTAATTTTCGCTATCTCTATTTTCGTGGTTTTATTGTGTTGTTGCAAAAAAACACAACATAAAGTATAATTTTTCATTAACTTAGATAGAAAATGAGTCGAATTTTTGCAAACGGTAAGAATTTTAATCACAATTTTGATGAAACTAGTTTATTCCATAATTGCATGCAAAAAAGTTCTTCAAATTTGAAGGTTCCCGTAAAATAATTTTAATAAAATTAAACTTGCCCAATAGTTATACATATTTTATGAAAAAAAAAAAAAACTTGAAATATAATTTAGTTAAAAATATAACATGGTATTTTTGATGTCAATATTGCCATTTGAAATATTCGCAGTTTTAGGTGAAAACATCAAAGCTCACAATCGTGAGCTTAAATATCAAAGGGCTAAATATACAAAAATATGAAACATTTAATTTTCGTAATGTTTAGTAAACTTTTGATATATTTTCGTATTTTTTCTTCAAGTTTTAGAGTTTTTTAAATGGCTTACGGATTACTTTAACTTTTAATATTAATGCCCGCCATATTGGATCCGCAATTTTAAATTTTGAAACTCTTATTCCAAATTTGTGACCAGCAGCTGTCTTAACCCGCTAAAAGATATTTATTACACCCCTGTCCATAATATTCTAGTTATGGCCAAAATACAGGTTTGCTGGCGCACAGTTTGCTGCGAACATATATTTTAGGTTTTCAATTTCTATCCAACTATCACGGCAATCCCGTTTCAAGGCGGTGTATTTTAAATTGCCCATAAGTGCGCCAAGTGAGTGATTTATAATAAAAATTTTAGCTATTTTGATAGAATACCAAATTTATGAAGTACTTTTGTGTGTGCATGGCACGGTTTGGAAGCGAAATTTTTGAAAAATAAATTTTTTGCAAAGAACAAAATTTTAGAAAATCTTCAAAATATTTATGTTGACATGAAATCGTTGTTACTAAACATGAAGTAAGATTGAAACCTAAACTTGAAAAAAAGCTTTATTTTGTTAAAAGAACATACAGGATTCCAAAAAGGATATCTGTAAAGGACTTCGCACAGTGGGATATTTTACAAAATTTTTGGAAATAATGCGGCCATTTCTTACTTAGTGGATCTAATCTAGCCGAACAAAAAGAACATATTATACATAGGGTGATCAGTTTTTTCTGAAGTAAAATCGGTGCAAATTTTTAAAAATTTTAAATTTTGAGACGAATTCTAAAAAACAAAGCAAGATTAAGAGGAATTTTTCCTACAAAAATATCCCGAGATTATGAAATATACAAAAATTTATATAAAAAATTTCCAAATCAGAAAACTTTTATAAATGAAATACTAACTAACCGTTTCTTTTCTAAGAATACTCATATCCTAAGAAGATTTTCATGAAGAAAATACCCTTAGATTTTAAAATATTTTATCTACTAGAAAACATACAAACTAACGAACTTTTCCCTTTTTTAATCTCAGATTCTAAACAATTCTATGATGAGAACTAATCTTTTCAGATTTCAGTAAATTTTTTTACAGTTTTGCAGCTTTAGATTAAACATTTTTTAATGTAGAAAAATCATCTGGTTTCGAATGTTTTGCGTTAAAGAAAAACTCTCACGTGCACAGAACTTTATTTTAAATAAATCAAAACTTGATTTTTTCCATGGAAAAGAATATAATTTTTTTTTTATGTTAAAAATCGTACTATAAGTACAAAAAACACGATTATTTCATCAGTACACGTGACCAAAAATCAATGCTAATGGTACAGTAAATGATTATTCAGGCTAAAGTTTTAAAAAAATTGGGAGCTGAATTGAAATTCATGATTCAATAACATGAAATTTTATGTGTATTTTAGAACTTTCCGGAATAATGAATTTAAGTAGAATATGAAAAACTTTATAATTTTGACCAAAAAAAATATAAAGGGCTCGTACAAAAAATAATTGATTAAAAGCTTTATATACTGGGTAAATACCGGATATATATATTTTTTGAAAATTTATTAGGGTATTTATAAAAAAAAAACATTAGAAACGTCAATAACTGAAATTTATGATAACAAAAAAATAAAAATTATTGTCTTTCTTTGAGGAAACGATGGAAATGTCTGTTAGCCCAATGCATTTGGCTGAAGTTGTGATTTTTCAACTGCTCTGTAAGCATTGTTATTTTTATTTATAGAATTTATTATAAAGTCCTTTAAATTTTGTTACTCAAAGTGTTTGTTTGCCAAATTTTCTGCAACATACTTTTGGTTAAATACCCGGGTATTTACATATTTTTACCCAATTTACCCTTTTTACCGGGTATTTACCAATTGGGTATTTACCCTATTCCAATCTTTAAGTATTTATTGAAACGCTACTAATTTTTGTCGGTATTTCAATATTACTGTGTGTTGCAACAATATCCGTGCATACGTGGCGCATGAGCAATAAATAACACGTATTATTTATTGCTCATACGCCACGTACTCAAAGCTATTGTTGTAACAGAAAGAATTATTGAAATATATATAAAATTAAAGAAAATATTCAACGAATATTTTGTCCAAAACTAATATGAGTTTCACGATGAAAATTTGTGGATCGATAATAAAACATCTATCATATTTTAATAAATAAAAAAAATAAAAATGTAGGACGATTTTAGATAAATTAAGTTTTGTAGTACTCAAAAAATTTGGAACTAGATCTGAATTTTTTTTAATTTTATTTTTTTTTTTTTCAAATTATACATAAAAAAATATATGGATAAAGTCAAATTTCTAGCATTTGCAGAATTTAGTTAAATAATATAAATAATATACTAAAAATGAGGGCAAAATTTTTCAATATTTACCAACGTCCCTTTTTTTGGAAAAATTAAAGAAGGTATTGCATTTGTTTGGTCTCTTTAGGAGAAAAAAATGCTGTTAGTTTAGCATTGCTGCGATTTAGTTTTATTTAAGGTGTATAATTGGCTTAGAAAGCACGAGTAAAAGAAAATATGTATGGTCTTATGTTTTTTCATATTATAATACGTGATTATATATGGTGGCATGCATGGCCCATATCTGATTATATGTTTCTTATGTGGTAACATATATAACGATATAAAATTACATATTGACATTTTTAAAATTAGATATTAAAAGTGTTGACCAAAAGAACTATATTTAGTCGATTTTTTTAGTATCTTGAGGCCATGAGGATAAATTTTGGCATTGGAAACATGTTTGTTGAGCCGATTTAATTTGATGTTGTGCAATAATTTCAAAGAAAAAGCCGAAGTTTAGCTATAAAGTTAAAAGTTCAGCCTCCAAACTGTTTTCGTTTTGGCCTAACTTTCGGATGCCGGACAGTGAATTCATTGGCTAAATACAGACTTTTCATTAAATTTGACACTGAAAATAGCCTCTCGTCAGCCCAATAAACATTTTTCCATTCGCCAAATTTGTCCATATTCCTTTACAATACCGATTACCGAACAAATCCATTTTCTGGCCGAACTGTTCTGTTGGACACTAGATATTAAGCATATATGCTATACATAATAAGAAATGACATTCTCATATATAACACAATATGTAACCGTATATGGTGACATATAAGCAATATAATTTAAGATATAACTATATAAAGGATCCGCCATCTAACGTTTTTTTTTCAACTAGTGCTTATTTCGTGAATGGTAACACTTAGCCCATGTCTGATTTGACAGATAATTAGTTTTATCCTTCTGCTGAACGAATATGGTTGTGTATACGCTTGAACAACGCTGGGAAATATTGCGACATTACTTTGAAAATCATGGTAATGTTGCAGAATGTCAATGGTCAGTCAATGGCGATCGTTATCGGGCCATGTTGAACGAATTTTTGTTCACAAAAATTGAAGAGGACGATATTGGCAACATTTGGTTTCAACAGGACGGCGCTACGTGCCACACAGCCGAAGCTACACTCGAAGTTTTGCGCCCTGTTTTTGAAGATCGCATTATCAGCCGCAGAGCTGATGTCGTTTGGCCACCTCGGAGCTGCGGTTTGACACCGTTGGACTATTATTTGTGGGGTGCCGTCAAAGATAAGTGTTACGCCAACAAGCCAGAGACAATTGACGCTTTAAAGGACAATATTCGTGAAGCCATTGGTGAAATACAGCTGCACACAATCGATAATGTGCTTAAAAATTGGACCGATCGTGTAGGCTACTGCATGGCCAGCCAAGGCAGCCATTTGAATGAAATTATTTTCCCTTATTAAAGAAATTTGAGTAGTTTTTTTTTATAGCATTTTCAAAAAAAAAAAGTTATTTGGCGGACCCGTATTATAAAAAATGTTTTTGTGTGTTATATAAGATATATTTTTATATGGTGCCATATTAATAATACAATTCAAGATGTAAATATATATGATATAAAGATTAACAATTTAGTTTTAAATATGATTATATATGGTCCAACATTATTTATTTTATTTATTTAAAAAAATTTCATTTTGTAATTTGTAAGCCCAATTGGCCAAATAATAAATACAATATATCACACACTAATATGCGTATAAGTCATAATTATATAATTACATATATGCGCGGATGTCTAAATTAATTTTCTTTAAATTTTTTTATATTTTTATTAAAAATAATATATGTCATGGGATATAAGTAAATCCCATTTAATCTCAAAATATCTCATTCTCCAAAAATTACTTTTTGGATGTAGTTAGATCTAAACAAATCCCAGGGGATATTTTGGCATCAATCAGTATCTTAAATTAGATATTTTTGGATTCCCCAATTTTGATCTAACTTAATTCAGTAATATATTTGAGGCATCTAATCGAATATTATTGGATAACCCAATTTTGAGATAAACTTGGATAACAGTAAATATCGATCTATATCAAATGAGATCTGATTTTGTATATGAGATGTAACTTTTTTTTTGATCAGGTACTTAAAATGAACTGAATACTGATTGCGTATAAGTGATATAATTGTGATCAATTACTATAATTAATATGTATCGAAAAAAGCATAAAATCCCATATTTATTCTAGTTTTTACTTGTTATATTGGAGTTTGGAAAAAAAAATTAAACCGATTAAGCAAGTGTTAGTGTGCTATGTTTTCAGAATTTTTAAATTGGTTAAAGTGGTTTTTAAAGGTTTTCGTTTAAATAGTTTCGAAAATACAAACAAAACATGTTCAATTCTATTAATCTTTTTTTAGCCCATTATAACTCCATATATCATTTTATTTCTTCAAAATACAATACAAAAGTTATGCTAACAACTTTAACACCACCCTGTAGTTATAACGCAGTTATAGGAAAAACATTAAACAAATGAAGAAAGAGAAGGCTGCAGAAAAGAAAATCATCTTAAAGTAACTGGTGTTGATTTTAAGTTGTCTGAGTATTATTACGACTTCTATGAGTAAGAAATATTTGCAGAAAGTTATGTTGACAGTAAAATAAGTATTAAAACCCATCAAAAAGTCATAAAATCTTCTAATAAATTTCCACTTGTTAAATTGTTAGTAGTGGTAATTTGTATAAATTGCATTTTGATCTAGTTGTTATATTTGTTACTACTTTTACTTACCTGTAAAGCATTTTTAATGATTGCCACTCAATTCGCAGAGTGGGCTAAATTTTATGGTATACGAATTGTATTCAAATGTAAATAACGATATAATGTTAGACACAATAGAAGCCACAGGAAAAAATTATTTTAAAGGCAAAGCAAAACAAAATATAAGTAACTTAAAACAAAAATTTATTTAAAAAATAAATATTGAATAAAATCCTATATTGAAATTACGGACAAAATTTTTTGATATTTATTAAATATGGTAGAAGAATAAAAATTTAAGTTCGTCCAGTCTTAGTTTATGATTTAACGTGGATTTTTTATGCGGGTGATGTCGAGCTCCAAAACTTTCGTTACACACGTAAATGGGTTACACTTAGAATACTATGTAGGCAAAGACTACTGCAAATGTAGTTTAAAACAAATGAAATTTCACTTCAGAAATGGCGACTTACATTTCAGTATATTCAACTAACATTGTCATTTGTTTTTTAATGTTCAAAAAATCACTAACAATTGTAGAAAAAATTAACCACATGTTAGTAAAAAATAAACAAACTTTTATTTTCTTTATTTTTTTAAATAATAAAAAAAACTACTATAAAAAATTAATGTAAAATCATAAAACAGTCTTTTGATGTGGTTTGTTTTTTTTAAATGAACTACAAGGTTAGTAAAAAATGTAATTTGTTCTACAAATGAATGACATTTACTTTAAAAATAAAGAAACTGCATTACAACCCAAACAACTACATATGTTAAAAGCAGAAGTTTCCTGGGTTTACTATTGGAAACAGCATCTATTGTATATGGCTTAGGGACATTCAAAGTCGTTTGTCGATTTAATTTTGTTGGTCTTCGTTTTTATATTAAAACTGCTTTTCTGATTATTCATGTAAATTTTTCATTCACTATATTCATATTAACAGACATTGAATGGCATATCTAGCTAATATTTAAATAAGAAAATTATTACAGAAATTTGGCTTGAATTCTATTAGTTATATTTTTCCATTAAACTTCCATACGAATTACGAGTAAAAAGCAGCTTTGCATGTATATTTGTCATTTATTTATGGTATTTCATTGCAAATAATAGTTTTTTTTTATTACAGTAAAACTGTAACATTTTCCATTTAAAGAAAAAATTTATTATTACACAGAAAAACTGTTACAGTTTCCATTTGAAGAAAATATTGTTATTACACAGAAAAAGTTATTGCAAAAAATAAGAGTTTAATAATATACATATATTAAATGTTTAATAGAATATTTATTTGGTGCACACAAAATTTAAAGTTTTTACAATCCGAATGAATGGCATTAATTTGAAAAAACTCCGCTATTAAAAAAAAATCCCCAAGATTTAAAAAACGAAGTCATAACTTAAAAAGTGTGCAAAATTTAAAAAAAATCGCCGAAATTAAAAAAACTACAAAAAATAAAATACATTTGCCAAAATGCAAATAACTCGCTAAAATTAAAAAAAAAATCAAAATTAAAAAAAAAACAAGAAAAGTCTAGGTGAAAAAATGAATGTTTTGAAAATCAAAGTCAAATGGGTGCACATTTGTAAATATGCGCGATCACAGCTGTAATATACCCGAGATGGTCAACGTTGACATCCTGTAGAACATTCTGTGCTAAAACAGGGTAACTACAGAAACAAGTTTTTTAAAGGCTAGCACCCCCTGTAACATTTTTTCCGGATCCATAATAATTAAAATTTTTTTTTTGTGTGTTTGAACCACTATGCGACATAGTTCCCGGATTGTATACAATATCTAATTGGAGCATAATAATTTACTTGAATCACACAGACATCGTTTTTTTTTTTCTTTTTAGATAAAACGAAATACAGATTAACATCAGATCCACCGTTTAAGGACCAATTTGTTTGCGGGGTATGTTTGCCTTACCTACCTATCATTAGCTTCTTATATAGACTGCATAAAGTGTATTTGTATTTCTTACTAATTTTGTGAAGTCATTAAATAATTTTAAAAAACCGCACTTCCTTAAACGTAACAGGCACAAGTAAGTACATTCAGAAATAGGTAGATATTTAAAAAAATATATGAAATATACACCAAAAAATTTAAAGAAGTGTCTGCCAAATTAACTGTCCCTAGTAAGAACTATGATATTTACATTTTTGATATTTGCTTTTATTGGGTGTACTCCACAAAAAAGAATGTGATTTTAGAGGATGACTGGATCTAAGTTTTGTATTTTTCCATTTAAATTAGTATGTATGAAATTTGGTGAAAATAAAAGTAGTTTCGGAAATTGATTTTAGATTAGATTATAGTGGCACTATGCACCGCGACCAGAAGTTGGTATTTTGTGCTGCCAGCGAATACACCATATAGGTTCAGGCTCCCTACGAAGCCAATTATCCTACCAGGTGAACAGTTCCAAACGTCCGATGGCGTCACTATTCGACCACCAAAATAACGCACCCTCCTGTCGGAGAGCCTCGGACATTTGCAGAGAACATGCTCAGAGGTCTCGGGTTCCAATTCACAAAACCTGCACGTATACGTAGAGGATCGTCCCATTTGTACAATTGATACCTAAGGCCACAGTGTCCTGTGAGGTAACCCGTTACGGTCCTTAGTTCGCCCCTCGTCATAGACAAGAGTTTCCGCAATCTCTCCCCAGAGGGAGATATAAACAGCCTCGCCTGTCGCTGCCCAGGCGATCTGGCCCAATAGGCCCCAAACTCCGACTCCATCCATCTTATGAGCCTCACTCTGACATATCCATTGGGTACGCCACAGAAGGGTTCCGGGCCAATGAACTGTCGACGAGCTCCGCAGTTGGGTAAACAGTCAGCCCATTCGTTGCCCTCATGCCCCTCATGGCCTGGAACCCAGCCCAGTGTCAAGGAGTTGATTGAAAAAATTGTTTTTTTATATTCCGTATTATTCCAGAATCGTAATTTTTGCTAAATAATATTTAAAAAAAAGTATTTAAATTAAAAATTTAATGTAAAATGTTCCACTTATGAAAAATTCCCAAGCCTATTATTGAATCAAAGAACACTTGATGAGGAACTTAAAAAAAATAAAAGTGGAAATAAAATCTAACAAGGAAACTACACAGTGGTGAATCCGTCGATTTTAATGAAAAATGAATATATTGTTGATAACAAAAAAAAATATTAGATTGTTTTTTAGGTACGCAATTAAACTCTAAAGGGGGATCAAAAAGTTACAACATTTTTGTATAAAAACATCCTTAAAATTTAAGAAATTCAGAGTTTTTAGTACGCAGTATATATTCTAGAAAACAAAAACTTTGATACCCATATATGCCACTTATTTGAAATATTTAAAAGATTTTAACAAAAAAAATATCAAAAATTAAAAATGTGTTTGAAATATAGACGGTTTTAATTTAATTTAGATGATTTTTTTAAATTTTAACGACTTCTTTAATTTTTGCATTATATTTTTATTCCATTTTAAATTTTTTTTATTTAAACAATCTTTTTTTCCACTTTTTGTATATTTTTTCTAATTTTTCAGCATTTTTAATTACGTAAATTTTTGAAATTATGACGATTTTATTAAGTTTATTATAGTTGACCCTTTGATTGAGGAAAAAATGATTTTAAAGGCAAAGCAAAACTAAATATCAGTAACTGAAAAAAAAATTGTTTAAAAAATTAATACTAAAATCCTGTATTGATTTTTTAAATTTTGGGGCGATTTTTTTTTTATTCTGGTGATGTTTTTATATATTGGCGTTTATTTAATTTTTGAAATTTGAACAATTTTTTTTTTTTTTAATTTTTCTATTTTTTATTTTTTTCCAATTTCAGCAGTTTTTATATTATAGACATTTTTCTAAATTTATAGCATTTTTTTTTATTTTTTCTAATTTTGTGTTTTTTTTTTCAGTTTTTGGCAATTTTGACAATTTTTTTTTAAATTTTTCAGATTTTTTCAAATATTAGTATTTTTAATTTCCTAATGCCTTTCCTACGCTTTTTGAATAGCCATACTTTTTGTCTAATTTTGTTATCATTTAGGGATTATTAATCACTTTCTAGCAGCAGTTGTGCATCGCGTGTTGTGGCACTAGGGTTGCCATTCGCACTGTTTTAAACAGTACATGTACTGTTTTTTGAAAAATGTACTGTTTTATTCACAACACCTAAAACAGTACGCAAAAGTACTGTTTTTTTGGATTTGTACTGTTTTTGTACTGTTTTTTTTTTTTTGTATATTTTACATATTTTTATATAAACAAGTTTTTTTGCGTGTATAAAGAATATATATTTTTTTACCCATGTTTTTTTATGTGTACAATACATTTTTATATAAATTTTTTAATTTCTCCCTGTATTAATACCACTTCATTTCTTTGTAAATATATAAGTTTGGTTTGTTTACTTTTCAAGCAGTGGATGTTTGTAAACACAATTTTTTTTCATGACACTGTCCAATGCAAAAAGTAATGGCGTCCAAACTAATAATTTTAGCCAATTTGACGAAATTTAGACAATTTGATGAAATTTAGTCAATTTTACTTCTTTAGAGGATGTAAACTTGACGAAATTTTGTTGATTTGAATAAAATTTGTTAAATCTTAAAAAAAAATTGACAAAATTTCGTTAAAGATCTACAAAATTTTTTTTGTTGATTTTACCTACGCTATTTGGTTCGGTGTATTAACTAATTTTAAGTAAATATGTGATGTATTAAAGTAAAAGTTATGTTAACAATAAATACAAAAATGTACTGTTTTTTTTGAAAAGTACTATTTTTTTTTCATCAAATTACTTTTTTTTTCACTTTTCAAATATGGCAACCCTATGTGGCACGCAACATAAAAAGTTTTGCCCTACCATAACAAGTTAATGATGTTTTAGCCAAAACTGTGTATATTTGGTATATTTTAGTTAAAAAATAACGAGTTTTAGTCAATAACTTTCAGAATTAAAATCAATATAACTTGAA
This sequence comes from Delia radicum, assembly GCA_021234595.1. NCBI lineage: Eukaryota > Metazoa > Arthropoda > Insecta > Diptera > Anthomyiidae > Delia > Delia radicum. Next base: position 207,225,849 of record CM037853.1, read on the forward strand.
TTACTTATTGAATTTATCTGGTGCATTAAAAATCTTTGATATATAACGAAATGACTTAAAATAGTTAAGAAATTCTCTAAAGCAAATATTATACTCTCAAACGTAGTTATTAAAAAATATATATTTAGATTCCACCACATTCAAAAGCATACTTTACTTTGTAAAAAGTTACAAAGATTTTGTGCTATAAAATCTTTTAAGGTGTGACCCTTTGTTTTGCCATCCGTGGCTGAAATATCAAATACTTTCCAAACTGTTTGTTTGCATTTACTCTGCTCAATACGTTGTAGGCTACCCAGCAACATTATTTAGAACAGATTACCTTTGAACCTGTTCTAGAACAACTTCTTTTACCAGTTCTATAACTGGTTCTAGAACCGGCTTTAAAGCAACCTGTTCTTGTTTGGAGGTAAAGAACCTATTGTAAATAGGACAAACTCCATATAAGAAGAACCAGTTGTAGTACAGAAATTAGAACCTGTTATAATACAGTATAGGCCGTTCTGCAACCAGTTATTTGGATTTTACTATTTTACTGGGTACTTATTGTTAGTTCCCAGCAAACACTTTCATTACCACGTAAGTGGTTATATAATGAAAATAAATATATGAACACATTATAATTTGGTATCAGCGCTAGTGTTTTTGTTGGACCAAGTCGTAGTTTTTAAAGGCAGACAAGCTTACCCGCGACTACTTATTTAATTACAAATATAATGTCTTTTTGTCAACCACATATTTTTTAATTACTGATAAGTATAAGTGTAAGCCTCATTTTTATAGTTACTAATAAGCATACAAATAACTAATTATTTTGGTAACCACTTCTTTTTTATATTTTTTTTGTAATGTAACGGTTAAGCGAGTGTACAAATTCTGTGCGTTTTTATTATGCAGCGAGTATGTAAAACTACTTACAAAAACGACCACGTCGAACAAAACTAATGACTTTCGACGGCTAATTTTAGTGGCAGTTGCCTCTAATTCTACTACTTATTATTTAGACACTGGTAATGAGAGCCCATTACTAACATGTTGCTGGGTTGGCGTCACTTTATGGAATAAAGTAGAGGAAAAAGAAACTATATAACATGATTTTCTTGCTTAAATAGAATTCCTAAAGTGTTTTTTATGCCGCCAAAAAGTTATTTGTAGCAAACTTTGTTAGTGTTGAAGTTTTCGTAGAATACTTAACGTGAATTCAATGAGTCTCTCATTAGATTTTCAACGGAGTTTTAGTCAAAAATTATAAATTAATTTCTGTTCAAGTTAAACAAAATGCACAAAGATTTTTCCACTATTTCCTTACTATTGTTATAGAAAACGCTCTGTTATTTCATTAATGGAAGTTTCAATTTTTGAAATTGGTTTTTTTTTTTAATTAAATTAGATATAAAATGGACAGTTTTATAATGTCAGTAAAAATGGACACATTTTAAAAATCAGATTTTAAAGGTTTTATTGTCTAAAATGATGCTTTTCATACCAGGTTTCCCACTTTGGGAGAAGTGTGTCGGATTAATGACAAAATTATAGTAAAACCTGTCTGTCTTATATGATACAAATTAAATATACACTCAAACAATTAACTAGAAAATGTGATTTAACATAAATGAAAAATCACTTGAAATTTATTTTTCAACATTGTTTAAATAACTAACAAATGCGTAAGAGCAAATGAATTGTTAGTTAAAACTATATGTTCAAATTTTAACTTTAGATCAGCAAAAATAAATGTTTGAGTCAGTTATTTGCAATTATTCAAGTTTTTTTTTTCTACAAAATGTAGACACACATACACACATGCAGTGTGTTTGAATGGCTGTTGTATTTGTGGAAACTTTTTCAATTTCTTGTGATTTGTATTGAAAAGTAATTTTGTATATAAACAACCCATTTTAATAAAAAAACAGACATGGAAGCATGGAAGCAAATTTAAATTTATAATAAAAAAACTACGATTTGTGGTTAAATTCTTATGAAATAAATGAAAATAATAAATGAAACTAAAAAAATCGGTAAGTAGTAGTAAATTATTTTGAACAAATGTGTAATAAAGTTGAAATAAATATTTATTTAAAAAATAAATGCATATTCCTTTAATTTTAACTCAACTTAAAACTTTTTTATTAAATTACAAACAGTAAACTACATAATATTATGTAGAACTTTTTGAAATTTCACCAAAAGTAGGCGTGGTTGGTTAACAACACTGAAAGTAAAATTTAACTTTTAAAATGCCACATCAAAACGTTGGGACACTGCGCTTGAAATGTGAAGGGATGGCGAAATATTGGCAGGGTCCAATAGTGTACTTGTCTACACGCATGGCTCTAATCTGAGCAGAGGACTGGTTTAGGTTTCTTTTGCGGGGAACTCAATATAGAGGCGCTCTCATGAATCACAGACCCCAATATCGATCTTTATGCGGAGGTGGTTGCTATTACGGAGTGTATTCTGGCCATCTAAATATTTGCACTTATAGCCAGGTTGCATTAAAAGCACCATTTTTTTGAGTATCATAATTTTTTTGTAGATAGTTATTTATAGCTGTTTTTCTTTTTAATTTTCAATAAAAGTTTTAATTAATATTATCATTAGCGTGATAGGTGCAAAATTAACTAAAATATTAATTGATTCAATAAATTTTTTTAATTAAAACCCGTTTTTAGTTTTATCTGTGTATGTTTTAGGCATGTTTTCATACAAACATTTTTTAGCCATCCTCTGTAATCCCTGAATGAGCGATTTCGAAACTAAAAAAAATATGTATCTAATATTTGTTTCTGCTCAACAATATATCAAACTATGTAGTTTCCTTGTAAGTAAGAAATGGCCGAAGTATTTCCAAACAGTTTGTGATATAACCCACTATGCGCTCACGAGTAATAAATCGATTTTTAACAATCCACAAATTTTAGGATTATACACGCAGAAAAACGACACTTTTGAATATGTTTGCAGGTAGATATGTATATGTAATGTATGATTAAAAACCTAAACAAAGATATATTTGCAATTTTAAAATATTTTGAAATTATGTTTGGGACATGAGAGAACATTCAAAAATTGTAATTTTTTGGCCTCCAGACTTTTAATTTTGTTAAAACTTGGTATACGTATATTCTACGATGTCCTTTAAAGTGTGTAAACTTACGTTTTTAATCTTTTAAAAAAAATCGAAAAATGCTAAAAGTAGTGAAATTTAAAGAGCCATATTTCCAAAAGTAGTTGGAATATTTTAAAGATTTAAAAATATATCAAAGATGTATTTGTCTATTTTACGAGTTATAAGTAAAAACAAATACTTTTTTTGGGAAAATGCATTCATAATGCAAATGCAATTTTTGATTGCATTTAGAACATTTGCAGTATAAATGCATTTTCGCAAAGAAGTGGTTGATTCAAATAACAAATCGAAAAGTAGCCAATTAAGGGTTTCACATGTTTTTAAAATCTTTGAGATTTCCCATCTACTATTGGAAATATGAGTTTTCAAAGTTCACTACTTTCAAAATTTTTGGATTTTTTTAAAAACTGATAAACGGCAAAAAAAAACTGAAAGCAGTAGTGACTAAAAGACATCCTAGAGAATACGTATACAAAATATTTTTTTTTTTTTAAAGAGAAACAACACTCAGGAAATTCTTCTTATTAATTAATGTGTTGCTTTCTTTGGAAAGGGGATAGTGGAGAGATGAAAGGTGGTGAAAGATGAAGGGCTTCAAACATGGCAACACTGTTATTGCGCGAGTAGATAAGTCTTAATACAGTTGTTGCTCGCCACCTGATGTAGAGTTGGCGAATTTATTGAAGTTTTTTGTTTCATAGCCCTGATTCATTATTTTACTTCGGTGGGGTTAAATGCTATGGGAACACCGAAGGTGGGCGCAGCGATACATATAAGTGATAGAAAACTCATACATATTATTTTTCTAAATTGATGTTGTCGTCACCGGGAATCAAACCCGGGACCATCTGTGTAACAGTCCAACGCGCTAACCATTACACCACAACGCCCACATATATATGTTTGCCGGCAGACGTATTTCGCTAGTTCCAAACATATATATATTTACAGGCGAACGTAATTATTATATATGCAAGCAAACATGTTATATTAGAAACATGGGAAACGGAAATGTTTTCCAAAACAAAAGTATATTACGTGATTTTTTTCCTCCTCAAAATCGACATGCCTTATTATAATAAGCTCTTTAAGTTATGTCTGGAAATTGTGTATATTTAGCTTCCAAATTTGTAATAGTTCTTGGAATATTGATATTAGTATTGGAGTATGACTGATATTATGCTTGAGTAAATGTAGTCATTAAATCTTTAATTTTCAAAATTTTAAACTATGATTTCAAAGTAAATGACAGCAAAAGATGGTTTAACGTTCAAATTTAAGATTTTATTATTTTCCGAAGTGATAATATTAATTTGGGCAAAAATTGTATTTAGTGCTGTTGTCAAGGAAATAATATATTTCAAGCATATGGGTTGAATTTACCCAAAAGTTATTTATTTCTGTTTATATATACACTGATAATAATCCATGCTAAAAATACGAAAAAAAATGTCAAAACAACGAAATCTTTTATAAAATAAACAAATTTTCGTGTATTTTACGAAAGTTTTTGTTATTTTGACATTTTTTTCGTATTTTTATGCATGTATTATTATCAGTGTACTTATACGCAAACTAAGGACATTTTGCAACTCTTGAATTTAAAATAGTTTTTTTTTTAACTAAAAATTACAAATATAAGGGATTTCGGAAACTTATTTGCTCGCATCGAAAGTTCAACCCAACGTCGTAGGGTTGTTGAAATTTGGCCAGTGTATGTAAAATGACGATCTCTATCATAATTTTTGTGAGCACATACAAAATGCCACGAAGTGCTCAAATTGGGACATCGTAATGTTAAGCTTAAAATCTTTAGTTTAAAAATTATTTCTTATTTTTTGTATTCATCACGTTATAGGTTGCATTATATCCTAATTATTCTTATTTGTGTTTATAGTGTGGAGTAATCAAGGAATTATTCCTGCTAAAGCTGTAAAAACATGTTTAAACACGATGATGTTGAAACATAAAGTTACGATAAGACACGCAATAACAATGTTGCAATATTCTACTAGTCATGTAAATACTTCGTATATATATATATATAACAAATATGTACTATAATGAAAAGAAAAGCATATAATGAAAAGTCATTAAAACAAAGATGGAAGTTTTAAATTGCACAACAAATTTAATAAAATATTTTAAATTTAACTCTGAGCATAACTAAAGATTCGCTTTAAAAATTTTATCGTGCAAAGTTTGTAATTAAACTTTTTCATCAAATGTATAGAACTTTTGATACATCCGACGAGTTTATATATAGTCGTATATAGCTTGATATAGTAGTATATTATTATATATGTGGCCATATATAAATATATATACTTACATCTCATACTTATTTTGACAAACATTTCTAATATGACGTTATATTTAATCATATATCATTATATCTTATGTTATATATAAGTTGATATTTTTTATCTCATCATATTTAATTGATATAGCTACATATATATCAGATCATATGTACTTCCATGTATAATTATATATAAGTACATATAAAACAGTAAAATCAAACAAGTTCTATTATTTTTATATTATAATTATATATGGTATCACATATAATTCTATATCCATATATGTGTTAAAATTAAAAAGAAATATTCGATCATTTTTGTATATGATAAAATTTTACAAAGAAAAATTGATCACTTTTATATATAATTATCAGAGAACTCAAAAAAAAAACCGAATTCAATGTAAAGAAATTTGTAAATAATCAGAAGTTAGAACTTTGAAAAGCTACACTTAAAAAAAAAAAGTTCAAAGTTAGTAGAATAAATAATAATTTATAAGCAAAAAAAAAAAACATTCAAATTCAGAAAATCTTAAATAAGCAATTAAAAGCCTAAAGCTAAAAAGCTTTATTACAAAAAAACCGAATCGGATTTGGCCAAAAAAAAACCGTAACTTGCGATATTTTTTTCGAGAAATTGTCATTTTTTTCTATCAAAATTATTTGCCTTCAACCTAATAAGTAGGATTGTTAAAGAAAATCAAGTCTCGACATAAATTTGGTTGAATTTATGAAAAATTTTATATAAATTTATAAAATTTTCTTAAAATGACGTTACACTTTTTTTCTCCAACGTTCAATAACAACTTTCTATGTTGTCTTTATCGAAAGCTAAGATAGCCAGATATGAGGAGGTAACAAATTACAAAATTTTTGTAAGAAAACCTCTTTAAAATTTATGAATTTCAGATTGTACGTTAAAGTACTCGAGAAAACAAACATGTTGATACCCATATTACTTATGTTGTGGGCCCAGGGCATCAACTTATTTAAAATATTTAAAATATGGATTATAAAAGATCTTCGGACAAAGTCGTCTTAAAGCCGAACGATTACGAAAATTGAAAAACGTCACGACAACCCCTCGATAATTTTAAAAAGCATTATTAGATGTTAATTTGAAAAAATTGTTTTTTGAAAAGCATATATGTTTGGACATGCACAGTCATTAGGGTTGCCTAAAAGAAAGACTGTCTAATTTTTGAGATCCACTTGGCTGAGCCTGTACCTTCATGAAAATGTTTACTTTTGGGTTAAGAAATGTTGGAATATAGACGTAGATTTCAAACTGTATTACTTATCCATGATATAATTTCTGGATAACTTTATTAACTGTCCTAAAATGTTATCGCAAATATTGTTCTGCGTTCCACCTAGAATTCTTCGTAATACTCATTATATTTTTAATATTACTTGTCATCGCACAAACTATGCCCAAAATAGTACTTTAAAAAGTGTGTGTAGTGATATACATTTTATTAATGAGATTGCGTTCATCAAAAATCCTAAGTATGCAAATGAATTTTGCACTTCGAAAGAAGCCTTCAAATTGTCTTTTTTTTTTGAATTTTTGAATTTGTAAATTTTTAATATTTTGTATTTATAAATAGTTATTTGTATATTTATTTTTTGAATCTAGTCTCTAAGGAATTTTGTATAGACCATTGACTTGATAAATGAAATTAAATGCTTAGTCCAAATTTCATCCAAATCGGTCAAAATTTAGAGGTCGCTACAGACTAACGATTTTTTAGTTTCATAAATAAGTTTTTTGTTTTATATACATCGAGATTATTTGTATGTTATTTTCAATTTATAACGAGCTTTCAACCTCCACATATTTACAAAAATAAAGCAAATCAAACATATTAGCTAGGTTGATACTAGTATTTTAGGGTAAGGTCGAAATTTAACAGAATTTCAAATTGTATATGGATATAGAAAGATTTTTTCAAAGACTTATAATAAACATTTGTTAAGCATTCTAGCCTCCTAAATACAAATCTGAAGTCAAAACACTTAAATTAAAACAGCCTCCCGAAATATAGGCCTAGTGTACTTCAAAAAAGATGTGCTTCTAAACTTTGGCCTATTATCCATATATTTTTAGATCTACTTAAAGGATTTCAAAGTCTAACCTTTCGTTTTATTAATTGATGTGCATATTATAAACATGCTTCTAATATGTCTAAAGTTTTTAACAGATCTGAATGTTGTAAATATGTACAATTTTAAAAAATGTCGAGATCCGTCCGTGGTTTCAAAATACACATTTCCCGACATTTTTGTACTCAAATGAGAGTTAAATTTGTGTTGGGTTCAAATCCATAAAAATAAATTTGAAACCCGATTTTTCGCTTTTCACTTTTTAGAAGTTTTTTGGTGCGCTCTTAATAAAAGACCTTGACATATCGCGCAGTTAATGTGCCATAAATGTCGCGATAATGTGCCATAAATATATACGAAGTAAGAGCAAAAAATAAATGAACATGATTTTGTTTTAAAGCTCATTTTCGCATTGCACAGCCACAATTTTCTAGCCAGTTGAACCATAATTAATATTTTACCATTTTACACATTTTTTAAAAAGGTCGCTATTAAATATAATTTTTTTTTATTTGCTTTTTTGGGTTTATCTATAAATTTAGCAAAAAGAAAATAACACTGTACTAAAATACATTATAAAATTTGCCCTGTGGCGATGTCTCAACTTAAAATGCAAAAGTTGTCAACACTGAACGTAAAAACCATACGTCAATCTTTTAACGTTGTGAAATAGAGACGGAGGCGATTAGAAAAATAAACAAAAATCTAAAAATAGAATATTTGAGTTTGTTAGTGTAGGTCACTTTTGAGTATAATATACAAAACCAGAAAAGCTAATAGGAAAGAAAACTGCAATTTAGCTGCATTACATTCGAGGCCAAACTTGGGTGTGATCGCTAAACGGTCATGACTTGGTATTGTTACGTTTGTAATGTAAGAAGAGCGCAGGTTGTTGAAAAATGTATCATATAGAGACAATATAACAATTATAAGACACAAATAACGCCTGTCCATAAAAAAGGCATAAACAAGTCTAGTCTGATTTAAAAATTACAATTTTTACAATTTCTAGAGAAAAACGTTTATTCTTCTTCTTAAACTCAACATTTCCAAAAGAAATTTTTTTAGTTTCCAATTTTTTATCAGTACAGAGTCGTTTTGGTCATATTTATATCCGTATGCGTTCGTGCAAGTTATCGTGCAGACATTTTGATCATAAGTCATAGTAATCTAATTTAGCATATTAAAGGGTGTTCAGACTGAGAAAGTTATCTTCTTGATTAATGTTTAATGCACGTTTTTAATATTACTTGTTTACATATGCAGTTTTTGATTCACTTGACAGCCAAAGTGGCGCTGACAGTGATCCGGTATAAGAGGAACAAGCAAAATGCAGGCGTTAGCAAAACTATAATATAAACTTTATATAATATATATAATATATATATTAATAAAAATGTACACTGTATATTATACAGTGTATATACTACCTCCCATATCTGCTTGTTATTAAGTCTCTTTCGCTTTGTATTAGAATATGAAGTCCTTTTTCATTTTTTCTTCTATTTTGCACTCCAACAACTGTGCTCAAGGGATATTAATTTTCTTTGATAGTTCGGTCACTGAACCAATACGTCGTCTACTGACCTAAATTTTTACTGCGTCATTCAAAACTAATATCCCTTTACTGGCTAAAAAAAAGCAAAATAGTTATGAATTATCCACATCTACATAACACATACAGGCACACATACATACATGCATACATATGTATGAAGTCACATTTAGAAATGCATTAGTAACAATTTATTATGAGAAAAATAAACGCAATATGATATTTTCCATTTTCTGTGCATGTTAAAAATTGCATTTTGATTGTATGTTTTTCCGTAATAAAACATATTTTATGGTAAAAATCACATTAAAAAAATGATGAAAAAAGTTATTTGAATGCAACAACTATGGATAATAGTTCTACTCTACTATTTTCACATTTATTTTTAGAAAAATGCATTGTGTTATGACAGAAAAGGTACATTTTTTGTTAGTTATTTTTAACAACAAATCATATTTTTGAGCTTTATAGTAGAGAACTTGGAATTTTTATAGTTTTTATGGTTTGTAACAAAAGGCTAATTTAACCGTAAACGTCGTAGCACGAACAAACATGCCAAATTTAATGTTTGCTTAGAAGTGTAATTTTTAAAACCTACCCGGGTATAAATTTTTATATCTAGTCATATATGATATCTAGTCACATACATTATGGCTTCCCGAGTAAAAAGTGTATATAAAACTCTATGTGATGAGATATTTTCCTCAAATATAAGAAAATACCATTTGATCCGAAAAATGGTTGTATTAAATTATATCACTTTGTATCTAATTATATTTAAATAGATACAATTTAATAAAAAAAACTATCCAATTCTATCCGAGTTTGGTCCCGATATAATTACATCTAATTATATTATATTTGATAGAATTATATATAATTACATACAATTAGATACATAATAATCCAAATACATTTAAATTAAAAGATAAAAACGGGTTCAAGACACAAAATGTATGATAGAAATTTGTAAATAACATACATTTTTATTTAAAAAAGTGTTTGTCAATATTAAAATAGCACAATAAAATCCAAAGAACAGGTTGCAAATTCTAGCTTATAATTTCTGATTTACAACCGATTCTTTTTATATGGGGTGTTTCCTATTTTCAATAGGTTCTTCACCTCCGAACTAGAACAATTAGTTTAGAAACGGTTCTAGAACCAGTTATAGAACTGGTTCTGGGACAGTGAAACTTTACAATTTGACTCCCAGGAACCTGTTATAGAAACGGTTCCATCTAACCTGTGGTAAAAGAAGCAGGTTTATAGGTAATCTCTTCTAAAAAATTTTGCTGGAGGGTTTGTTATTTATAATGAAAATCGATTTCGCAAAATTGTAAACTATTTTGCGATTTTTGAATTATATATAGTTACATAGAAACTGACAAAGGAAGTTTTTTCAGTTTTGAATTATATATATAAGTATGTCTAAGATGACAGAAGACGTTTGTATAATTATATTATTATAATTATGTATTGGGTTATATCTAATATTATAAAAATTTAATCAAATTTATCAACCATGTATAATCATATATAATATTCAATATAGTATTTTTTTTATACATGATTGGATGTGCTTATACATGATTTTTTTTTTTTTTAAACATTTTGAAAATATTATTATATTTAAATATATATTGATACATATGCTTATTTATATGATCATATATTTTTATATTAAAGAATATATCGTTATATATAATTTTTTTACTCGGTTTATATCGTTGTATATAAATACATCTGTTAATTTTTATTTAGAGAATTTTTGATATGTTAACTGATATTAGTATATGTCTCCAAATCTTTCTCCATATATAACTACATAAGACATATAGTAATTCAAATATATGTATGTATGTATTGATCGATATGATTATATATGTTCCCATACTAAGTTTTATTAAACTATATGTAACGTCATACTAAAAATGTTTTCCTTATAATTGTATGTAGCTTTATATATAATACCATACATATTTGGGTAAAGTTCAATATCAAATTAACTTATCTGTAAGTTAAGATTTTATTACATATGGCTTCATATATAACCATATTAGTTTTATAACGAAATCATTTGGAAGTGATTTCTTTTATATAATTTGTAATAAAAAATGCGGCTAAAATTATATAAAGACAGATATATTTATATCAAATTAGATATAATTTAATGTCACCGATATGGACACATCTCGGATAAAATAGTATCAAATTATATCAAATTTGATATAACTATAGAAAAAATGCGAAAGTAAAAACCAAAAAATTTAGATTTCACTTGTAAACCACCATACAACTTTACACCCAGCAGCGATATGGAAATTATTTTTAGTGAATGTATCTCCCAAGTCAAGTGACTGCATTTTGTTTTGCCTTGGTATTGAAAGTTAAAAACTACACAGAAAAAACAATTAAAAAATTTATTGAATCAATTAATATTTTCATTGATTTTGCACATATCACGGCAATGATACTATCAATTAAACCTTTTATTAAAATTAAGAAGGAAAAAAAGTTATAAATAACTTCTACAAAAAAAAAAAATATATGATACTCACAAAAAAAGTGTGTGATCTATACGTTGGTGTGTGTGTTTTTTGCAATGCTGAGTCTGTTTGTATTTGGTATTTTATACTGAAAATTTTCTATTTATGCATACAGTGTATGAAAAAATAATATGATAATTGAGTCTAAATTAAAATATGTATTTGTATATTTAAAAGTCAATTAAAATATTAATTGATTCAATTAAATATTTGTTTAGAAACAAATCAAATTCAAATCAAATCTTTAATTAGATTTTTCAGGTTGATAATTTTTTCTGTGTATGTGCAAAAATATTAAATAAATAAAAAAACTCGGATAAGTTTCAAGTAATTTTTTCAGCTTTCGACAAATTTCGAAAAATTTTGATTTCACTTGTAAACCACCATACAACTTTATACCCAGCAGCGATATAGAAATTAGTTTTTAGTGAATGTATCTCCCAAGTCTAGTGACTGCATTTTGTATTGCCTTGGTATTGAAAGTTAAAAAATATGCGCAAAAAATTAAATAAATAAAAAACTCTGATAAGTTTCAAGTAATTTTTCAACTTTCGACATTTCAATGGCCATCAATTCTTTTGGTGAAGATGTTTCAAAGTGAGACTTTGCTTGTCATAGCTTTTAAGTATATCTAGTCAACCTAACCCTGTCCATCGTTTCTCGCAATTCATAAAACCTTGAGAAATAAGAGGCATCTAAAGTCGGTTTCAACAGTTGTCGAAAATGTTTGAAATTTAAATATAAAAAAAAACGGTTTGTAGTAAAACATACTGAAAATGTTAAGCTGAACACATTTTTTTGTTGTTTTCATCAACGATACCAGAAAAGGAGCTCACAACAATATTTATTTGGAAACCATGTACGAAAAGTGCTGTAATAATATTGTTAAAGAGACCCAAAAGGAATTTATAATGGAAATGATGAATGTGTAGTGTTTTTTTTTTAAACCAGTATAGTTATATGAGTAATTTCGAAAATGTTCGATACCTGTTGAAACTGACTTTAGATGTATCTTATTTCTCAAGGTCTTTTGAATTGAGAGAAACGGTGGACATGGTTAGCAATATTTTTGCTGGAAGGATCCTTGCAGAAAATATCCTAATATCAGCAAAAAAAAAAACTAGTAAATTCAGAAAAATTTTTCTGAATTTCGAAACTTTTTTTGCTGATATTAGGAATTTTTCTGCAAAGATCCTCCCCGCAGAAATGTAGCTGACTTGGGAATTTATTTTTTTTTTTTAGTGTAAAACTTATTTTTTTCTTCCAGATGATTATTAAGCGATATATTCTTTTAAGTGCGCCCCGGTAGGGTAGTTGGTAGCGTGCTTCCTTATCAGTGCGGGGGTCGTGGGTTCGATTCCCACCGGAGGCACTGGTCTGTTTTCGCTACAACGCGCCGATTAGGGTAATAGTATATAATTTGTAATTATATGATTATTAATTAATAAAATAAAAAATATTCTTTTAAACTTCCAGTTGGTACATGGGCGATATATCCTATGTTTTTTTATCTTCAATATGATAATTTAGCGATATCGCCTATTTATCTCCTGAAAGAGTTGCTTTCATATTGCTTGTATATATTTCTTTCGGAACACTTTTTCCACCAAAATTGATGTTTTTGTTATATGAGGCGATTGTTGTCGCAATAAAATTTTTCTTTCAGACAATATAATTGGCGTGTATTTGAGTGTATTTTAAGACTTTTTTGGAGGTTTAGTATATATTTTGTCATGTGATGCTGACTATGAGATTGATGAAAATTTTAATTTTATTTTAATTAAGCAAAAACTGAAATTTTAATATTTTTAATTTGTTTCAAACATAAACCCGCCATAATATGCATAAATTGCACCGCTAGAGATAAATTATTAACGGGGATGGTTGTAGCATTCTTAAATATCGGCTAACACATAAACAAATGAGTTTCATATCATACAATAAAAAATATTTAAATATTTCAGCTCAAAATGTCAACAATTTTTTAAATTTCTCATATAGTATTATTCTTCCAACGAAAGGAAATAGATGCATGACTTGTAGGAAGAAGCTATAACCCAAAAGTTCAAAACCCACAATTGTTTTTCTTAATTATGTATTTGGATTTGCTTATGACCACAATTATTGCAGAGTAAAATACTATTGATATGGAGTATTTTAAAAATTTGCAAATGCAATATTATAGCTGTCAAATGTTTTTGCAAAAGTTATATTATCCGAAATTACTCGAAAATTTTGCAACAACTAAAGACTCCACGATGAATTTAATGGTGCGATTTTTCGTTAGCGGTCAAGAGACGGGTCTTCAAATTTGCAATTTTGCCTAATTTTGAAAATCTTAAGGTATTTGAACTGTCTTTTCAACGATAACAGTTTTATATAGATCCGATAAGTACACTCACAATATTATTAAGTTAAAAACTGCCTTAAATACCTATTAACTGAAAACACAATAAAAAAAAGGACTACTGATTTTCCATTATATTCAACCCATTTTCATATGTATTTTTAAACATTGTTTAAATAACCGATACAAGTACACTTAGGACACTAAGCAAATGTAGTCAAAAACAAATGAAATTTCACTTGAAGAATTCAACTAACATTTGTCATTTGTTTTTACTGTTAAAAAATTACTAATAATTGTAGTAAAAATGAACCACATATTTTAGTAAAAAATAAACAAACATTTATTTTTTAAGAACAAAAAAAAGATTGTAAAAAATAAATGTAAAATCATAAAACAGTCATTTCATGTGGCTTGATTTTTTATCTGAACTACAAGGTTAGTAAAAAATTAAATTTGTTCTACAAATTACTGACAAAAGAAATAAAGAAACTGTATTACAATCCAAACAACTACATATATTTAAAGCAGAAGTTCCCTGAGTGTAGTAAAAACAACAGAAAGTCTTTTAAAAACAACCTTTAATATTTAACGGAAAAAATGTAAAACAAACAATTTTTTTACTTTGTTTTTGAAATTTAAAAGATTTTTTTTTTTTTTTTGTGACTACAAAACTGAACACATACAAAAGATAATGTTTGTATTTGATTGAATTTCTCTTATGTTTTTATGTTTGAATGTCTTGTTAATTCAATTGAAAAAATTTTGTATTTAAACAAACCCTTTTTTGTAAAAAATTTTATGGGAATTATTGACCTTATTTTTTTTAAAAGAGAAAATATAAAATTCAAAATTTACCTGTCAAAATTTAACTACTACCGAAAGAACGTATATTTCTATACCGATAGAAAAAATTGAATAAAATATTTCTATGGACTTTAATTGATTATTCATTTGAAAACAAACTTTATGTAAAACTTTATAAATAAACTTAAATCGGTAACAGAAAAAATATTGTGAGTGTATGTTACAATGGCTTAAAACCTTTCCAACTCTGAAGACCCGTCCAATTTAAAAGAGGCGTGACGATCCAAAAAGTTTCACTATTCAGCTCAGCATTGGTATTTTAGTGGATGCACAATTATGGAGTCATTTCTATTGACTTTATGCAATGCAAAATTTTAAAGTACGCCATATCAACTGTATTTTTCCTCGGAAATAGTTTTGGACTATTTCCTTATCTCGAATAGTTTTTAAAAGAGTTGGAAAATTTTACTTTTTGTAAATTTAAAACGGATTTTTCAAAAAAGTGCTCAATCAAATGTTTTGATATTTATCGCAAAATTGTTCTGAGACAACCCAGGTACATAATAAAGAAAAACATTTTTGATGTTCCCAATTTTGTGTTAAACTTTCTTCCGGCGAGACGTGGAAAATATTTTTTTGAAGACTTTTCGAAAAAAATAAAAGGTTTATGCTGTGTACTAACCTCTTTTGAAATAAATGATAATTAAAAAAGCTCTAGCAATATTCTTAGATTTTAAAGAATTCTAGCATTCGAAAGATTATTTGACTCTCATTGCATAAATGACCTAGTGTGATATTATTTTTTCTATTGGGTACGATCCATATATAACAATCTAATATTTACTACGTTAATGTGATATACTTTGTAGCAGGTGTGTCAAAATATGAAATTTGTATGTTTAGTTTTTGTTTTTATGTATGTTGTGTAAGTGTGTGTATGTAGTTGGTTTGTGATTATCCTTTAAAAAATCCAATATAAAGGTATTCTTATGTTTTTTCATTTACCAGCAAACACTAACAGTGTTACTGTTTTAAAGCAATACAGTTACAACATTTCTTCATAAGAAGCGGCAGTATATGGCAGTAGTAGTTGTAAGATGTTTAGTTCGTTAGTGATTGCCACGTACGTGTTGCAATATATTTTTTGAATCAATGTTAAGAGTCTTCAGTAGAAGTGGTGCTATAGTATAAGCTAGTAGAAGATTTTATTAGTGAATGATGCCGCTAAAAGAAGATCCATATCAGGGATGGAAATTAAAAACATTATTATTGTTCTTAACGTTTTTGAGAAAATTGATGAATGAGCGCTTAAAAATTTAATTTTGGTTGAAAAATGTTTTTAACAAAAACTGTTACACTCATAAAAAAATTGTTTAAAAGTTTTCTAAATGGTTTTCAATTTTGTTGAGCTAATTTTTTCTGTTGTTATCGTTTAAATCAGTGATTTAGCTAAATTTATTAGTTATCTTATTTTACCTCAAGCACAAATTTCAACCGTATTTGAACTAATTTTACGACATAAAACTTAGCTATTCGTGATTAGCAAATTTAGCAATTTTGCTAAGTAATTTAAACCACAATTTTTTTCAAACCATAATTTTTTGTGCCTCCGCTATCAGTTCCACTGTAGATGGCGTTTTTATCATTTTTTATTTTATAATCATAAAATAGGCTATATCTCGAAAACTAAGCGTGATAGAGCAAAACATACCAAAAATAATTACTTCGTACTTATTAAATACCATTCATTAACTACTTAAATTCCCGGTAATAAATATGGATTTGCCTCCGGCCAGATCTGGAATGACCTTGTTAGCACAAATTTTCCGTAAATTCAGTTTAAAATTTCTTAGCTAATTTAATTACAACTGTCAACTTAAATTTAGTTCTTCTAAAACTTAGATCACCTAAATTTAGCAGACTGTGATTATCAACTTCATTGAAGATTCTGCTGGCGCAAATTCAGGTACTATTTGCTGTTGTCATAGAGTTTTTAACTATTTGTTCGCACATTTTTTTTTTTAGTGTAGAGACGATGTTTTTTCTACTAAGTCCCTATTATGGTAATCAATGAAATAATAGAACGGGGTTATTTTTCGGGTTATATGTAATATCAAAAAATAACCTTCTTTCACCGTGAGTCGGATCGGAAAAATATCTTTTTGTTTAAGCTTCAGTAAGATATTATAAAATTTTATTGTCCATCCCTGATCTATAAAGTTCAGCGAAAAAAATAGAAATGTGAGACAAGAGGACATTTTGACATCATAGTATCAAACAAAAATAAAAATATTAAAGTATCAACACGAGCAATCTTTTGCAATTCACTATGGGGTTTGTTTTAGTGTCTTTTTGAAAATGGTTTCAAATGGAAGAAATCGATGTTTGGAAATTTTTTAATAAAAATTCACTTTTTTCAAAAATCGGAACGTTTTTGACCACGGGTCAATGTTTTGGAACCATTTGCAATAAAACGAGGGCTGTATCGATAAATTCCTTTTTTAAATGTCATCCTTATGAATTCATTATTTTAGCTAGAGTTATAAAAGGTCAGCCACTGTCTTCAACGTATGCTTAACAAAACGAATGGAATAAAACCGAATCCTTTTGCATAGTGCAATTGTTTGAAGAGGAGCTATAGCAAAAGTGCCAATTACGTGGTTGTATGTATGTGAATACATGAACAAAATCACTCGTGACATATTCGTGATGGGTTTTTTTTTCTCTAGTTTGGTATTTAAGATGCTATCATCTTTATACGCTATAATCCAAATTTGTATGTATGTAGGTGCATATAGATGTGTTAGTATTTTCATTAAGAGTTCTTATGTTTTTGTTGTGTTTTTTTTAGAATTTTTTCAAGTATTTTTTCAAAATTAAGTTCAACAATGTATTATTTTATGCACATGTTTCTATACAAACACATATTTACAATTTCTATACACACTAATACTAATTCACTCAGTCACTCACTCGGTTTACTCCATATGTCGTTGATTGTACTAAATTTGTAGAAGCTCATAATAGCATCGTATAGTGAAAACCACACTGCGTTGCAAAACTATAATAAACATTAATTTCACTAAATATTGTAATTTAAAAGAAACTAGAATATTTAAATGCCATAAAAGTAAAACCATAGAAAATTAATATTATATAACAAGAGAACAATGTATTTATTTTTTATTTCATATATTTGCTATTCTTCTTTGTTTATTGTTGTATGTAATTATAGTTATGAAATAATAACAAAATATTATTACACAATTTTTCTCTTAAATCAATTAAGTTCTTAAGTTCATATGTAATTATAGTTATGCAACGCAGTGTACTTAGATTCCAGTGATTTGAACATTCGATTTTCACCATTTTCAATAAATATTTCGCCATAAGCATGTGTTCTTAAGGTGTTTACATACATATTTAATTAATCAATGAAATTTTAGTTTTTCGCGTTAAAGGATATTGTCGAATTGTAAGTGTATTTCCTGTGGTAGTAAATTATGCTACATTAACAAATGCATTCGTTAGTAGTAAAATTAATATGCAGAGATTTTATAATGAAATAATTTAAAATCAAGAAAAGTTGACTTAAACAAAATATAGGGACTAATCCGCTCCTTGTCTGAACAAGCTCTAACACAAAACATGTATTTCTTGATTATGTATTTGGGTTGTCTCAAACCAAGTTTGCGACCAATACCAAAATTTTTGATCAAGCTCATTTTGGAAAAATCTGTTCAAAATTCCGAAATTTTTTGAGATCTATTTGGGACACGAAAAAAAAAACTTAATTTCGACGAGGCGTGAATCATTAGAAAAAAACTGGCAATACTATTTTTTTTTTCTGTTTGTGACTTTCAATAAATGTAGGTTGGCATGGTAAATTTACTGATAACGAACGACATCACACGAGGTCAATGGTAATAATTTTTAATATTTTAGGTTTTCATATCAAATAGTGTTTGCATATTAATTTAAAAACAATTTGAATTGTGAAATTTAAGAGGAATCATCAAAATTAACCCTTACATATCAAACAAACCAACATTTTTAAAACTTTAAAAAACACTGTTTGATACAAATATTTGTACAATAAAGCAGTGTTATTTGATTTTTCAAAATTGTTGGGTCATTTGAACCCCATGTGCATATATGGGTTAATTTATATTTGTATAAAAAAAATGTATATAATGAATTTCCAAAATGTCGACACTTGAGGCAAACTGTTTTTAATTTTTTGTTTTGTATGACAAGAATAACCTTTTGTCTATTTGTTAGCCTATCTTTAAGACTGCCAAATCCAAAAATTATAACATTTTTAACTTTATATCAAATTAAATTAAAATTACAGGTTTTTGCTTGTATTTAAGTAAAAATATATATCACATGTCAAAATTTATATTACATCAACAAAAATATAAAAATACACTCAAAAAATGTTGTGTCTTATAAAAGAACTTAAAAATAAAACCGCCATTATTTTGGGAAAACATGAATTTTTTCCTGGATTTATGAAATTTAATTTGGTTAAGGGTAACAAATTTTGTATAAGAATTCTTTTTGAGGTTAACAAAATTTCTTTTTCAAGTCATGTTTTTTATAAAAAAAAATTTAATTTTGCAAAATTTTTAAAAAGTTGGAGTTTAAAACTTTTTAAATACCTTTTTGTATGGGAATTGCTGTTTACTAACAAACTCAGTTCACGCAATACGCTAACCAATTTCAAATATACTGGTAAATGTCAAAAGCAAAAAACATACATTTTAAAAAAAAATGTACGTCAATTTCTTATAAGTTTGTGATATTCGTATCCCGTTATTTTTGCACTGACATCAACTTTCAAATGTTCTCAAAACTCTATTCCATACAACGGCGCAAAAACCCCTTAAAAAAACTGCGAAAGTTTAAAAATCGAAAAATTTTGGTTTCACTTGTAAACAACCAAACAATATTTCAGCAAGCAGCAAAATGAAAATTACTTTTCCAGAGAATGTACCTCGCAAGTCTAGTAAGTCCATTTTGCAATGCAATTTCCAAAAATGGCCATCAATTGTGAAGGTAAAGACTTTTCAACGTGGAACTTCGCTTGTCATAGAGTTTATGTATAGTCAACCTAACATGTCCATCATTCCTCTCAATCCAAAAACCTTGAAATATAAGAAATTTTTTGAAATTACAAATAATTTTTGCAATTTTTTCATCGTTATTGGCTAATTACGTTAAAATTTTAGTTAAATATAAATTTTAGAGTTACATTAGTTTTTTGTTTTTATATACATCGAGATTATTTTTATGTTATTTTCAGTTTATAACGAGCTTTCAACCTCCGTATATTTAGCTAGGTTGATACTAGTATTTCGATCTGGTTAAAGATCTCATCAGAACCCAAAGTTTTAGAAAAGCTAGAGCCTCCATTATAGGCAGAACTTATCAAAAAACCTATTAATCATCAATTTTGCTCCATTCTTGTCTTCTTAGTAATCAAGCACGTGGTTAGGTCTTTTCCTAACAAGCATCATGACGTACTAAACTTTGAAGACCAACAATTTTTAGTTTAATTAAACAAAAAGAGGATTATGCGGAAACCTTCTTGATAACCGCGAAAAATAAATAGCGTTACTTTATATTATAATGCACCAATATAAGGATAGCGTAGCTAAAATTTGATAATTGCAAAAAACGTCAGAAGTTATAACCATATTGCACACAGAAACTTTCGACTATAATAACCCGATTAAAAAAAATTAATTTGATACTTTATTTAATAATACGAAATTTAATACGAGTTTTAATACAGTTTTATCCGTTTGCATTAGTTTTGTTTTAAATTGATAATATCAGATTAAATTACATTCGAATAATTGCAAGATACAATTCAACCGATTTTAAATAGCGGTATAAATTTATATTTCTAACTGATACTAATATATACAAAATAAACTATAGTTGTATCCGGATTTTGATTATAAAACTTCATTAAAATCCGAAATATTTGCAGAAATTTATTGATCTAGCCCCCATGTCCCCCCCCCCCAGCTACGTGCCTGGTTATAACTGATCTTATGTTGTCTAAAATGTAAGAGATTATTTAATGGATTTAAGAGAAAAATTGTGTAATAATATTTTGTTAGTGTTTCATAACTAAAATTACATATAGCAGTAAACAAAGAAGAATAGCAAATTGAGAGAAATGAAGAATTATTTTGTTTTTTATGCAATTTAAGTCAATTTGCAATAAAATGCCGCATGGTTCATACCTAAGTGATTTTGAAAAAGGGAAAATTTCATCATATTTAAAAAGTGACTTAAGATTTCGGGAAACTGTTAGAATAATAACCGTTCACATGTTGCTGTCACAAATTTTACAAATTATGGTAAAAAATGAAACATGCGGCCCAAAAAAACAGCTTTCTGATCGGGACCGGCGTAAAATAAACAACTGTGCCAGCAGCTCAATGAAGAGGCTCAATCAGATAATCGATGAATGTTTGGTAAATGTGTCCAAATCAACCATAAGTAGGCTATTTAAGGATTCCCAGAGAATTACTCGTCGCTGAACTAACGGAACTTACAAACCAACTGGAGAAAGGTAAGTCAATAATCGCTGTTGTTGGAAGGACGGTTTTAACATTAATTTCTTTTAAACGTAATTATTTGTGATGAGAAAAAAATCAATCTCGATGGTCCAGATGGTTTTTAACGGCTATTGGAGAGACCTACGTAAGGAACAATGATATATCTCAAAAGAAATTTCGAAGGTGGATCCTTAATGGTATGGGGCTGTTTGTTTCGACGATATACAATGCCTTTCCAAGCATGCACTAGAATGAATTGTTCGGAGTACAGTATTAGAAGGGAAATTCGTGTCATTTAATAAAATAGCAACGAAGACGAATTGATTTTTAAAACAAGGCAATGCTTTTTCTCCGGATCAAATCCCATTGAGAATATTTGAGAAGTATTAGCCTGTCGAGTTTACGCTGAAAACTGTCAATATGAAAGCGTTTTTCATCTAAAAGAAGCAGTTATTGATACGTTGAGATCTATAATGACAAAACTTTTAATAAATCTGGTGGACAGTATGTCTGATCGATTTTTCGAGTTGATTACAAAAAAGGGAATTTTCGAGTTCATTAAAACTGATGCTTTAAAATATTTTTCTAAAATTTTTGTAAATTTTGATATATTAAATTATGTGTATTTATAGTAATGAAATACTACTTGATTTTGTTATTTCTTTTTAAATAGTAAAATAAAAAATAAATTAATTGTTTTTTTTTTTTTTTTTTTGTTAAATATAATTCATTGTCCATGGGTTTTACTTTTATGGCTGTTAAACTGTTCTATTTTTTTTTTTTTTTTCACTTGAATTAATGTGTAATTATAGTTTTGCAACGCAGTGTATATATTTGGAAAGACCCGGCAAGTTTCTTTTAAATATTCTTAAAAATTTTAAATCGTTTAAATAATGAATGAAAAGGAATTTTAAAGAACGTTGCATATGTTGCAAAGGAGAAAAAAAAAAGAGAAACGTATTTTTTTTTAGCTACCCAATCTCAGTTTTAAGGGTTAAAATGTAGGGCTAAAAATTCATTTGCTTTTGTATGAAAACTTGTCTTAATTGACGAAAACTAGGTTTATTTATACGCAGGGTTAAAGTACTCAAGAAAGCAACAATTTTGTTAACCATATTGCCTATATAATGGACCCACAGTTGACATATTTTTGAATTGTTTGAAATATAGGGCAAAAAGACTCTTCAGGAAAAGCCGCCTAAAAACCGAACGGTTTGGAATAACGGAAAAAGCTTAGACACCCCCTCGATTAAATTAAATAGCCATTGCAATGCATTTTTTTAGGCTTAATACAACTGAAATTCCTTAATAAAACGCCAGATTTAATGTTACTTAAACGCCTTTTTTATATAGCGAAAATATATGAACATTTTTGGGCATAATTTGTGAGGCAGTGAATGTCTCTTCAAAAAAACCTTTCATTTGATACCAATTGTCTATACACAAAGAAAAAAATCTAGCTATTTGCCAACCGCAATTAAATTCGGTTATTACGAATTTCAGCCGGATGGTAAAACTAAACATTAGTTTTCACAACGAAGTTTAGTTAAGTAAACTGAATTTTAGTTACAACACCCAAAATATACAGAAATCTAATGTAAATATCGTTGTACTAACTGAATTTATAAGTTGTTACCATTATTCTCTGTGAGTAGTTACTTTTAATAAAACGAAATAAACCGAAAAAACATAAAATTGGGTCATATTTGACCCCACTTAGTAACGCCTAAACATGAGATTGGGCAGCTAAAAAAAACACGGGTTCCCTAAATTGCTATTCTCTGCAAACATATACGAAGTTTATTTAGGGTCTACTGGTTCGGGTCGGAATACCTCCCTTGTGATGTTAAAAATGTTGAAAGGCCGCCAGTAGCAAAAAATATTCTGTTCCCGTTATCTCGAAAATTTAAGGTATATTTCAACTTCTTTAAAAGGATTTGTAATACACTAGGTAGCTTGAAACTGGTTTCAAAAAAAACTTTTTGTAGCATCGTGTTATTATTTGAATATGTAATTTAAATTCAATTGTCAAAAATTTTACAACTATATAAAGACTTTGCAAAACAAATTTCTTCTGTTATGCAATTGTTCATTATACATTTTAATTTATTTTTAATGGCTTTGTTTCCATTTACAAATTGCCTTTAATGCAAATGTTGTTTATTTGAAAATTATAAACTTCAAAAGAATTTCTTAAATCCATATAAAATTTTAAATAGCATTTAGTCTAATATCCTTGTTTGGGGAAACATAACCCAAACGTAAAGAACTTTTTACGAAATATTACTCCTGTTGAAAAAGGTAAACTCAAAAAAATTTGTCTGTGACAAAGTGACAAATATTGTAGAAATATTCAATTTATTGCAAATTAAATAATACATAATGTATAAATTAATACCAACTTAAATACCCTATAATTCCAAAAAAAAAAAATATACACGAAAAAGAAATACTTTAGCATAATTATGGAAAGTTTCATAAATTAACCGCCAATAAAATTTTTAATAATATTTATGAAATATTTCATAAGAACCTGTGCTCTTTTTAAGATAATTATAGAGATATAAAACAACCGTTTTTTGTGTTCAAAAATAACAACTACACTAATAGAAATTTGTGCGTAGTATTAATGAATTCCTTCATTAATCCAATGAATTTTTTCATAAAAAGTCCCCAAAGAAACGTATCATTGAGTCAATGAAAGGGTGTTTCATTAAATCAATTTTAATGAATAGTTTCATTGACCCAATGAAAATTTCATAAAGTATATGAAATTTTTTTCATTAATACTAGCCTAATCGTTATGAAAGTTTCATGTGTTTAATGAATAAAATTCATAAGTTGTATGAAATATTTTCGTTGATATTAATAATTTGCACTTTTTATGATTATTGTAACATAGCATTAATTTGGTGGTTATTGAGAAATTATCATTCGTTGATATATTTTATAAGGTCTGGTTCTGGTCCAATTTTAATTATTTCAGCTTTTATTGTTTTATTTTATAAAATTGTTCAAATCTTTCCTTACATTTTTTATAATTGTGTTAAAAGATGACATATTTTCTTATATGTCGGTACAAAATATGTAATTTTTTATCGATCTGGCTTGGAATTGTGTAGAACGATCGACGATTATAGTCCACTTTTTGTAGTTGAATTACGACCATATTAGATAAAAATGTTAAATATTGTTAACAATGCTGTTAAAAACAAAAATTTATTATCGTTTAGCATAACGTTTTTTGTAACATCGTCAAAACGATAACAATTTAGGTCTCGTTTTCAACAAAAACTATGTCGTTTTTCTTAGAGAATCTGTTCCCTGGAATTTCGTCAAAAACTGTTAGCTCTAGGCAAATTTAATAAAAAAAATTTATTTTAATTTATTTATTTATTTAATTCTGTTTAGAAGAAATTTTTCAATTTTTTTTTTTTTTTTTTAATGATAGTACAAAAAAAATTTTTTTTTCTTATTACAAGTCAAAATTTGAAAATTTTTTCATTGATTTAATGAATTTTTTTTATGAAGTTATGAAAAAATCATAAAAAAATTTTAATGAAAAAAAAAATACCAATATTAATGAATTTTCATTTAGTTAATGACTGGCATTAAGTTGTTGTTAACTGGCATTAAGTTGCTGTTAATTTTTATGAGTGTAGAAAATTGTTCAAATTAAGCATATGCAATGTTTTGCCACTCTATTAATTCTCTCGTATTTTATTTTTCGTCCTACTTCATTCGACTACTGCTGTAGTAGACGGGTGAATGAATATTAATATGTTTTTTTTTTTTTTTTTGTTTAAATGATTCAAATTGTTGTAGAAGAAGTAAGGAAAAACCCGTTAAAGATTATGTGGTTAAATGTAATTTTAATACATTCTCCTGTTAGGAGGGTTGACTGGCTGTATGTGCCCGTAGACTAAATTAAACCAATTTTAACAATGCAGGGGAAAACATGCATAAATGGTTTAAATTGGTATGAAAAAGAAGAAAAAAAAAATGAAGAACAAAGAATGAAATAAAATAAACACATTTACATATTAAATCCTTAGATTACACTTCATGTTTTATGGAAACAAATAAAATGACTTCAAGGTACAAATGTTAGTATTATTTGATATGTATGAAGTGTGGAGCAATAAAAGTTCTTAAACTACCGTAAAACAATCAATTATTGTAATTACTACGCAATGAATTTTATTTTATTTTTGTTTCAGAAAACAGACGACATAGACGAAGTCATTAAGTATTAAATAAAGTTTAAAGGCAATTATGGTTTTAAGATTTATTGATATAAGATCCTAAATATTAGTGTTATTTTTACGTTTTGTCTGTATTTTAAATAAATAATACATCTATAAATCTATTTAGTAAATGGTTAGATAGATCTTAAAAAATACCTTTAATTTGATACCACCCATATTTGTATTGTTTGGAATAAATGTGAAAAAAAGAAAGTACCTTTTAACTTTTAAAAGTAAGATTTTTACACTCAAAAAAAAATAAGTTCGTAGAAAAGTTAGTAAAACATCTTGTAAATCAGGTATACTATTTTTTAGCAAATTTTTGCTAAAATTATGTTTTAAACTAACATTTTAGTTATACAGACTTAAGCGAAGGGCATACATCTTATGTAGATTTTTCTGTTCCTTTTTCTTATTGCAAAAAAAGGGTGTGTATGGCATATTTTCTTATTTTTCGTTTCGTTTCTATAATTTTCTGCGACATTTGCGTTCCTTTAAAAGATAGCATCATTTAGACAATAATTGATGTAAGTAGTTCAAAGATAATTTCGTTTGTGTTATATATAATTATTTCTATTCTTTTTAGATATTACATTAATTCATGTCGTCAATGTGGGAGTATGAAAATTTTATATATTGTAACGTACACTCAAAAAATAAGTAGTAGTAGAAAAGTTAGTAAAACGTCTTGTAAAATCAGGTATACTATTTTTTAGCAAATTTGTTTGCTAAAATCGTGTTTTTCAGCTAAAATTTTTGTTATACTTATTCAGCACTTAACTGTTTTATACTAATGCTTTACTAATATACTAATGTTTTACTAATTAATTTTGCTAAAAATAAATGTGCTGATAAGCACATGTAATAGTTAAGATGTAGGAGAGAAGAGGAAAATGATACTCAAAAGTACAACTCTAATAAGACATATAAAAAAATCAACCATGGAGTTTTTGTATCTGTTTTTCATACATAAAACAAAATTGAGGATTAAAACAACTTAATTTTGCGTTGTCACCGGCTTGTGAAAATAATTGTCTATTAATTAAATAAAAGAAAAAATAAAATATTTATTTATTTAAACTAAATGTTTATAGATTAATAATCTAGTGTGGTCAAATTGCAAAACAAATGTATACATACATGTAGACAGAGTAAAGCGAAAAACAAAGACACACATCTTAGGTAGATTTTATTAAATTAATTCATGTCGTCAATGTGGGAAAATGAAAATTTTATATTTCGTTATTATAGTTTATTATTTTTAAAAGAATCACAAAAATATGTTTTATGATTTTGAGCAAATAAATTAACTAAATACAATTTCTCTACAAATTTTTTGCGTTTTTTTTTCAGTCTACTAAATTCAGCAAAAAATTTATAAATTTTTAGCAAGGCTTTTTTATTCTAATTACTAAGTGTTAGCAAAACTTTTGCTGAATCTACTAATTTTGTTGCTAAAAATCAGCTCGCTGATTTTCAGCAAAAGATTTTGCTGACATTAACAATTTTTTTGCAAGCACCCTCCTGACTAAAATTTTGCTGACTCAGCAAAATGTTTGCTGACTTTACAAACTTTTTTTTTGAGTGTATTGTAAACTATTTAAAAAGAATCACAAAAATATGTTTTATGATTTTCATCAAAATAAATTAACTAAAGTAAAAATTTTCTACAAATTTTTTAGTTTTTTAGTCTACTAATATTCGGCAAAAATTTTATTAATGTTTAGCAAGGGTTTTTTAATTTCTAATCCACTAAGTTTTAGCAAAACTTTTGCTGAATCTACTAATTTTTTTGCTAAAAATCAGCTCGCTGATTTTCAGCAAACGATTTTGCTGACATTAGCAATTTTTTGCAATCACCCTCTTGACTAAAATTTTGCTGACTTTACTAACTTTTTTATTTGAGTGTACGATAAAGAATATCGTTTGTTCATCAGTTTAGTACACTTTATCACATAACCAAGTTTAATCAAAATCTGTAAGAAGTCATTGTGTAAATTCCGTAGTACATCTTATAAATCGTAGAAAATTCAGCTACCACAACTAAATTTGTACCAGCAGAATTTTCAATGAAGCCGAGAATCTCAATCAACTAAGTTTACGTGGCCTAAATTTAAAAAAAACGAAATTTGACAAAGAGAGAAATGTTAAGCTGAATCAACAGAAAATTTTGCTGAAAAAGTTCTTTTCGAATCCAACAAAAGGCAGGTAAATATAAAGAGTGCTTAATAGCTACGCAGTTTTGCTCTCGCTTAGTTTACGAGATATAGCCTATTTAATGATTATAAAGCAAGTGAGACTGATAGCGAAGACACAAAACAAAAATTGTTAGAAAATTGTAAATTTGAGAATCATTCTGCGTGCATCTATCAATCTGGTTGTTGTCAACACTTTTAAGGTAATGATTAGCACAATTTTGGCAGCAAAATAAATTAGTGAAACATTATTAAACAAAAATATTACTAAAATTTTAGTTAAAAAAAAAACAAATTTCCTTTTTTCAACTAACTTATGTTTTGGAGTGTGGCATACCGCCATGCAAAAATCATATAATAATTGTATTAGGTATAAGTTCTTCTCTCTAGTAGAGGAGTTTTCTTTTTAAATGAAAATCGCATTAATGATTAATATGACATCTTTATATGACTTCTACACTCAAAAAAAAAGTCAGAAATCATACATGTAAAGTAAAGAAATCATACACTAAAAAAAGTCGGTAAAGTCAGCAACATTTTTGGTGCTGAATTACTAATTTTTTTTTGCTGATATTAGGAAATTTTCTGAAAGGATCCTCCTAGCAAAAATGTTGCTGACTTCACTGAATTTTTTTTTTGAGTGTACCATTTCTTTACTTTAAAAAAAAAATTAAGCATTTAAAGTTTTTAAACTTCTAAA